>VXBQ01003984.1:0-148212 GCA_013400175.1 Phainopepla nitens
ATATAAAATTTATATATAATATAATAAAATGTATATAAATACGTATATAATATCTATGTAATGATAGATATATGTGTATATTTTATTTATTTGTGTGTATATATATTAAAAATATGTATGTATATATGCATATATATGTGCATATATGTATATATATTAATAAGTGTATCTAATACATATATAAAAATAGATGTCAATGTGGTTATAGATCCACAGAATCTATACATATTCTATTTTCTGTATATGGAGTCTCTATATAGTATATAGATATAATGTATGTATATTTTAGCCTCTACCAAAAAGTGTACTCATATACCCAGCTGACCAATTTAAAGTCATCTTCATCTCTGGGAACAGAGGTCCTCTCCTTCCCTCGAGGCAAAAGGTTTCTATCATTTTCTTATTTTGTTTATATTTTTTATGAAATTATAACTATTTTAATATCTGTTTAGTCAGTGTAAGTGCTTCTGTTTATGACTTATAAATTGAATACTTCACCCCCCCCCATGTCTTTTTCCATGGTTTAAAGAGATTCTTGGTATATTACAGTCTATTTTATAGCTTATAAAAGGATTTTTTAGTCGAAATTTATAGCATTTCTTTTTTTTTTTTTTTTCCTTCTGTTTGGGACCTGACTCCCTCTNNNTCTGTTTGGGACCTGACTCCTGCTTTATTGATTTCGGTGTCTTTTTTTTTCTTTCCTTCTTTTTTTTTTTCTTTCTCTTCCAATTGACTTCCCAATTCCCAACTGACTTATTTTACCCACCCAACTCAGTATGCAAGGCAAGGTGTGATGAAGACAACCTGTTTCTCTCCCTTGGCCAGCCTGGTTTTGCTGATTTGCTGTCTGCTCCCTCACAGGACTGTGAACAGCCTCGGAGTGCTGACAGGAGCTCAGCTTTTCTCCCTCAACAAAGAGGAACTGAGGACTGTGTGCCCAGAAGGGTCCAGAGTCTACAGCCAAATCACGGTACAGAAATCTGCCCTGGAGGTATGCACAGCTCTTCTCACTCACCTCACCTGGGCCACCAGTTCTGAACCTGTAGAATTAGATAACTCCTTCTGGGAGGCAGGCAAAAACCACCTCAGTGGTTTTTTTCCTCAGTTCCCATCACATTCATAATTTTTTTTTTTTCATCTGAGTTATTTGGTGTTAATTTTAATGAACTGCATTTATCAAAACACCAGGGGAGATCTTCCCCACTTCTAAAAGGGTCCAAAAACGTTGGAAATGGCACTCAAGTTTAAGATGTTTGGTGGTTAACCAGACTGCAAGAAGACAAAATGAGGCAAAAAGAGCTTTGGGGAAAATAATGGGAGAGTAAAATGCTCCCTTTCTTGCTTCTTGCTTTGCCTGCTACGTGGACAAACACATACTGCTGATAATTTTGTTGGTGATAAGTGAGTTTTGCTTTATCTTTGCAGAGGAGATTTGATTTATAGGGCATGAGAAATTGGTAGGGTGAGCCCACTGCTATTGGCCTTTCAGATCAAACGCTGGGGCACCTGCCCTGAAGGGAAAACACACTGGACACTGTGCCAGCAGAGTTTCTGAGCTAAGGATTGAGTATTGTGTCTCTGTATTTATTGCTCTGCAGCAGTTTCCTTTTAATTAAAGAAGTATTTTCTCTTAAACACTATAAGCTTGTGTCCAGAGCTGTGCTAAGGACAATTCTTGCCAATTTTAAACCAGTAAAATTGGAGATGCACCTACTTTTTTTTTTTTTTTNTTGCCCCTTCTTTTTTTTTTTTTTTTTTTTTTAAACTTGCTGTGGCAAGTGGAGAAATGATCTAGATGTGAGATCAACCCGACTGAGAAGTTATATTCTCCATATCCTATTTAGGAGAAAATCTTGAGGAGGTTTAAAATACTTTTCTATCCTCTGCTTAAGCTGAGACTGCCTCACTTAAATGATTTTAAGCATTAACTACCAGGCATATTTTTAAAGACAAGCTTATGATGGTGCATATTTTACACTTCACATGATCAGTGTGGATCAGAGAGCATCATTTTTTCTAACACTGTCAAAATTGCTTTACTCCCTTCTTCAAGCCCTATTTTCCTGTTAAAGGAAGGGAGAAATATTTCACCTTTACTCTTGGGAATATAAATCACTAGAGGCCAGAGCAATCCATCATTTCCTAGTGAAGATATATTTGTATTCTTCAACTTTTTTGCATGTCAGCCATCTTATTTCAGGGCACTGAGATGGAAGTGGCTTTGCAGGGGAATTTGGTCTGAAAAGCAGAGATGCACTGGATCAGAGAGGCCTTTTTTCCCCTCTGTGCTGTTACTCTGCTTGCCCCAGTGAGGCCTTTCTCTGCAGGAGACTCAAAAAGTCCAAACTTATCTAATAAATGCCCTACAAGAGTTAATTAACAGGTACAGGTTCTAACAAGGTCATTGTTTTTTTCGTTGGGGAAAAGGTAATTGAAATGTTTATTTCTGCCTTGGTTATTTGAAGTTGAATTTCAGAATTTATGCAATTCCTGATGGCTTTAGCCTGTTGATTGCTGAATTATGTCACAGGAAGTTGCACTGTCCTCTCTCTCTGATATGATATGATATGATTGATATAATATAATATAATATAATATAATATAATATAATATAATATAATATAATATAATATAATATAATGCATTTCAAGCTCATCAGTCATGTTGTCATTGATGCTATCAGGAAGGCAAATTCTTTCAGCTTGGGCTGCTCAGATATTCTCAGAACAATATTTGTACATGACCTCTGATGAAGTATGTTGTTGGGTATCTGCTGATGGATTTTTATAAAAGCATGACTTCAGTAATGGGTGCTGCACTTGCTCTGTGTCTGAAACCAAGAGGGCAAGGACAAGATGAATTAAGGCAAATAAAGCTGCTCCCTCACTTTGGGAAAGTCACTTCCAGGCTCCCTGCTTTGCCCTTCTACTCTGGGAGAGGAGAGAAGTGGTATTTTAAGCAGGAGCACTGTAGTTAATTTAGAAATTGTCTCACTCTTCGTGGCACCAGGTACTATATATATATATATATATATATATGGATGGATATAATGGGGTAAATCTATATTAAATTTTGTGAAATTAATAAGATACATTTTCAGAGCAGACTCAACTGCAGGGTGTTCCCCTTAACAGTCCTGTTTTTTGTGGTTTGGTTTTTTTTAATATAAATTTCAAAACCAGTTTCTGCTTCCTTATTCAGAAGTTATTTTGGAAGCTGAATTTGAAGTTTTGAAGGTCATGTCATGGTAGTACAGTAGCAGATATGGCTCTTGCTTTAAATTCCCCTAGTTTTATTCAAAGTCATGCACAATTTGGGAAGTTCTGCTCCAGTGAATAGGTGTCCTGCCCTTGCTAATAATTTCATTTATGTTGAAAAAGCAATGTTTGCAGCTGGTTCAGCAGACCTGCTTTTCACTCTTAAGAGGTGAAATAAAGCCTTGTCCTCCCAATACTTCACTGTTGCTAATTCTGTAGTATGGTCTAATTCCTATGACTATGCTCTAAATTTGAAACTTGTGTTTCTGAGCTGCAAATGCTTCATGGTGAATTGTGTGAGAGCCTGAGACTGAACCCTTACTCAGGTCTTGCCTGTGCAATCCCATGTGCATGTGTGAGCTTTGTGTTTACATAAATCACAAACCCATCAAGGATTTATTTTCAGGTTTTTAATTTCTAAATATTATTGCCCTGATTTTTAAGTGTGAATCCTAAAAAAAAACTCACTGAGCTTTAACTCTGCTTTCACTGAAGCCATATTTTATGAACCTCCCTAAATATCCAACACTCCCAGGGCCTCATGTGGGAATTAAAGATGCTCAGCAGTGATGAAAGGCAAACTTATGCTTTTAATAGTCTGCAGAATTTTTTTCTGGTCTATATTTAAGGAAAATGTAAATACTTCCCTATTGGAGCTGCAAGGTGAGTTTGTTCAAACAAAATGCTGGCAGAGGAATTTCAGCACCTGCCAAAGCCACAAGTAAATTTCTCTCTTTTGTTTATAGGCTAACAGTGGTAGCTCAGAACTGCAAGAAATCATGAGAAGACGGCAAGAAAAAATCAGTGCAGCTGCCACAGATTCAGGTGTGGAGTCCTTTGATGAAGGAAGCGGCCACTAAATGTGTTCCCTCTTTTCTTTAATTCCATTGTCCATAGCATTAAACCATCCAGCTTTGCTTTAGGAAGCAGTGAAGGGGAATGTCTTATTGTATTGTGAACATAACTAGCCAACAGAAAGAGAATTGACAGTAGTCTCCACAGAAGTACCTGCTGCTGGCTCCTCACCATGAAAAATGAACAGATGAGAAATGCAGTGGAGATTCATGACAGGTGAAAATATTGGTACATGATTCATTTATACCCAGAGATGAGTCTTGGCTTTATGGAATTAACATGACAGATAAATTGGAGCACGTCTTTGTTGGTGATTCATCTGAGGGCAGCTGAGCCAGCAATAAAAAGGCATTTGAACCCTTCAGTAATAATAAGATTCTGAATCCCATCTCCTGCTGTAGTGTGCAATTATGTCTTTTTGGGCTCAGGCTTTCTTGTCAGGCATTTGGCTGCAGGATGTTTACTTAAGTTGTCGACTCCAGCAAATGTAGAGGAAATGTTTGGGGAATGAACAGCAGCCCAGCATAGACTGAATCTTTCCTGCATCACTCCCAAGATGTTTTATTACTAATGATGCTGTTTATAGCAAAATAATATTCTGTACATTGATTTTATCTGTATTTCACCTGTGATGAACTATAATATTGCACAAGAAGGAGTAACTAGAAAATAGTAACACAGCCCAGCTCAATGAGGTGATGAGATCTGCTGTAGCCATGCAACAACTCACAGTACTTTTTTTTTTTTAAATATAATTGCATTTTTTTGTCTGTAACTTAACCCATCAAAAAGAACAGTGTATAATCTAGACTTCTCTGTGTGTTGATCCCAGATATCAGTTTTTCCTCATGCAAAAAGCCTTTGTAATTTCCTTTTTAATTGTAATCTTTTGGAAAAGTGGATTCCTGAAGGCAAAACAAGGGAAAAAAGAAAAGGGAAACATCCCTTCCAGAAAATGTTATTTTTGGAGATGCAATGATTTTTGTCACAAGATGTTTTGTTTCACATGGTCATGTGATTTTATATATAATATATGTATTATATATAATATATAATATCACTTAATTTAGACAAATTTAATCATCTAGTTTGATTAAGTTTCATAGTGCCTTTTTCACATGAATCAGCTTAAAGTCTGCAATAAACAGTATTTCTTGTCTGTTAAATTGTTGTATCTTTGTGGCTACAAAGACAGTATTGAAATAAGAAAGTAATCTTGATTTTTTTTTGCCATTAGTTTGCTTTTCCTCTGCATACAAGGGAAAAAAAAAATCTATTCATTTTTCACAAATGAAAAATTAAAATCTTAATAAAGGTGTTAGTGCCATTTATTGTAAATGTCCTCGCAAATACTACTTCTGTGTGGTTGGTTGTGTGTCCATGTATGTTTTTACATTCATATTTTCTTTATGCATGTCTGTATAAACGTGGCATTACTCAGAAATAAGTCAGGAAGTAATAAATCCCATTACCTGGAAGTGCAGGAGAAAACTCCTATTTAAAACTAAGAGTCCCTGTCTTTTCTCATGGGAAGGATGATTCCATAAAAAGCACAGTGGTGGTAACCTGCACTTCTACTCCCCTGATAATTACCAAAATATGAAGCCAATATTCATCTTCTCTGCTGGCTTTTATTTGCTGAACTAACCATTATGATTTCTGTGGCACAGTCTGTGAAATCTGACTGGTGTTGAGGCAAATATTTCAATGTTTGCTGGAATTTCCTTGGTGGTTTAAAGCACTGCAGGGAGCTTCACCCTTATTCTGCTGTGCAGTTTTTGAACTTTCATTTTGTTAGCAGTCATAAGAAATCAAAAGGAGATCTCATTTGGGGTTCCTCAAATGAAAATAAAATGTTTTCTTCAAAATATTCAGTGGTTTAAACGAAAACAGTAGTAAAATGCAGTGTTTCATTCAAAATGTTTTCTCTAGGATTTGAGCAGCAAGGCTTATTTTTTCAATACTAATATTTTAGAAGGATGTGATATGTCTTTGAGAAGGAAACAAAGCAGTTTTTCAAATGCCAAAATCAGTGCCTTATTAGACATTTGGCAAGAGGGAGTAATTTACTATTTTGCTGCCATCAATCTGCCTTTTTAACTGGGTGGAGGGAGGGAATTTTAGCAGCCTGAGTTGCTTTGAAAGCACAAACCTTTTGACATCAGCAAGGCACTTCTTCCCACTGCTTTAGGCTGCTTGTCCCCTTGGGACACCATGGGGAGAGCAAACCCCTGTGAAACCTCACATTTAATTCAGGAACAACACTTCTAACCAATAGTGATGGGTGGAGCAGTTTACTTACCATCTAGAAATTCAAATGTTAAACAGGGCTTTGCTCAGAAAAATGGTGATCTGTGAGATTTTATACAAACTTTTATTGCTCCAAAGCATTGAACTCTATAAAAGTTGTTGGTTTGTTGTTTGTTTGTTTTGAGTGGGGTTGGGAAATTAGTGCTTCTATCCATGGTGTGTGCAGAAATAAATGGTTTATGAAGCAGTAGAGAGACCATATCCAAAATGATCATGAGAGTCTGAAATGTGCAGAGCTCTCAGTGTGTTCATCAGTGTTCATGAACTTCTCTTATAACATCAGAATTTTGATAATTTAGGGGAACAAACAAAAGAATCCATGAATGTAAATTCTTTCCAATTAGGAAACCTGTAAGTCACAGAATTTTTATGTTAATGTGGGAGTGAAGGCATTTGAGTTTTCAAGTCATTGACAGAAGCAAGCTATAGCTTGAATACCAGATCTGTTCAAGCGGGTAGCTCCACTGATTTTCCTGGGCTGCATCTCAAGCATAAAGAAAACATTATTATGAATGGGAACTCAACTTTCTGGCCAAATTATCCTTTATTAGGACCCCAGTTTTTCTACTATGTTGAGTCTGGTGTCTAAACCAGCCCTGTTTAAGGATTGGTTCTGATGCATCAAAAGTATTTGAAGGACTACTTTTGAGACCAATCTCCCACCTCTACATAAAAGCAGCAACATTATATATGAGACGTGCAAATGAGAGGAATCTGTATTGGTTCTGTGGTTTAATATTTCACAGACTTTAAAGTTCTACTGCAGCTATGTCAGCTTTTTGCTAATAAGTGCCTTTGGCTTGCTTTTATCTTTTCTCAGTTTCTGAGTTGCTTAGGTTGCAACTTTGGCCTCTAACTACTTCCTCAGTTTTCAGACCAAAATGAGTATCAGGATATGAGTCTGTGCTTCTACTCCTTGGTAACAGTCAAATATTAAATATTCATTCTTGGCAGATTAAAAGAGAGATGAGTGAAAATAGGGAGCCTTCCTAGGAGATTCCTAGCCCCCACTGGTGCCTGCCCCAGCAAAGCTCAACCCACCCTGCTCCCATCCATATCAAGAGCAGTAACAACATTATTCTCTCACAAGAAATGGCTGGAATAACACCTTTTGCTTGCCTCAATGAAATTATAGTTTCGACAGAAGCCCTTAAAAAGTTAGAAGTGAGGGGCAGGTGCTGTGCCTGTGGTTGATGGAGGGAGGGAAGGGCCATTTTAGAGCATAAGATGATGATGCTGATTATTTGACTGGGGAAATTCATCCTATTTAAGTGTAGGGGGAAAAAAAAATCCCACCATTAAAAAACATAAAACAATAAAGAACAAGTAAGGCTTCCTGAGCTGTTCTTAATCTTTTGGTGAGGTTTGAAGGAAACAGTGCTGAAGACCCAAGGATCACTGCACCAGATATGCTGGGAGAGGCCACACTTTCACTCTTGTTATCACTTCCAAGTCATGTACTTAAGTTGGCTTATTTTTGGCTTCCATGGCAGCACACACAGCATGAGACGGGGAGAACACCTGCCCTGGTTTCAGTTAATGGTCACTCACTGCACAGAGCTGCTTTTGCAGACAGCTGGGGCAGTAGATGCTGGAGCAGCAGCAGATCAATACAGAGCAGCAGAGCTATGGACATGAAGCCCATAATTCAAAAAAATCTATTACTGAACCTGAAGCTTCAGACAGCTTTACAGCTGTGATGACTTGAGAGTTTAGTAACATGAAGCATGAGTCCAAAACATTGTTCTTTTGGATTTACACTCAAGGTGTATGATGAGGTAAAGCCAAAATTATGTCGTTGTCAATTCAGGCTGAAAGGCTCTTCTGAACCACAGCGTCTCCCAGACTCATTTATTGCTTCACTCATGTCCTGAGTGCTGGGAGAGGTGATTTCCACTGCCATCCCACATGTCCACTTCACAGTTTTGAATACTGTGTGGGGCAGGACAAGGTAGTATTCTGATGGAGTTTTCATTGTCATTGACTTTGTGATTAAGTAGCCATTAAAGGAAAAATACACACCTGCTACTGTGCAAATGGAATCATTTTTGACACGCATTCAAAAACTGTCTAGTAAATTCAGGCTGCTCAGGCAGTGTCCTTTGCAACAATGTGATTTTTGGCATCTTTGCAGCAATTTTGTACCCTGTCATGTTCAGCCAAGCTTCTGTTACAGCCAGCTCACACTGTGACAGTTTGTGGGCACAATGAATGACAGAAATAACCTGCTCACTCTGCTCTGTGATACAGAATATGTATAGACTCAATGGGCAGCAGGAAGGAGGAGACAGTAGATGAGAAAGAACATTTGTGGGTTGTTATTTTTTTCCCCCAGCCAGCTCTCCAGAGGGTTATGAGCACATTTTCTGAGTAAACAGGTAATGAAACTCTGAAATACAAATTTTTTAAAAGCATGGAGGCAAGGTCTAAATGGTGATTTATAATGTGCACATTTATAATTCTGCTTTCTGTTCAGTTTAGGCCAGACAGCTCTTTGCTGTTCCTGCTGGAATGGCAGCCCCTCCAGCTCCCCACCAGTGAAATGAGGGAGAAATGTGCACCACTGAAGCACATTTAGGTTGTTTGGTTATTATTTGAAGGCTACCAACAGGCTCCCTGAAACAGGGTGCTCTGCCTTTTTGCATCCATCTTGTGCTTGGACAAAATGCACCCCTGCTCTAGGACTGGGATTAGTGGGAACAGTAGAACTAGTATTAGATGCCTGGAAAGAGAAGAGAGGGAAAATACATATCACACCCATTTAGTAGGGGGGCTCCTGTTTGTTCAGTACCCCTCACAAGGACTTGTTTTATCTTGGAATTATGTTCAGTCTGTGCAGTTTTGCATAATATACATTCAAAGGCAGTTTTCCACTGTAACCAACACCATGATGAAGTAGTTATCAAATAAATATGCACCTCCTTACCTGCCAGTGGAATAACTTTGGAAGAAATAAGGAATATCAGCTGAAGGAGATTATCAGGCTCCTGAGAGCAGCTGAGCTACTGCCCTGCACCCTGGTGCCTTGCCAGGTGAGAGCAGGCCCAGGGTGAATAAATAAAAAAATAAAATCAAAATAAAATAGAAATAAAAAGGGTGTGCAGGTGTGTTTGCTGCTGTGCTGACAGTGATTTCTCCACAGGTAAGCAATCCAGTGTGTTTACTTTCAGTTCAAGTCTGCTTTGTTTACATTGAGTACCATTGCTGCTAACTTCCAATGAGGTGACACAAAGCAACAGGTTACAAAAATGCCATCAAACATCCATTCTGACAGCATCCATGTCACAATACACAATGATGTACCGGCATTATACAAAGACCAAAAAAAAGAAAATATATATAGCTAATTATTTTGACTAGAACTGAAATGGACAGCGAAAAAGAAAAGAGCCCCCCGCCCTGCCCCCAAAGGCCCTGCAGGAATCCATACTGACACTTTGGCAGCCTTGTAGCAACAAATTGATAACCAGCCCTTCACATGCCAAAACCTTGTATTTGTAACTTTGTAAATTCCTGGTTCACGAAAAATAGTTATGTCTATTAAAGCACTTTTTGTGGTTTTTTTTTTCTTTCTACCCCTCCAACCTGAACCAGCTTCACATTTTTACACAGGGTTAAGAATTACTAAAAATAATAAATGAGTGAGGGGTATAGGCACCATAGACTGCTCACAGTTAAATGCTATAGTATATATGCTAAGCTATTCCAGCTTGAAACTCAGTTGCCCTGTGATTAGATCCATCTTAAAACAAGAGCCTGATCAGTGGCATTACTGAAAAAAAGGTTGGCAAAAAGAGCAATCCTTCTGCTTAATTAGTGGCAGCCCAGTCCAGAACCAAACCCACTTCTTCTGTCAGCTGCCTGTTTCAGCTCCAGGCTTCACAGCTGGAATTTCTGCTTGTCAGTCCATTCCTTGGGTCTTGTGCTCCCCCCAGGCCCCACGAACATCAGTGCTGTAAGAAAACAGTCAAATCCATGGACCCAGCCACCCCCCGCCCTCCCAGCCCCTTTTCACAATCTCCAGATTTCTTCATGTATGTTCATGCCTCGCTATTCACTAATGAGGTATTATTAGATACTAACAATGCCTGCTCTCCTAGGGACAGACCAGTGACACATGAAGAAAGCTCTTCAGTCAACCATTAAAAAAATATTGCACTTACTTTAACCTTAAGCCCAACCTGCACAGATTAAAAAAAAAAAAAATCAGAAAAATTAACCAAAAGTACCGAACAAAACCCCAACACTCTGGAGGAATCTATCTTATGCATATATAGTGTCTTTTCCTTCATGTTGTTTAGCTGAATTTGGTCCAGTATTTAAAAAAAATGTCCAGAAATGAAACAGTTCAAAAGACACCGCAGGCTCGTTAAGGCTTTGTCTCCCCAGTGCTTCAGAAAGGTAAAAGGTTCTTCCCTCATTGTCCGTGCACTGCAAAGCAGTGCTCACTCGTGGCACAACACCTGCCCGCTCACACCATCAACAGAAAATAAATCAGAAGCAAGGGAAGATGGGTGTGCTTCGTGGTCTCACCTGCAACCAAGCAAACAGAATGCTTTAGAGAGAAGAAAAGGAAATAAATACAGTTTTTAGCATTGGTTTTACTGATCCTCCGCACAGGCTGGGACTGCAGTCAGCAGTACAGGGTGCTGGGGGCAGATGGGACAGTCGCCTACCTAAATATGAGGCAAACTGGGGCTCCTTTATAGCCAGGGGGATGATGCACCCAAAGGTTGATAAACACACACATGTGCAACACCACAGACATGGCTGGAACTGCTGCCCTCAGCCCAGCTCTCCACCAGCTGCTTGAAAAGCAGTTTGTGTCAAAGTCTGAGCTTCCTGCTCCACCCCAAAGGGAGAATTAAGGTTATGGCTGGGTTATTGCTGCCACCTAATGAACCAAAGCTTAGCAGCTTAAAGAGCAGTGGCACACGTCCCCACAGCTTGTCCCCACCAGCAAATCTTGTGAGCACTGCCACTTGTTCACTTACACACCATTTTGAGAGCCTCCTGGTTCTCTGGTTCCATGGTTTTAGATTTATGAAAAAATTTCCCACTGTTTCATGTCAGAGATTTTTGGTTACCAGCTCACCCTCCAGAGCATCCCCAAGCCTCTGCTGGTCTTGGTAACCAGGCAAAATTCTTTTTTGGGAATGACTGAAGATATTGATGTTCTCCCTCCCTTTAAGTTTGCAAGGCACGTTAGGACAAGTGGCAGGGAATGGTTAGATGGCTCATCAGGAGTTTGGATTCTCTTTTTCTTTAAACATGAGTGAGCCCATATATTCTTACAGTGCTGTGGAAAGGGTAGTAGGTTTGATGCCTTAAGTTTTAGCTTTTTTATTTTTCAGATTCTGTGCTGGTTTGGTGTGTAGTTCTGGGTATCATATGAAGGGTTGGGAAGCTCTCTTCACAGAGTAGGGAGACAAAACAATTCCTTTCCAGCTTGACACCAAGGACAAATATTAAGCCCAAGAGTGGAAACAACAGTGAAGGAAGAGAGGGAACAAGGAGGATGGAGCTTCATCACCTGAAGCTGGAATTGGACAATTAACTCCAATGTGCTGAAGGACCCAAACCTATCAAAGTGTGAGCCCTCATGACCGGCGGCCATTTTGTGCCCATCTGTGGGTTTGCCTTGGGTGTAGGCCCAAGGGGTTCCTGCACTGCCCAAGCTGGATCCTTTCAATAAATACCTTTTATCCTTTTATTCTACCCAGTCTCTGTTTCCACATCAGCCTTTCCATGCATCAGGTTATTTACTGTGAGAGACCAGATGGATTTTCCCCTCCCTCTCCATGTGAACACACAAGAGGAATAAGAAAAGCCCCAAACTGCCAGCAAAGCTTCTGGAAGGGGGATGTGAGGCTGTGGGCATGGCCTGACTCACCACCTGTCACTCTGAACTAGGACTTGCTGACGTTCTCATATATGACATCACTGATGCAGAACTGCTGCTTCTTCTTTTGCCACATCAGCTGCACGCACTGGTGAATAAAAATGTACTGCTCCTAGAAGAAAAAAAACAAATAAATGGGCATTTTTTGTGCCTCGGAAAGCATGACCAAAACCCAACCAGTGAAACAGTTTGATGGTTCACAGTAACAGCCTGCACAGCTCCCTGTCTCCCATCTCAGCCCCTCACAATGCACAGGGAGTTATCAGCTCCCAAAATAATAGTCCACAATTGTTACAGATAGCAGAAGGAGAAGCATGAAATCCACCTGACACCATAATCACTTATGAATAACCTGAATGATGACAGAAGAGCTGAATCTGACTTAAAGTCGGTCTACCTTACATTGCCTAAAAATAAATAAATCCCAAGAAAGGTATCTGAATGCTTCATGTGCAACAAATTGCACTCATGCCACATAGGCACCTGAAATATTTTAATGAGGTTCATGTGCCTGAGTGTTTGACTTATTTAGCAATAAAAAAGAAAACCCTGATTTTGCTCACAGAGCAGTTTATTTGGAGAGACTGGTTTCAATTCAGCATGTTCCCTATTCTAAACCCCTTTTTAGGCCCGTGCCATTTGTTTTTTTCAACTGCTCATTGAGACACTGCCAAGTTTCCAGCACACAAGACAACGTGAACTCAGGTGAGCTGTCAGTGGTTTCAGATTTTGTAAGGAAAAATTGTTTGGTGGCCTCTGTGACTGAGTGTCAGTGTCACCTGCTGACCTCTGAGGCCAGGCTTGACCACTGCCCTTAACATCAGCCCCAGGCAGGCAATGAGGTTCTACATTGAAAAAAAAATGAAATATTTAAAATGAAATATTAAAAAAGCTCCAAAACCTACAAAACCCCACATCACCTCTGGAGCAGTAACAGTTGCAGCTGAAATCAATCAAGCATCAGGATTTTTTTCCTCTGGTGTTCACATAAGGATCTGCCTTTGGATTAGTAGAGTGAACTGTGATGAAAAGTGGCAGTTTGATAGCAATGATTCAGAATGGACTGAAAATTACTTTTTTTTTTCATTTCCAGATGCTAGTTGTTGTCACTGCAGGTTTTCTTCCTCCTCTCCTCTCCCTGCTACAAGTTTTTTGCTGCTTTGCTCTTGATTCAACAAACAATCTAGGCTGGAAACAGTGATGGTGGCACTTCCAGCTTCATGAAGTTTGCCAGCTTATACTGTGTGTCTAACTAGAGAAAAGTATAACAGGCATGAAATATGAAATCTCTCCCTCATTACTAGGGGAACTGGGAAGGTTTAGATGCATCAAATCTGCTTTGAAGAAAGAGTTTGTGATTTTTTTTTCCCCTCGGTATATATTGTCTATATATTTCTGTCTTAAAAACAGAAAAAGAACTTCCCAGTAGATATTTGTGTAGGGAGAGGGGCAAGAAGGGTGTCTGGCACACTCACAATCCTTTTGTCTGTTTTGCTTGTTTGAAATTCCATTGTTAACGAGCTCCTACCCTTGGACAGATGATACCAACATGATACTTGAACAAGGCTGATATAATTTCATGAGCCATTAATCCTCTCAGCAAACCCAGCTCTTTAAAGTGTGGTTTGAAAATTTCATATGTTAATCTCTTCTAATGCATTATTTGCATACTCATTTCACAGAAGGTGAGAATAACTCGGAATAACTGGCAGACAGTGAGACTGCAGATATATCATCAAACCCACCTATGCAGCAGATTAATAACATGACAATATCACAATGAAGATGAAAACTTGATTATATTGATTCATAGTGATTTTGTCAAGTGTTCAGGGGGAACAACAGTCATTAGACATGAACACGCTGAAGAGGGGCGTGAAACAGGCACAGCAATGCTGTCACAGCGCTGGAGTGAACAGACCTTACCTCTGTCTGCACCATGGACATTCTGTAGGACCTCATGTCTGACACCAGGCCCAAAATATCCACGAACTCGTGGTCACGGATGTGCTGCAGGAGCCGGTCCAGGGCGATGAACGTTCCCGTCCGTCCCACGCCGGCGCTGCAACACACACAGACATGCACCTTATTCCAGCCTCTTCTGGAGGGCACACGCAGCAAAACCACAGTGGCACTGCCAAAGGCAGGAGTCCTGCAGCTGGAACGATCAGATATCACTAATCTGAGGTCAGGCAGGCTGGTTGGTCTGAGGGAATTACTGGCACACAACTCGTCATCCGTGGATGCACTCACACACAGAATATGCACACACACCTGCACCCAGCCGAGCTCTCTGCTCTCCCTGCTCCCCTCACAGACCTCATGAGCCCCCTGTCACTCCTTTGGCTCCTCCAAAGGCAGGAGCCAGAGCTACAGAGACCTGCTCAGGAGCAGCGGATGCCCAGAGACAGCAGGGTCACACCTGCAGGACTCAGCTCTCTCTTGGCTTGCCAAGGCACTGCACTACTGCAGTTTGTCCTCAAAGGACAAACCACCCACAAGAGTCTGCATTCCGGGGCTTCTGCCTTAGGAGCATGAGACAGAAATAGCTACCACTCAGCTGAAAATCTTCATTTTCCCCAAAGGGGAGCTTAGCAACTAGAAAAAATACACACTGCTTTCATTTAGAGATTCTCACGTGTGCACGATTCTTTGCGTTGTAATCTTATGTGTGAGATTACAACACATGAGATTACAATGCAAATCAGATTTCACTAAGTGTGACATTAGAGGTTTTTACAGTTTCACACAGCATCCCAACACCTTATCTACTACTAAGGGTGTGTATCTTAGCAGAAGTTCCTTCTATTTTGTCACATTTTTTCTGAAAAGCCTTGAAAGTGTTTGCAATAATGTTTAACAGTTCATCTCAACACAGTTCAATGTAACTGTCACAAAACAGGTCTCTATTTTGGCTTTTGTTGTGTTAATTTCTCAAATACGATGAATACAATGGAACTTCTGATGTGTTAATTGGACAGATTAACTGACAAATTCATTCTGTGCCTGAGAACAATTGCTGCAGGAGTTGATAGATTATTTCTTTGCCTCCCCCTACTAATTTCATAGCGTTGTTACTTTTAATCTATGTGACCTAAGATGTACAGTATAGCTTAATAATACTATCTGAAAATGTCCATCTTTGCTGCTAGAGGAATACTCACTGAAAAAAAGAAAATACTCTAGCTGTTGCCCTGCTCTCTGATACTTGTTTCTGTTCTTTCCCAGAAAAATTAAGCAGTAAATACAGGGTTTGATTTCATAATATTATATATAAATCTCTCTCCTGTCTTATTGAGTACTTGTTTTTATACTAACACTCACAGAACAATATTCTTTATGAATTTCTCCGTGAGGTTACAGTGGAGAGATGCATAACACCATTACACCAGAGAGAACCGATGCCTTAAGTTTTAGCTTTTATATTTTTCAGGTTCTGTGCTGTTTTAGTGTGTAGTTCTGGGCTTCATATTAAGGGCTGGGCAGCTGGAGCCCCACGTCCCCACAGCTCTGCTGCTGATGGTAGCTGACCTGGTTAGATTAAAAGCAGTTTGTGCACAAGTACCTGGGATGGAATCACTGCACTGCAGAGCCATCCAGCCAAAGGGTTGGTGAGTTACTGCTGCCAGCACGGGGGAAAATTCCCAGATCTCACTCCCTTGCCTTGATGCCTTAAGTTTTAGCTTTTATATTTTTCAGATTCTGTGCTGTTTTAGTGTGTAGTTCTGGGNTAGGCCCAAGGGGTTCCTGCACTGCCCAGGCTGGATCCTTTCAATAAACACCTTTTATCCTTTTATTCTACCCAGTCTCTCTTTCCAGATCAGCCTTTACAGGCATCAGAACCATCTTCAGTCAAAATGAGGAGAACTCCCAAATCTCTCCCTCTCATGGTTTCCCAACCTATTTAACATCCCAACTTGTTCTTCTCCTTTTCCTTGAAGCATTTACCTGCAGTGTATGACCATGGGGCCTTTAGCCTTTGCTGATTTCTGCCTGACCATCTGTACAAACTGGAGGATGCTCTCGGCAGCGTTGGTGGTGGGGACACCGTGGTCTGGCCAGGCAGTGTAGTTAAAATGCATCACGTCCTGCACCTCATCAGCCTGGGGGGAGAAGCAGAACAGCAGCATGTTCACAGAGGTTTAGCAGTGTCATCACACTCAGGGCTTTTCCGTCATTTTGTGGTTTTCTTTTTTCCCCACATGCAGCCTAAAATACCGAAGCCAGCCAAAAAGTTGGCAAGGAAGAAACATGCTGTTTGATTACAAAGTGGGGAGGATGCCAGGCCATCATTGTCAAAACAGTATGAACTTCCTGTTTCTGGGTTTGGGATTTGCTTTTTGCTTTTGTCCCTGTGGTAGTTCCATCTTATTTTGCTTTTAAATCAAGAACTGTTGCATTTTTCAGCTCTGGGCTTTTTTCCTCTTTTTACTCCATTCCCTCTTCTTTTCTCATTTTGCCACAGATAAAGAACAACACTGTTGGCAAACAGTCAAGCCTGGACTCTGGAGAGATTTTCTTTTCAAGTTTTAAAGGAAAAAAAAAAAAAGAAAAAAGGGGAAGAAAAAAAAAACAGTAACCAGAGGAAATATTTAGGAAAAAAGCCCATTATAAAAAATACACTTACAATGCTAAAAATTCTACTGGCTTTAGTTGCAGTAAGATCCTCAACACAACACATAAGGTCAGTGGTGAATTCCAGTACACAGCTTTTCCACATCCCCTCCATATCCCTAAACTTTCCCTCATGACATGGTGCTGGCAATGAACTGATGCAGGAAACAAAGGTGGAAGGAAATGCCTGAAAGTCTGGGGAGCTTTCATTTGGACACCACACACTCTCACATTTGTTTCAATACTTTATAGGTAGACATGATTATTGCAGAATTGCCCTTTCAAAAATATTTTCAATTCTTCCATTGGTATGTTCAAGTTTTGAACAATTTATAGCAAGAAGGTGTGCCTGAGATATAGAAAAGAAGAAATTCACACATTTGTTGCCAGTAATTATTGGTACCACAGAAGTGTTCAGAGCTCTGGTGCTACTTTTGTTCCAGCCTTTCGCTTTGTTGAGAAATTCAGAGACAACAATTTTAGGGGAAAGTTTTGTGATTTCATCATTTGCCTGTGTGAAGTGAGGGTAAGGATGTCCATCTCTCTGAGGTGTTTCCTGCTGAGTGCCAGAAATGGACAAAAGTTAAAGGAAAGGCTGGGCTGAAACCAGTGCCACTCCTTTGGGCAAGGGTTTCACTCACGTAGCCGATCCGGAAGCTGCGGTACACCCAGTCCGTGTGCTCCTCCTCGCTCAGCATCTCCACTGTGATATCCCCATATGCTACAGGGTCCTCTGTGAAAGGCCAGTAATGGTCACATTTCACCTGGAACAGAGGAAATCCAGGTATGTTTGTATTTATATAAAGACACACGCATAGAAAGAACCACGAGCAAAAGGACACAGCCTCAGTTTAGCAATGCCTACATCATTGTTCACTTGCTGCTGCAATAAGAGGTAATTTTTCCTGCAATGATTTCCAGTCTGACCATTCCCATTTAATTGTAGCCACCAGCTATGTATTAGTTTTCAGAAGAAGAGCTTTAGTATAGTGAAGAACAAGAAAAGAGTGCCTTTTGTTTTTCTTCCTGTTGTAATAGGTCTAATTGAGCAAAACACTGGGAAAGAGAATGTCTGTATAAACCCCCCCCAAATTATATTCCAAATATTTCTATTACAATATCAAGGGAAAATGTAAAGATAGAACTCATATTTTATAATTATTTAAACTTTAAAGTGCAGAATCACAGAAGGCCTGAGGTTGGAAGGGGCCCCTGGAGGTCATCCTGTTCAAGCAGTGTCACCTAGGGCCAGCTCTAGACATGTCTTGGTGACTTTGGAATATCTCCAAGGATGGAGACTCCACAAGCTCTGGGCAACCTGTCCCAGTGCTCAGCCCCCCTCACAGTAAATAAGTGTTTCCTGACTTCAGAAGGAATTTAATGTGGTGGGTTTTGTTTTTTAAATTTGTGCACATCACCTTGTGACCTGTCATTGGGCAAGTCACCATTAAAGGAGTCCCTCGTGTCCATTCCCTCCCATCAGGTGTTTCTACATGCTGACAAGATCCCTGGAGCCTTCTCTTTTCCAGGATGAAGTGTCCCAGCTCTCTCAGCCTCTCCTGATGGAACGGGAGAGGCTCCACAATAACGTCAGGGGAGGTAAAAGGGCAGAAATCAAAGGCGGCCAGGGGTCATCAAAGAAGTTCAAAGAGGGTTGAGGAAGGTGAAAGAAAGTCTGGGAAAGTCAACATCAAAGCAAGTCAGGGAAGGCCAGAGAAGATCAAAGAAAATCAGGGAAGGCTGAAGAAGGTTGGGGAAAGTCAAGGAATGTTGAAGAAGTACAGGAAATGTCAAATCAGGTCAGAGAAGATCAAAGAAGGTCAGAAAAGGTAAGAAGGCATCAAAGAAGGTCAGGGAAGGTCATAAAAAGTTGAAGGAGGTCAGAGAAGGTGCAGCAAATCAGGGAAGGTCCCGGAAGGACAAAGAAGCTCCAGAAAGGTCAGAGGAGGCCAGATGAGGTCAGGGAACATCAGGGAATGTTGGAGAAGGTCCTGCAGTGGGAAGGTCGATGCCATTCCAGGGCTGGTTGATGCTGCCTTGTGGTCAGGAGCAATGCAGACATTCTCAGCATAACAGAGCTCCTCTTCAGAGGGGTTTCTTTCACACCACACACAAGGTTTCGTTACATACCCGTCTTTTCTCATTGCACTGAGTGAGCATAACAATAATTTGTGATTTTTGCTGGAGAACCATCTTCCAAAAGTCATTCCTAGTTTCTGGCAGTGGTCCTTGGGTTGCAATGTATTCCTGGGGTGAATTATAACCCTAAAAGACAAAGAGATAGCTCCTGCTTACCAACATGGTTACTGCTTCAGAACGTGCATTTTTCATATTTTTTTTAGCTTGCTCAACTTCAATTTGTACTTCTAAAAGTGATTTCCAATATAAAGAAATTACTTTTTTTTGGTATTTATTTTGAGATGACAACTTTTGCTAGATTTTGATGCTCCCAAAGTATAAGAAATCTAAAATGAAGAAGATGAAGCTGTTACCACACAAATCATTTGCCCAGAGAGTAGAAAAGGCAACACTAAAAAAGCAAGTAATAAGAACCCTAAAAGAAACTTACAGCTCCTTCCAGATTATATAATTTTAGAGTTTGTTTAACTGTAGTCATAAAACCATTTACAGATGCCCAGTTTGCTCTTCCCAAGCAGTGCCTGTGGTGATTTTCATTCACTGGACTCAATGGAACAGGATTATATGCACGTGTTTATGTCATAAGGCCTTAAATTAATAAAATATTAGAATTCTGCTTAAAATAATAGAGAAAATGCTGAGTCAATGCTCTTAAGAGATGTTTTATGTGCATGTATTCCCTTTCCTATACCTATCAACATGATTTTAGTTGGAAAGACTCCTTTCTCCTCTCCAAAACCAAAAGACTGTTATTAAGACTATAATAAAAGACCACAGAATGACCCTTTTGGCATCTGCAATAACCATATTTGCTGAGATTGTGTAATCAAAATTGCATTTGGAAAGTTATTTTTTATTTCTAGCAAGAGCAAAAAATACACTCAACACACAGCATGATCCCGTGCAAATTGGGCAATTTCTGTGCCACCACTGCATGTGGATCATAAAATTATTTGTGATTTGGGAGCACTTTCTACAAATGGCTTCCTCCAGACATCTCTGCAAATCACCTCAGTCCCAGTGTGGCACTACACAGAATTTTCTGTCTGTTCTGTGTGGGCTATGTCTGACCTAAGTGACAAATGCCTGTTAGCACAGGGATAGATCACCCCTGGTTTCTGTGTTCTGAGGCAGGGAATCAGTGGAGAATTCTGATTCTCAGAACAAAAACCAGCACTAACATCACGTGTTTATCCCAGTTTCCATGGTCAGCACTGTGCTATAAGCAGAACTAAAGAGATGCAAAGCAGAACTGAACATCTGAAAGGGGCTGCTGCTTAAGATCCTGCTATCCACAGTCCTGTGTGACAGAAATTCCCTGAGTTGGGAATCCTGGAACGTTTTTCTCCCCCGGCTCTCTGCGAGCTCAGGCCCTTGCAGTGTGAGTGCCCAGCCTCATGCTCTGGGCACAGAGAATGGCACAGACACTTGGCTCAGCACTGCACACTTGGGCAGTGCCAAAGTGACACAGAAGTGGCTCCACTGACTCATCCAAGGGTTCCTCCTCTCTCCAGAACACTGACTCAGCATCTCCAGCACAGCCAGGGTCAGCTCTCTCTGCAGCAAGACTGCAAAAATGCTCATTGCTCCGTGGTCCCTGAGTGAAAAGCCTCTCCCCAAAGGGCTGCAGTGGTGCCCTTCCTCCTGTCCAGGCAGAGCAGCCCAGTGGATAATGCTCTGCAGCCCCCACAGAGGGGCAAATCCTTGTGGCTGTGCCAATGATAAGCCTCAGTGACTGCACAAGCTCAGGGGAGAGGGAGGGAGCTGATGAGCTTTCAGCCAACCCCCAGTGTCAAAATATTTGCCCACAGCTCTGTGTACACTTCAATTATCCTGAGACTGTGGGTGCTAGCCCTGGGAAGTGGCTGCTGTCTGCCAGGTGGAGGGAAGTGCAGGGGAAGCACCAGAGAGGAGGCAGGAAGCAGAAGTTCTCTCCACGCACCATCTGGGCTGTGTGCATTTTGTGCATTTGGAGTGTCTGGCTTAGCCCTTTTTTTCCAGTAGAAATCTAGAAAAATTTCTCATTTGAACATTTTTGTTTTATCTCACCATCTCAAAAGGCCACTGAATCATTTTAACATTTCCTGCTCATTTCCCTACCAGTCCAATCAAAGTCTCACAAAGATCCACAGCCACTATAGCAAAATTTGCCAAAAATCTTCCTGCTCCACCCTTTTTTCTTTCTTTTTCTTTTTGCCTACTCTCTGTAGGCAAAATATTCGGAAGCAGCAGGAGATGCTGAGAACATGACTGAGCTTCCAGGAAATATTGTGTTTTTTTCAAGGGTCCATCTCTGCCTGGGGTGCAGGACACTGGACTCCACACTGACCAGAGCTCTGTACTCACAGGGATGTAGTTGGCATTAATGTAGTCAGATCCCTCTTCTTCATTCATTGAGACTAACCTGACCCGACTAAAATCATCTGTAAAAGGAAAAAGAAATTAGAAAAAAATTGCCTCTCAAATATGGCACTCATCAACTAGGCAAAATTTAAATTAGTCCTATGGGAATGGCCAAAAATAATCTATTAAAAAAATAGAAAATTCTGGTATTGACTAAGAGAGCAATGTTTGCTTCAGCAAACACTGCATGGACACACCATCATTAGTGTTCTGCAAACACCCCCTCCAAGTGCTGTCCCTTGGGGCTCCCTTAGGTTTCATTAAAATCATCAGAGAAGTACAAGAACACCCCTCAGTAGCATGAAAGACCTTGTGTTTCTCACCTCCAAACTCTTGCCATGATAAACATTCCCAGGAAGCTACATTTATTCAAAGCTAGCGAAAAACAAACATCCCTTGCCTGGATCTCTGTAAGAGCAGGATCGTAGAACAGGCTTTTTTATCAGTCTTAGAAAACCCCCAGATTCTCCAATTTTGTTATTAAAACTCCTCTTTCCCTCTCTAGGGATTTCAGCAGGATTTAGTGGGTGTTGTACTTACATGGCAGGATATTTGTGTAGCGATTTTTACAGCGATTCATGGGGAGATCAGCAGCAAAGTGGGGTATGTCCAGCCCAATCAGCTTCAGCTCCTGAGATAACAGAAAGGAAAATGCCAAGGTCAGCCTCAAAAACACTCAGAGAATAAATTCTTTGTGATTACTTGTAGCAGGTAGCAGACAGAAAATGCTCATAAATCACTTTAAAAACTGACAGCAGGATGACACTGATTTTTCTTATTTGAAGCCTCTGAGTTGGGCTCCAAGCAGCTGGAGCTGTTTAAGCCTTTGGGAAACTTAACAGGAATGGGGTTTAGTTTTATACTACTAAACTGATTTTAAATTTTGGGTGATTAACAGAATGCACCTGAACTTGTCGTAGAGAAATCTCCTTGCTCTTACAGAGATTTCTGATGCTACTTCCTGATTTCAGTGCTTCCTCTCAAATTAGGGACATTAAATACATAAAATAAAGCCATTAAAATCCCAAATTTAACTCAGGTTGCCAGCATGTCCTAAACTTAAAACAAGTGTGTTTTTCTAACAGTTAACTCAAATTGAATGTGATGAGCCACTCCAATCAGTTTACTAAATGCAGGATTTAACAAAACCAAGCTCCACTTGCAAATTCTGCAGAAGAGAAGCTGGCCCACCCAGCAACACCACAGATCGACCAACATAGGGCACACAGGAGCACTCCATGCAGCCTCAACCTCTTGAAAAAGCTGATCTGGGCATGGCAGGTAGCAGAGGGCAGAATCCTCAGAGATTTACCTCAAATTGCAGAGAGAATTTATAATCTGAATCTTTGGCCATATCCTTGATGTAGCCATCAAAATCATCCAACTGGACAGGGCTTTAAAAGAAAAATACAGAGAAATTAGGTTAAAAAAAATTCAGATTTTTGTACTACCTTTCATTTCTTTTCCCCAGACTACTCTCAAGTCATAAATATCTATTTGCAGCTGTTAATGCTGGAAGGAAATAAGGACAAACCTTGTGGCTCAGGGCCACCAGATGGTGGGTGTATTACATTTTGAATGCCACTGCCCTGGCTGCTTTCTCTGCTGGCTTTGAGAATTACACACTACATTTGTAATTATAAGCCAAACTCTCTTTGCAGAGAGATGGTGGCTAAAAAAAGGTGGTATACAACTATACAAAACCACGGAGAGCTTCAGTAGGTATGAATTAGCCTGGATTTAATAACTCCCATCTTTCCACACTTTTTTTTGCTAGGTGAGATCTGGTAGTCAGGCACAGCCCCTGAACATAACACAGAAATAATTAGGCTGATGCTCTGAGTAAAGACACACAGGTAAACAGCTTCCCTCACCTAATTATCATACTCTAATTTACAAGCTACTGAAGCATGTACACAGTAATCTTCTCATTTACTTTGAGGCAATATGCCCAAAGGAACCTGCCTTATCACCACTTAATTACTCCTGTTTACCTGCTAGCATTAATGATCTAATGCTCTAGCAACAACTATAATGAGAGCCCCATGTCAATGGGGAAATATCACTACAAACAAATGCATCCCAGTCTTTCCACCATTTGCAATTTTTAACTAAGGATGAGCCCTGTTGAAATCACTAAGTTGGATAATTGGTCTTTTCCCTGAGGGCTAATTTTGTATGTTTTACTACAATCTGGTGAGCAGAATTGCTTTTGTCCAATTATTGTTTGTTTTCTGCTTTCAGGTATCTCTCCTGGGATAAGTCTATCAAGAAGATTTGTATATTTGTAACTGAAATACCACTGTGCCATGTACTCCATAGTGCCTATTTAGTCTAAGACTTATTCCTTTAAATACCAAAGAAGTTACATACTTGGTCAGTTTTCTCTTCTTTAATCCATTTTTACTCCTGGAAAAAAAAAAAAAAAAAGAAAAGGTGTTTTTCATTCATAAAACAGTTGTACAACCTTTATTCAAAGACAGTACTCATTTAAGAATGTGTATTTTTTCATCATACTCAGGAGGAGATTTGTGATAATGACTTGGATAATTTTAAGCTGATAGCAACCTTTGTGTTGACTCCAGTGGGATGCATGTCCCATCCTGTGGCTCTGAGAATGACCTGCCACTTAAAAGGAAAATACGTGCCCAGAAAAAGCCCTATAAATCCTGACCCCATTGGCTTTGGGGGGCTGGGGCTGAGTCCCCAGGGCCTGAGCCTGCTTGAGCTTGGGAGTTGGATGTCAACACTGGAGAGCAGCTGGGAATGAGAAGCATCTGTTGGGTAAAAGGACAACACCACCACTTGCAAATTCAAGAAAAGATGAAGAGAAAAGGAAAGGGCCTGTCTCATAACCTGCTCATGGTGATAAATGAAGACAATGGCAAATATCCTACTGACCTCAGCGGGACTCAAACCTTAGATCATTTAATTGACTTTTTAACAGCTGGAGATAATTGTGCCAGTCATGTAAAACAATGATTTATGAGTGATGTAATTCACTAGCAACAGTTGTGAGCAGGTTTTTGAGAGTGTTAAGCAGTAAAAGAACTTAAGAACTGCCCTACACCAACTACCACCACGTGGATTTTTGGAGGGGGCTTATGTTCATTTTGTTGTTGCCACAGAGAAGTTAAACAACAATAAGATTAAATACACAAAGCAAGCACCCTGGAATAACTTGGCTAGGGGTCTAAAAATACTGATCTCCTCTGTTCAATCAGCCACAGAGCTCACACAGATTCTTGCTTACTCAGAAGGAATTTACTCAGAAGGAATTTTAGCAGTGTCAATTTTTAATTCCCGGGCATTGAACAATATCTGTTCATTTTTCACATTATAATAGTGCTGGTTTTAATTTTATGGTGATATGAAAATTATGTCTAGATCATTTAGTTCACAGCTTCAATTAGTAAATTAAAGGAGAAGACTTTTAAATTCTAAACAATGAAAATATACAGAAAGAAATGTTAAAAAGTGGAGTATTTTTATTTTTCTACCTTCTTAAGTTTAGAAGTTACATTAAAAACAACTAAAGGACTACTTTCCAAAATTAAATTTTACAAAATATTCAGTTTCTGGAGCAGCCACAACCTGTAGTAATTTTGTTTAAGTATATTTCCAATTAGATGAGGGGTTTTGCCTGCAGAATTAACAAGAGCTATGGCAACATCAGCTTTATATTAACGTAGAGATTAAATATGATAAACCTGTTCAGCCTGTCGTGTTATCTGTACATTCATATGTACTGTACACCTAAACTAGTAGCATTTACTTTCCATCTTTAAAGATTTTTTTCTTAAAAGTTAATTCCACTAAATTATTCAGGACATCTCTATCTCCTGTGACCATGGTAAACCTTTTATTGTCACATAAGAATTAATTTGAAAAGAAAAAAAAAATACCTAAATGTTCTTTATGATGGGAATGCTTCTAAGAATGCTTCTCCAAGGAACACTTCAAGAGGCAATAAAACAAATGATTGACATACATTTCTCAGCAAAAATTTCCTGTGCTTTGATAGACTCAAGAGGCCTTTGTTTCTTAGCATTGCAATTGTTTCCTGAATGTTCATAAATATTTTAAACCAACTTGTGTGCAAAACAGAAACATTTGAAACATTAGCTGGTGTTTCATCTGTTATTCCATTTACTCTACAGATTAAAATACAAAGAGAGGGATTAATCTCATCTCATTCCACTTCAGCTCCTGTAAACTTAATCATCTAGACTAAAATAGGTAGACTGATTGAAGAGGAAACCTTTGAAGAAAGACAGATATCTGGAAAGGTGAGTTAATGCATAATAAAAGAAAAAAGGCAGAGGGACAAAAGATGACAACATTTTTGCAGCAGTGCCACTGACAGTGGCCTCTCTGGGCTTCTTGACCAGCCAAGAGAGCTCAGTGTGACCTCCAAAATAATCCCCTGCTGGCCTGACCCTCCACCTGTGTGCAGCTCAAGAGTCAGCTGAGTTTACACCAGACAAGTTCCAAGCCAATTTATCATTATTAATAATATAACATTATTAATTAATATAACATTAACCTTGGGGAGGTGGAGAAGACCCCCACGTGCTCCCCAGTGGGGTGTGTGTGGAGAGCACACTTTTGTTTTCCTGACAGAAGAAATGGACCTTTCTTTACTTACAGAAACACTCTCATCTCCAGGCCCACTGAAAATTTGGATGGGTTTTTCTACAGACCTGCTGTAACTCAAGGAAAATCAAAGTCTCAAAAATCCCTGTGCTGAAGATGTTGATGTCTGCTTGCCAGGGCTTTGGTGCCTCGTGGTAAGAGTAGGGAAAATGCCTGGGAAATAAAATCTTAACCTCAGTACCACCTGTTTTGTAAAACCCTAAAACTTGGACCCAAGACCATGAGGAACTTAGGTTTCTTTAAATGAATTAAGGCATTTTTAGGTCATAGTCAATTATAATTATTTGTTAAATGGTTTGTAAAACAATTCTGGTTCTAAGTAGATGGGTGGCTTTGTTAGGTATTTTCAAGAAAACAATGAGGTGTTTACTAAATCCTTATAAATTATTTACAGAGTATTAAATATACACACATACACAATGAGATGTGCACACAGAGACCCTATTTTGACTCTTTGGGACTCTTAGTTTTATCCATTCTCAGTGAACTGTATTTTTTTTTTTCAAAAGCAAAACTTTTACTGATGTCAGGACAGCATAAGAGCACCTTTTGAAAAACAAATGTATTTGACATCACACACCAAACAGGCAGGGCATGATCAGGCAATTTTAGTATTAGAACAGCAGCAGCAGAAGTCAGTGCCAGGCAATGAACATGGAAAGAACCAGGACAGAAGAAGCCAGGGCTTATGTGAGGCAGCAAAAACTGCAAGGACAGCAATGAGATGGATATGATGACCACTGTAAGATTAGCTTTTTTAATACCAAAATGGGTTGGAGCATAAACAGACAAACCAGATGAAGCAGGGTAGCAAATACTTTGATACCCACATCCTTGCCAGTCCATGTTCCAGTACAAGAAAATTACATCTTCAAAAGCTTTGACCCGTTTGAGAACAAAGGTAGCACACATTTTTCATGTCATAGAAATCCACATTGTTTACACATTGCATATGGAAAAACAAGTAAATCACTTACCAAGGGTTAACATAAAATGCCAAAAGATAATCAGTCCAAAGGCATGAGGGTAGCAGAGTTAGGAAAGCAAACACACTTCTACGCCTGTGAGCATTAATAAATAACATACATAAAGATGAAAAAGTGAGGAGAGTTAGTAAGACAAACAGAAATCAGGAGATCAGCAAATTCTATTTTAAAAATCAGCTAAACCCATAAATCCTACTTATTACTTACTTCCTAAGAATATTATTAGCATCCCTAGAATTTTTACTCCTCAACTTGCAGGATTTTCAGCTATCCAACACAAAATTCTATATGGTCAAAATAAGTGATTCAGGCCTGTTATTCCTAATTTTCAGAGAGGAAAGTGAGTAGGAAAATATCACTGACAGATTTCCAGCCATTGCATAGGTGGCATTAAGCCTATTTTCTGTGTTTTGAGATATTCAGGACTGATATGGTTTGTTTTTATCACTTACAGCTATGATAATCTCCCATGTTTGTTCCTGCAAGTGATCCAGGATATCAGAAGATCTATATCAGAGATAAATTCAGGTGCTTCCAATATCTCTTAATACCCTCTATTGAGTCAGATTTCTCAAGGCATCCCTACAACATTTTGCAGAATGCTTTAACTTCTTTCCTAGATTTTCATCTAAACATTGCTTGAACAGTTCTTCCAACTGTGGTTTCTGTGAATAACTATCCACAGCAGATTTTACTGTGGCTAAAGGAAATATGAGAACAAAATCATTCTAAACTTCTGTATTTGCAAGCTGTTTACCAGGTTCTGCTGTGCATTAATTCAGAAAACCCACTCAGGCCCATTCTACTTATTGGTGAAATGGGCTTCAGGTATTTTGCAAATACGAAAAACTCATGAAACTTAAACAAACTTGACTCCAGTAGAAGTTTGGTTGGTTTTTTGGGTTTTTTTGCTTGTTTGTTTGTTTTGGGGTTTTTTGGGTTTTTTGGGGTTTTTTTTTGTCAAATACACCCTCAACCAGATTTTTTCTCCATCAGAAAATCTGCTGCCTTAAAAGTGATGCCATCCTTCTGCAGCTGTTCTAAAGAGGAAACACAAAGTTAAATTTCCCTGTTCAGTACCCTTGGCTCTTACGAAGTTGGTGGTAAATAAGTCATGATAAATGAGTCATGTCAAATGTCATCACCTCTAATCTCAAACTTCCAACCAGCAAGGAAACCTTCTGCCCATGCAGTGAAAACGCCAAGTGATGCCCTAAGGAGTTTTGCTGCTGTAGAGGAAATGGGCAGTGCAGCTCCTGCAGGGCACCTTCCCCAGGCTTTGGTAGGAACTGTGTGGCTCAGCCAGAGGCAAGAGCCCTTTCTGGTTAATCATGCACCACAACAACTGCAGAATCAGACCCTTAAGGCTCATTTGTTGTTTGAGTTTCTGTAGGGCTGGACTGAGCATGAAATGTGGTTTTTCATAAACAGATCTCTGGTGCCACAGAGGATTCCACTAGGCTCGGGAGAGAGAAGTGATGATGTTGCTGGAATACTTCTCTTTTCTTTGAGAAACTCCACGTGAGGCTTTTACTTCCTCTTGCCTGCAGAGGCAGAAGGAATTATTCAAGCCTGGGCGTCTTTCCTTGTCAATCCTCACAGGAATTTTCCACCCTTTATCAAATCACTGGCTAATATACTTGCAAACTGATTTCTATTCACAGATTAGGAGCTCTGACAGCTAAAACAATTGATTTTATTCAACATATGAAAAAGATGTAATTGTCTAATAAATACAATACTGTTTTTTTTCTGCAATTGTGTAGTTTTTCACTTCCTGCTCGGGCATATGGAACAACTTAATTAAAAGAAAGAGATGCAGGGATTGATCAAATCCTGAAAATTCTGCTGAGCTTCCCTTAGGAGTTAGTGGATATGCCCACAGGTCCCTGACTACATCCCTGGAATGAGCCAACCCTCCTCTCTGTTTTTAGGGCCCTATTTCCCACCTGGCTGCCCTGATGGATTGTGAGTCTGGTCCTGACATTAGACAACAGAGGCACACAAAACAACTCTCAGAGAAATAAGAACCATGAGATAAGGACACACTGCCTTCAGTTACAATATTTTGTGGGGATACTAAGCAGGAATGCTTTCCTCAGTTTATATTCTTGTAATTTAATTTATGTATGCATACATATATGCATATACACACACACATACATATATATACTAAATCAAGCAACAAGAACCTTCACTTTAATATCCAAACCTATTAATTCCCTTCCCATTAAAGAAAAAAAAAGCCTTTTATGGTTTTAATAATGTCTGTCGCTAGTTTAATAATTTCATTCAAGCTTGGCTATTTAATTAACATGAGTGTTTGATCTTCTGACTTTTTTGCCATTAATACAGTCCAAGCAAAAGAAGCTGAGGGATGGTTTCATTTGTACTGCATGCAGCTGGCTGCTATTAAAGCTAAACCAAGCAAGTGAAGCTTGTTTAATATCCAGTTAATTAGCTGCACAGTGAGATATTGACAAGATTTGCAGGGCTTGTTAGTTCCCTTTGCAGGCTTATTAGCAAAAGGCTTGTGGTGCTGCAGTGTCAATCCATTGAACCCCAGCCTGGCTGGCAGGCTGTGTCCTGTGAGATCATGGAAGCAGTTCCCTGTGCACCAGTTCTTTCCAACTTCTTAGCTGTCAGCAAAGCTGAGCATGGGTGAAAAGGCATGTATTTTCTGCTAGTGGAATGGGGCTGATGTCATGCTTTTAAACATCTGTGTTTGAATTGATGCTTGGAAAGGCCTGACCTGGAAACAGAGAGTAGGCAGAATAAAAGGATAAAAGGGATTTATTGAAAGGATCCAGCTTGGGCAGTGCAGGAACCCCTTGGGCCTACACCCAAGGCAAACCCACAGATGGGCACAAAATGGATCCCCGGGCACGAGGCCTCACACTTTGATAGGGTTTGGTCCATCAGCACATTGGAGTGAATTGTCCAATTCCAGCTTCAGGTGATGAAGCTCCATCCTCCTTGTTCCCTCTCTTTTTTTCACCATTGTTTACACTCTTGGGCCTGAAATTTGTGCTTGGTGCCAAGCTGGAAAGGAATTGTTTTGTCTCCCTACTCTGTGAAGAGAGCTTCAACCCTTCATATGAAGCACAGAACTACTCACTAAAGCAGCACAGAATCTGAAAAATACAACAGCTAAAACTTAAGGCATCATTTCTCAAGGCATCAGGACTTGCCTTGAAAGAGAAGAGGTTTTTGCAAAGATTGCTACAGAACAGCAAACCTCGGGTCTGTCATTACCACTCATTTGATTATCAAAATAGGAATGGAAATGACCTCACTGGTGCCAGTCAGGCAGCTCTCAGAGCCCTTCACTTCTATAAAAGCTACTCCTACAAATTTTCTTTGTTCAAATACTTCTCTTCAGTGATGGCGACAGTGATGATTTAGAGCCTGCAACTCTTGCAGGTGATTTTCTAGATTAGCAAGATATATTTAGTTTTTGTTTTTTTCTTTTTTGTTATTTTTTCCAACAGCACTGAACATTAAGTTACAGTATATATTTGAGTTGGCTTGTCCTTGTCTTGTAACATAAGGGAATATTAATTAAAGGCACTGTATGAAGACAGTTGGTAAGTAGTCATCTACAAAAAAACTTACTCCTGGATGTAAATATATAAAAGTGCTAATGAATTTATAGATCAACTTTCTACAGTTGTGTTATTTTAGGAAATATATCTGTAAGAGAAAGGAAAAAAAATATCCTCCCAAAACACATCTATGCAACTTGGCTGATGTGCAAATACATTGTTTCCTACTAAAAATAGCAGGTGACAGAATGCATGTCTTCAGCCACCATTCAAGAAATAAAATACATTCCAGGAATAAAATACAAAATTAACAAGCCTAGTAGTTTTATCCTAAAGAGGAACAACAATGACGTAAAAAACAAGCACTTTAAGGTTATAGATAAAATTTGCCCAAAAGCAGAGATGGGGAAAAAACATAAGCTTTGCTTCAAACACTCACCAATTATAGGGGAGCTTTCCATCTCTCTCTAAAGATGCAAAATTCACAAAGGTCCCAGCCCCGCACTCCCTGTTCCAGGAAGACAATTAGGTAAAAAGTCACTTTTTTGTGCAAAGCACTTGCAAAGAGCTTGATTTAACAGAGAAAAGATTTAACAGAGAACTCTTGGAGTTGCAGAGAAGTGCTGAAGATTCACAGTAGGTCTGAGATAATCTGTAATAAACATAATTTAAACCCCTTAATGCAGTTGTCCACAACCAACCAGTTGTTCAACACCACCTGAGATCAAATTGCCTAAAAATGCTTCAAAAGAATGAAATTCTCAAACAGACCTAATCCTCTGTCCAGATTTGTGCTTTCCATAGCATGGCACTAGCAATGGTTTCTGGCCTCAGTACACAGGTTAAATATTTACCTTTCTATACTAAATATTCACTGTTCCCACTCTAAGGAGAAGTTGTTTGATTGTGTCCTTTTTACTGGATAATTATAGGTAATTCTGAGGTACGAAAATAACTGTAGGGAAAAATCCTGAATGACATTCTAGTACTGTCTTTATCACAAGTCCATTATTTTCAGCTATGAATTATAAACTAACTTGACTATTTTCTTGATTTAAGCAAACAATTGCTTTCAGGTTCTTACTGGATTTATTTTTAAAATTTCCTTCTGGGTTGTTTATCTTCTGTGGCTAGAAGCAGTGATGAAGAGAAAAAGCTTTGGGCTGGTTGCACAGTAATTAAATAGGAAAGAGAATTAATTTTGCTGGGATTTTCAGAGCCAGTTACATGCAAAAGGAACAAACCACAAAATGTTTTCTTAAAAAGATAACCTGAAAAATATATGTGCTGTGGTCATCCATGGCTGCATGGAATACACAGACAAGACACAACACACAAAATGCAGCATCTGCTAGGCTGTTAAATACAAGATTTCTTATGTAAGCTTGTTTTTACATGAACTAATTTCTTTCCTTGACACAGCACAGCAAAATTAATATAAAATATATAACATAAATTATAAAAGGACAAAGACTCTGTGACACCTTCAAAATCAATTATCCAGGGTTTGGGGAAACTTCCACAGCTCACACAGGCCATAACAACCCACATTAAAGTGAACTGGTGCAGGTAAGATTGCCTAGAAAAGGAAATTGAATTTCAATATTCAGGTACAAACGATTGGTGCAGCCTGAGAGAGAGACTCTCTAGAAAATGTTATCTGTTGGTATGGAAAAATCTCCTGTTCCAAACCACATCAAACACTTGCAAAGAGCCTTGATGTCCTGCTCATGCCCATTTGCCTCGGATCCTAATTATCATTAAAGCTCCTGACACACCCCTTTTGGAATATGTGATTGCACTTATGGGCTCAATTCTGCTCAAAATAAAACAAAGGTTGAGGTTTGTCAGCCAGGTCAACAGAGAAAGAGTGAAGCAGCAAAACAACTCTCCTGAAGAGATCCTGTTCACAGGCACCTCAAGCAGCACCCACACACAAAAACATTCTCAGCTGAAACTATTGTCATGGTGTGCTTGTTGATGTCTGAACTTATTAATTAATTTATTTATTTATTTATTTCTGTGATTAGCATCAATTTGGGCTTACCTGGCCATTTGTAGGTGTTTTCTCCTGAGCACAACAAGAGTGACCAGCAGCAGTCCAATCAGGAGGATACTGAGGATGGCCAACACGGAGATTACCACCACATTGGGGTTCATCTCAGTGACTGCACACACAGAAAATGACTCTCAGTTATTCAGGTCAGAAGCACTGACATTTTTGTTTTGTTTTGTTTTTTCTCCCTGAGTTTTGATAATGCTAATTTTTTAAAAACTTATCTCAAAGAGCCTGGAGTGTTAGAGAGAAAAAAATCTACCACAGGAGACAAAGGGAGAGTTTGAGTAGCTATTGCTCTTGGAAAATTTCTTTGGGGAAATGCCTTCACTCTGGCATTTTTGTTAAACTTTAACATGTTCTGATTTATTATTTTATTTCCTTTTTGGCTGACATTTATAACACAAGGGAAAACGGTGAAGGTAATACAAAATACAGATATTCATCATCATCTATGTCTCCAAAGCACATTTCAATTCTGAAGTTGTTCTTCAATAATAATCAATATTTTTTTCTGACCCAGAAGCAAAATAATAAGCTGAGGCCTTGTAATATACTGGGTTGAAATTGCTTAATTACTCTAAAAAATGGCATGCCCAGGGATCCTCCCCCAGGAGCCTTTTGGCTGTGACTGCTGAAGATCCTGCAGAGGCCTTTCTTCTCTCTTCTTTGCTGAATGCAGAAAGCCTTAACAGCTTATTAATGTGATTTTTCCTCTTGTTTGGGTTTGGCTGAGAAAATATTTTTTTCCATAAATATCATCAAGCAGCTCCCTGATGTTTAGCATTGACACCACAAACTACATCCCCGATTTCTAAAACCCAGCACAGAACTGAGGCCTTAGTTTACATTTTTCCAAGTCAAGTGGGGTCTTTTCTGAGGGCTTTCCAAAGCTNTCTGGCAGCCTTTTCATGGCACAAACAACCCCTGGGGCCAGCATGACCAAGTGCAGTTTTAGAAAGCAAAGGGAAACAGATGTAGCTGGATGAGGAAGAAGAAGAAGAAAGCAGGGAAGTGCTGCTTACCCATGGTGGAAACTGCAATGAAGGTGGGGATGCTGGGGCTGTTGTGGCTGAAGGTGGTCACGCTGCAGTTGTAGGAGGTGGCAGGGGTCAGGCTGGAAATGGTCACAACGTGTGAAGAGACAGTGACAGGTTCCTGCAGACACAGGGAAAAACACACAGGAGTTTGTCTGTCCCCTAAATGCAAGAGCACAAAGCAGCGTTCCATAGATCTGACAGAGAAAAAAGGAATTTCTGATTTCTGGTGAAAGGAATCAGCACTTTGAAACACAGGAAAGGTAAGCAGGGCCTGCCCTTGACAGCAGGCAGATGGTCTGGCAGAAAAGGGGAGAGGAACTGGGGTGAATGCAGCTGCAAGAACATCACAGAGAACTCCAGGGACCCCAGAGCCTTTTGGGGAGGGAAGGACATGTGCCCCAGAGAGGGCTGGTCAGGGGAAAGCACTGTGACCCAGAGGTGGGCACAGCTGGTTTCTAAGCCACACAGGTAGGAGGAAAAACCAAGTTATTTTTATTCAGAGAACAGCCAAGGCAGTCACAACCTCTGCCATGAATGAAATCACAATTCTGATTTGAATGCATGTCATCTCTGCCTCTGAGGCAGCTCCTCTGGGTGTGGAGACCTGGGAGCCCCTTTTGAGAGGCCAAGGTGAAAAACAGAGCTAGAGCAAAGTCTTTTTCTAATTTTGGTAATGATTATGATCAAACACCCTACACCTCAGTTTTTCTAGCTGGCAGAAACTCTACATAACATATTTATACAACGTGTTAATTACTATGACCCTTGCAAACGCTTTTGTGGATTTTAAATGCTGATGGAGCAAGAGAAAACAAACACAGCAAGAACAACACATGCATTGAATTAAAGAAAGAGATCCTTAGAGCCCTTGGACTGTCCAGCAGAACCAGGGGTGGGTTAGAGTTATAAAAACAGGGACATTGAGCCAGTGGTTTAGAAGGAAAAGAAGGAGAAGTTTTGTGAATGAACCCACCCCAGATGGGGAATGCGTGATGCTGTACCAAGTGCCAAGCACTGGATATTTGCAAGAGCCTGTTGTCAGTCATGGCCTCATTCTAAGCTCCTGTTGCAGAGCAATCCTGAGGTACATTCTGCAGATGAAATCACATGCACATGAGTGTAAAGGAGGAGACTTTTATTGCCCGAGCTGAAAGGAGGAGCCACACTCTGGCTACTGGACTTGGTTGGATGTTTCCATTTTCCCCTCTGGGGAAATTTAAATTAGTCAACTCAAATCCAAGATGTTAAAAATCAGAAAGCTGTTGCTTTTCATTTCACTGATTTAAAGATGCAGGAGAGGGACAAAAATGTTCATGCAATTAGCATGGAAAATCACAAAGAACTTTCACCACCAGTTTACTTGGAAAGCATCCTTTTTTACAGTTCAGAAAGGAGCCCTTCCCAGTTTTTCATGGAGCCAGAAAAGAGAGTGATGAATCTAAGGAGGAGTGAGCTGACAATCTCTGTGCATTATCCAGTGCCAGATGTTCCCACCAACAAATGAGACACCCACTGAAGCATCTGCCAAAAGAAGAACTCTTTTTCTGATGTTCATAAAACAGATCTGCTCTGAACTGCTCTGAAGAGATCTGCTCTGGTACTTTCCTTGCCTGATCTCATCACTATTTTGAATCTCTGGTAAGTGATGATAATGACTTCATGACCTTTGCTATTCAGTGTGAAAAAGCAGGAATCTAGACGTGGAATCTAAACTATCCAAAAGATTAAAGTGCATGTAAGCATTTTTTTTCCCTTTAGTCATTGCCTGTCTCAATTTAAAAAGGATATTAAATAATTCAGACTGATCTTCCATAGGATTAAAGAGTGTGCAAGTCTTTTGTGGTAATCAGTGGTTTAAGTAGGTAATTTTTCACTTCTTTCTGAATGATTCCCCATTATGTGTCACAGTGCATATGAGAGAATAATGTTTTGTGGCATTTAATCAGAGTGATTCATTACACCATCAGCTAAAGCACAAAGTAAACCTCACATGTTGCACAGCACTGGATGTCAAGGAATTAAAACTACTGCTGCTCTTTATTTTTCACTGAATATCATTACCTGTTTAAATACTATATATTTAAATTGGCTGCTGAGCACAGGTACCTGAGTGGACACAGAGAAAAGGAGGTGGGTCTTGAAGAAAATACCCTGAGACAAAATGCATGAGGAGCAGCCACATTTGCATAAAGTTACTCTTTGAATAGCAAAGGAAGCTCCTACTGAGCTTCAGTTAACAGATCTCAAAACAAGGAATAAAGCATTCCAGAAATAACTAGATATTGTAACAAAAATCTCATGGCATCTAAATATGTCTGTTTTCCCCATTCCTTACGAAGCTACCTGACCATTTTTCCCTTGTTGCTCATTGGCATTCCCTCAGTTCTGTGCCCTGTTAGGTTTTGCACAGTGTACCAGAGCCATTTCCAGTGACACTGCTGCATGCACACAGTTTCTCTCCAACCAGTTATATAATCTCACCAATTAGACAGAGGTCAACCTTAATACTGCAGAACAAAGAAAATATTTTAGTATTTGAAGTGTAGCTTCAGTAGTTTAGCTTTCAAAAGTTTAATTCTGGCATGAAGAGTGGACACCAAAGAGGAGGCACATACCTGGACTTTTGTTTCCTGGCCAGATCCAGCCTGCTGGCAGTAGACTTCAAAGAAATCAGCAACTCCTTCTTCCACCCACAGCAGAGTCACAGAGGTCTGAGTCTTGTTGACAGCAAACAGCGATTTTGGAGGGGCTGGTTCTGGTGAAAGAGAAAAATCTCCTTTCATTAAGCTTATCTTTAAGTTTCCAGACAACTGAGGAAAATGAAAAAATTGAAAGCGATGCCCTTCTATCTTTCATTTCCTTCAGATAAAGTCTAGCAATGTAAATCCTCTCATGATGACAAACTACCACTGTAAAATGGGAAGATGACGAAGTGTGTTGGTTTTCCTTCTCTATTTAAATGTTCTCTGTTTGGACAGATGGATAATTACTTCACTTCCCTTTTCAGCAGAGCCCTTGTTTGAGGATGATCAGTGGATTCTATTAATAGAACAATGTTAGCAGGAACTCCTCCAGAGAAGATCACTGTCCACCTGTTAGCAACATATTTGGCCTGAGAAGGCTTTTCTTCACAAGGCCTGCCCAGGAGACTATAAAGAAGCAAAGGCTGCCTAGGTTCCTTTAATTGCAGCAGAGGAAATATTTAGCCAATTACCAGTTTAAAAACAAAAACAAACAAAAAAAAAACAAACAAAAAAAAAACCACCAAAACAACCAAAAATTGTAGTCTTTTTTTTTTCCCTCTGGCTAACATTTAAGGGCTACTGGATCTGTGTTGACTTCCATGAGCTGTAGGAATGCAGAGGTCCAGATCTCCAGAGGTCCTCAGTTAGTTACTTTGATTTTCACTGCTCTTGTGCTGGATGGAGTGACAATAGGCAAACAAATACAAGAGTCTCTCAAGCAGGGGACAACCCGATGACAAGAGTGATAGGTGGAGGGTCTCCTGGGAGTGGTGGCATCAGAAATGTTGTGGAACATGGATGGGGTCTGCACTCAGCACTCCTGTCCCCATGTCCAGTGGCCTTGGCTGCTGCCTCCAGGGCCATCTCCCTGCCCGTGCAGCCCTGTGGAGGTCACCCCTCACTGTAACCACACCCAAACCAACCTGGGGAATGGAAAGCACAGAACAGTAGGGAAAATGTTAAGGACCAGGAGAGGAGCAAACAGCCTAAGCATAGTGCTAATAGGAGACATCCTTTTTCTCCTCAGAATTATTTAAACACCAATGCTTAATCCTGATTTTCACCCGGATGACTTCACATGCTGGGTACTGGCAACCCCTGGCTCTCCACACCTCAGGCCTCCTGGGCTCTTCTGCTTTGCCTTCAGAGACTCTAAAATTTGAGTTGTACATTTCTGAGTTGTTCTGCACAGTTTTCAGACCTCCTATTCTGTGGCTGTTTAACTAAAGCAGTAATTCTCAAACAATAGGCCGATTTTGGGATTCTGACACACGGCGTGCAGTGGATGATGCACAACAACATTCTGAGTTCGTTTTTTTTCCTTTCACAAATAATATGTCATCCTCATTCTGTGAGATGCTGCCACAGGAACCTTGGCACAAGGGACTTGCTGTAGTAGTTATAGGCGTTTTGGAGACATATCTGATCCTGAAACAATCAGATCTGTGTTCTGGGGTTGGAGTCTGCCCAAGGCATATTGGCATTATGGAAAGGGCTGGGCAGGCACTGAGGTACATTCACGTGTGTCACGGGGCTTGCAGTGCACACACTGTCCCAGGGCTACCCAGGAAAGTGTCCCTCTCCCATAACTACACGCATATATCTGCTCTTGGACTCAGGAACACATTCCACCCCTCACTCCAGGTAAAAAAATGGCCTCAATTAAAATACGAGTTTTGCATTCCGGCAGCGTCCCAAGCAAATCCTCCTTTGGCTTTCAGCAAATGGCTTGATTTTTCTGCAAGTGGAAAGTTGCCAGGATGAAGCAAACATCATGGAGGGAAGAACTTTTGGCAGGAATTCTTAAGTGACTGCCAAATGCTGAGTCGTCTATCACTTAGAGTCAGTTTCCACTACTGCTAATTACAACTCCCATTGCTCCCCTCAGAAACAGAGAGGGGGAAAACCTCTGGCAAAATATCCCCACTTTTGTCTATTCAAAGTTCAAACTTCATAAAGAAAAAAAAAAAAAAAACAAAACCAAAACCAAAGTCAATCCAACCAAAAAACCCCTCACCCAAAAATCTAGAAGGGGTTCATTGGAATGGAATTCATTCCACCTTCTCTTTGTTGTCACTGAAGGGTAAAATATCCATCCAAGTTCAATAGGAGTGGCCATTCATATGAAAGAACAGGAAGATACAACCTTGTTGCAGGGTGTAAAACACCAATAAGGCTTGTGGGTCTGTCTGAAAGAAAAAGCCAGCTGGTGGTTTGAAGTACCACCCTAAAATATTGGGGCAATGGTAGCAGAGGGTAAACATCACCCCCACACATTCACCCACTCAGCCACAGGAACAAATGAACATAAAACTGCTCAGGCACCAGGCATGGGGAAAAGAAAACTCATGGAATTTGTCTACCTCTCTCAAATATTGCCTTTGGTAAGAAGACCTGCAAGAGCCTCAGACTGTTGTGTCTGTGCTGTTTGCCTCAGCACTGTGAGTAAGAATTCTGAGAAACATAAACGGACAATGGTTGTTTCAAGACCTCTAATCCAATTAGAAATTATAGAGTCCTTTAAGTTCACTTCTCTCACAGTGACTCACAAAAGGATTATTATTCATGTAGAGAGGATAATCCACTCTGAAACTGCAAACTCTACTCACCCTCTCATTGGAGCTAAGGCCTGTAAAAGCAGTTTGGCACATTTGGAAATTTCAATATTTTAGGTACCTAGGGCTCAACAATTCCACATACATTCAAAAGAGAACTAAAATTTCTTGAGGTACAATGGTGCAGCGTCCAGTCTTCCTCCCAAGTAAAGGAAGGTAGAAAGATATATTTGAAACTCTTACATTAAGGATCAAGCTCTTGAGTTTTCTTGTGTTTCTATAGTATATTACACATCTTTCTCTTAAAATGAAGCTGGGTTCCACATTCATGAATCTGACTGTTTTTATAAAGATTACTATCATTAATTTGTATTTAAGGGTAAGTTTTTGGTGTTGAAAGACTTTGCAGATGTCCGGGGAGAGAGGAGGGGAGATGCCCAAGCAGACCTAGTGGCAGAAACAGAAAGGTAGAAAGGAAGGTTCTGCTTTTCATTGAAAAGTTCATCTGTGAAACCTGAGTTGCCACTCTCAAAGCCTGCATGTGTTCAAGACCTTAGGCAAGCAGCTGTGAAGTTGACTTGTTCTCTCAGCAAGGCACTAAGTGATTTCCACTCTCCTGCTTCCACTCACAGCCAAATTTTGCTCCTCTTGAGCAAAACCATTTTAGGAGAGTAGCTTCACACAGCGGCATGAGACAATCTTCACAGCAAGGTGAGGTGAAAATTACAGCTTTGCAAAAGCAATGGGCTCACATGTACATAGCTGAAATAAGGAAGGTGCTGCATCTGCTGACAGAATTACTTTGCAGTCAAATGAGTGGGGTGAGTTAATAATTTACAAAGAAGCATTTCTTACCCAATTTCACAAGTTGGGGCATGGAAGTATTGCTGCCTCTTTCAGTACAAGCAGTCACTGAAAGGTTGTAAATGTCCCCTGGAGGCAGGCTCAGCACTGCAGTCATCACATTGCGTGTTACCTGAACAATCAAGAGACACAAACAGCTCAAACACAGCACAAACAGCTTAAACATGGCACAAACCATACAACTGTCTTCTAAAATTAACCTGGGCACTCAAAATACTGCAGAGAAAGTCCTGTGCATCACAGCAGATGTCTTCTGTGTGCTCCAGGCTTGTGACATCAACCAGTTCCCACTGATAGCAACCACAAAAACAGAAGAGCACAATGCAAAAAGACGATTTCAGGCTGCTCCTTCTATGTGACCAGTGAAAATTTTAGGAAAAAAGAAATTGTCCCTCACACTACTGGGAGCATTTAGATTTCTCAAGTTGTGCAAAATGCTAAACAAGCCATGGACTTGAGTCTATTGCAATTTTAGAGGAATTTAACTCAGGCCAGACACCTCAAAGAAGAGCACACAAGCCATGTGCAGGCAAGCCTTTATAAATCCCACAAACCTGAAAATTAAATCCATCTGGGCAAGTCTAATACCTCCTGGAGACCTGTTGACTTGACAATAGATCTCAGGGTCTGACTTCAATCACCTGCAAGTTCAAAACCAGATCCAAAACTGAGGAGTCTCAAAAGACTGAGAATAACTTCTTCCTTCTATGTTTGGGTAATGTTCCCATTTCTCCAGAGGCAGGGAGGAGGATGCAGAACTCAGAACACACTGTTTTCAGAGCACCTCTGGACTACCTATAAAGGACCCATTCAGGAGTCTCATGCTGGCTTTCACAGTTGATTCTCAGGCTGAAGCTTTCAGATGCAAGATAAACTGAAGGTTTTGCATATAATTTTCATCACTTCTCTAAAAAACTGACCAACTTCTGTGGAGTCTTGGGGAATACACAGGGAGCAGGAAGAAAAAATCAACATTGTCTGACAGTGCTACCTATTTATTTCAGTAATGCCACAAGAAAAACAAACATATTAGTTATCATAAGAAAATCATATTATGAGTATCATATATCACATAGGAAACAGTTTCTGAAAGTGACTGACAGAGCTTGGGAGAACAGGTACACCCTGATGCCTGCAAGCATGAACCCATATTTATCCACAGGAACAGAACATAACTATAAATATAACCACAATATAAATATAACCATAGCTATAAATAAATCGGTTTTTGCAGGATTTTCCTCAAGAATACCCTCTGGGTTCCCTTGTCTTAAAAGGAATATAAAGAAAAACATTTGGAAAGACATCCCTAGAGCTTTAAAGTTTTGTTTGTAGATATACTATATTGTAGGTACCCTCTACTTTTAATCTTTTGTTTAATCTAAAATTACATATTCAATTTGGGGTTTAATTTATTTAAATTTCCATATTAAATGTTTATTTTATGTTTATTTAATCTCCAATTTTCATATTAAGTGAAGCTGGTTGGTAGAGAAATCAGATTTTTCCTAAAAGAATATTAAGCTTACAGAGAACACGACTTTTTGGAGGAAGAGGAGGGATATCATTGTGAATTTTTTTTTTTTTTGTAATTCAATTGATAGAACAAAAATGAAAATCTATTTTTTTTTCCCTGTTTGAAGTAAGGATCCAAATCCTGAAAGCTCTTGCTGCTCAGAAAGTTTATCAGTTCTCCTAATCCTATAATTAGATTCGTGCTGCAACAAGCTCCAGATGGGTGCAGCCACAAGGAATCTAATGAAAACCAGGATGTCCCACACAAATCCCAATGAAAATTGGTGATCAGTTTGCACTTCTGCTGAAAACACACTCCCAATTTTCCAAATGTTCAAGAGAATGTACCGAGAGAACACCTAGCAAGTTTTCTCAGTGCACACATTCTGGGTGAAATCTTTATCCCATCAATTAGGAACTCGTATTCAAATGTAAAATGAAGGACACAGAATTCATGAGGATAAAGTCAGAAAATGGGAAGTGATAGTTCTTGAACAAACTAAAAGAACTCAGCCAGTAGTTTGCTCTGTTTATTAATAAATAAAAATGGAAAATACCATACCTGTATATAAGAATACTCTTTATGTTTTACTGCCTGAAGGTGAGACGTTTTTAAGCTGTTTTTAAATTATGTAAATTATCAACAGTGGATCACTACAGAAACACTTGGGCCACAGGTTGTTTGGAGAGCTCAAGCTCTCAAAACTTGCTAACACTGGGAAATAACTTTTACTGGCTTCTACCAAATTTGCTCAAACTTAGTAATACAAAGTTATCAGAGTTATCAAAGTTATCTGAGTTATCAACTCAGAAAAACAAACAAACCGACCAAAAACCCATCCAAAATAAAAAAAACCAACTAAAAAACCACCCAAAGAAATGAACACCACCCACCTTCCACGCTGATACTTACACTTTTCTTGATTTTTTTCTTTCCTTCTGCAACCACCATCCAGTGCAGCATCCTGGAGTGAGAAAGGTCAGGACCATCTCCTCCATAGGTCCAGGTGACGTACAAAAGGTGGTTGTAATATTCTATGGAGGTAATTTTGGGTGCCACTGGTGCTGAAGGAAGAAGGCAAGGGTGTTACAGACAAAGTCTAACATGGCTGATGAACAAATCCAGTGCTAAACTTCTGCCAAAGGGTGCTGTCATGAGGAGAATATCACAAAGCTAGCAGGAAAGGATCATTAAATCTACTGCATTTGAGCACTAGCTGAAAGATATGAAAACCATCGTTTCACCTGGGAGATAATCAGAACAGAAATACACTTCTTTTTGCAATCTATCAGTTTAAAATAAAAAAAAATCACAGCATATAAAAATAATTTTTTGAGTCACACTTGCAAGTCAAATTCAAATTAAGAGCCTCAGATGTTGCTTCACTGTGTTACTGAACCGAAAAGAAATAATAAATTGTTGCATTTATAGGTTTTCCATAGGAAAAAAATATCTTTTCACTGAGCTTGCATCTTTCTAGGAGGAAAAGTCCAAACCCTGCAGATTTCCAAACAACTTTTGTATAAGTTATGGCCACCTTTGTTCCCAGGGTGGAAGGGAGGAAAAAAGGGCCCCATCACAACCCATTCAGCCTGTTAGGAGGGGTTTTTTGTTCTGGAGCTGCCAGCAAGTCCTTGGCTCTCTCTGCTCAAGGTAACAGAGTCACTCATGCTGGAAAAGGCCTTTATGTCTGAGACCAATTGTTAACCCAGCACTGCCATGCCCACCTCCAAACCATGTCCCTCAGCACCACATCCACATCCTTCAAACCCCCCCAGGGGCTGGGACTCAGCCACCTGCCCTGGTTGGCTCTCTCATCGTGCAGCTGTGACCTGCAGAAAGACAGCAACCTCCAGAAAAACTCATCTCCTCCTAAAATTGGTGTTTGAGATGAGGATTCTCTCTGGGAGGTGCCTCTGCATTAACCAGAGGGAGCATAGCTGGCCAGCTCACCTTGATTGCCTACTTCAAAGGTGCAGGACTCCAGAGGAAAGCTAAATTAGTGAGTGGAGACCCAAAAGTGCAAATCGGTCATCAGCAACTATCTCAACCCCCTCCCAAGGAGATGTGAGTAGGAGAACCTGGATATGACAGGGAAAGGTGTGAATCTCTGTGCTTGGCTGATTCTTGAGGAGCACAGCAGGGAAGATGGTGTGGACTGCCTGGTCCCCCTCTGCACAAGCCCTGCTGTGCCCAGGCATGTGGGATGGGCAGAGCCCGGGTGCCAGCACAGCTGTGGGTGACAGGGAAGGCAGGATGAGCTCGGGTCTCTGGGAAGGGGCCACAAGATGTCACTGCTGCTTTCACAAAGGCACCTTCGACTCTGGCACTGAGACGTTTGTTAGGGAACAGATTCACTGAGGTAATCGCTGAGGAAGGCAGCAAATGCAATGCACAGACAATTTAGAGCCATGTAGAAATGTTTAGTAGGACAATTTTCCCAAATTAATCTTGAAAATGTTCTTTTGTGCTATTGAGGAGAAGCAACCTGGTTTAGTATAAAACCCTTAAAGCAGTGTTTCTTTTAATTTTTAAAGTTCCCAGTCCATCCCTGTGCATGGATTGTGTATTCCTTGCAGTTAAAGGCCACGACTGACATGAATCTCATACACAAGTAATGATTTCCTCCTGCACCTTATCATTGATGGTATGCTTTCATGACAGTGGAAGTCCAGGATATGTCAAATGAGACCAAGGGCCAGGGCTGGTGTGACCCACTCCCCTAGCACAAGGCTCTGGGGAGCACAGGGAGGCTGTGGGAAGTCACATCCTGGGCTGAAGTGGCAGCTGGAAGCACCCATGGGACCGACAGGCAGCACATGTGCTGGTAGTCACCAGCACCAAGAGCCTGTCTCACTCCTCTTGCTCCTCCAAAGAGAAAAGCATCCTCGTTGTAAAAAGCAAATGCTGGTGGTCTAAAGAGCTTTTGCTCATGGTTGTTTGAAATCCAGCTGTTTACAGCAGGTGGCATTAACAACTCATCAGCCACCACAGCACCACCTGAGCGAAACAACAGCGTGCAACTGCTGCTGCAGGAGCTGAGAGAGCAAATGCTGCTTCTGATAAGTGTCTTGGATCCCCCAAATCCCCCCCTTGCTCCTGGGGACATCTCCCCAGCTGCTGTGGGGGCGAGCTTCCTCTCATCTTTCCAGTCCTGCAGGTCAGTCCAGCCCCAGGCTCGCTGCAGCTGCCCCAGCAGCAGAGGGATCCTGTGTGAGGAACTGTCTGCTCTGAGCTTTCTGCCAGCTGCATCCTCAAACTCCCAGCTGATCCTTCCACTCTGTTTTTGAAACTCATGCTTATGCTCCAGGTGTGGAGGTTGGCTCTCCAGTTTTACACAAAAGAGCTGACTGATGGTACCATCGAGCCTACAAAACCTCCACGTCAGTATTTTTAAAATTTAGGGCTTTGGGGTGAGTTTTTTGTTTATTTTAATTCTTAGCAACCTGTGCAGGGGAGGTGGCATTGTTCAAAATGGTGCAGAAAGGGACCCAAGTGCTCCATAAAACCATCTGCTCCCTCTCTGGGAGGAAAGAGGCTGAGGGTGAGAAAGAGCTCTCAGTCCCCTGGTAACTTAAAATCCTGAAAAGGCAGCACCTCCTGGGGACAAACATTTCAAACCTGCAGATATGACAAACTGGCAGGCCCCAAAAGTTAGCCTGACTGCAGTTCCTGGGCAAAGTTGAAGAGATTGCAAGTGAAAAGGCAATCAGAGGACAGGAGTGCATTTAATGCTCACACTCAGCGCTGACCATCTACTGAGAAGTGCTTGCAATTTGACCAAATCAGCTTTCTTTGTCAGGACTCTTCACTTAAAAATCACAGTGTGATTTTTAATACCTCATTGCTATTCAACATTTTCCTCAATACCCTGGAAGGAAAAGCAGCGTTGATGAACCTTGCAAGTAACATGGCAACTGGCAGAGGAGGGCAGGCTTTGGACAGGGCTGACCTTTGAAATATTTCCCCCTGTGCTGGGCCTGCTCAAACAAAGTGAATTTCAAAGTGCCAGGTGGGAAGTTGGGTCTGTTGGAAAATAGCATGTAGACAACAAATGATAAATTCTGTCAGGAGCCATAAAATAGAAGTAAATCAACACAGGCCTCCAGTGTGGTGATGCAGGAAATGCAATCATCTGGATGCACACATAGGAGGGCTTTGAATAGGGAGCTGATTGTGCCTCTTATAGGAGTATTCAGCAGGCTGATATTACACTTTCAGTTTTCATGTACTTTAGTAAAAACAGTAAAAATCAGAGAGGCAGAATGGGGAAAAAAATCTAACATGACAAAACACCTAAAAGTGAGAGCACCTGAAGAATTCAATAAAAGAAAAAAACCAACTAAATTCTGTATAGAGACAAAAAAAAAAAAAGCCAAAACACCAAAAACAACAAAACCCAAAAAAAAAGCTTTGTGTCTCTTCAATCAGTAAGATAAAAGTGCAACAAATATTTTGGACTTGATATTAAAACCAGAAACGTTCAGATGAGAAACACAGGGTATAAAGCCTTGATAATAAGAGAAATTAAGGATTGATACCACATTCAGGTTGGATATTTTCACTCAAGACCAGATGAGCTTCTCTAAGAGAGATTTTGCCAATCACAAATAGATGATATTTAGAGGTTCATCCATTTCTGATTTTGTCTGCACCTGCTAGTTTAGAAGTTGATCCATTTTCCATTTAAGAGCAGTAGCAGTCTTTCGTGTCATCATACAAAGATGCAGATTGGTACTGATGACTGATCATATTTTAGAAGACCCTTAATCTCTCTCATTTCTGCTGCAGGTTTCTGGAGATAAAATCCTGAAGTAAGTATCCCACTGGAACATTTCCACTTTAAAATGCTGAACCTGGTACCCAAATCAGTTAGAAAAGACATTTTTTCCCTCATGCAGCAACCAACCAGCTGGAAAATTGCTTCCTTACAGTGCTACAGAAAAGCTGATTGGTGCCAAAGGACAACAAATATCCCTGGAGACCCTTCAGGAGGCTACAGGTCTGATACACTGGAAAAGTGCCAGAATTTGTCAGCAGAGGGATCAGGTGTCTCAGCATGGGAGGGTTCCTGATCATTTCAGTGGAGCTAGAACTTGAACTGCTGCTGACTTCTCTGTCGTGGCTCTCTGGGGCTCTGTATAAATCATCATTGCAAACAGCTTTTATTCAGTAATTTTTCAGGTACATTCTCTGACTCTCACCAAACAGAAAATCTGGGATAGGCTGGTGTCTGCTTTGGAGGGAGTGCTGGGACATTACACCCTGGTTTTCCTTGCAATTTGATTCCTACAGATGGAAAAGAGGAGCAAGTCACACCTCAATGCATCTCACAGCAAAACTGAATTATTTGCTGCTTTCAGTCACCTAAACTTCAGCAAGGTGAGTTAAACAGTGACACTTAGAAGCAAAATGATTCAATGTTAGGCCTGACTTTGGCCTAACCACCCTGGATGCTGGGAACACACAGCAAGGTGCTGACGGGGCCTCGTTCATGCTGCTCCCTCTGGGGCTGATCTGTTGGACATACTGCAGATTCAAATCCAGAGTGAATTTGAATCCACTTTGATTGATTCAAATCCATCTGGCAGAGATGCCAGAGTGTGCTAAATCCATGGCTGGTCCCAAGTGGAAGAGGGGAATCCATGTGGTTGTATCAACTCACTCGTCTCAGGGCTGCCCAAGTCATGCTCTGACCTGGGATTATTATTGATAAAGGAGGAAAAAACAGTTGGAAATATTGCAGATAAATAAAAAAATGTTTCATAATATTAAGAAACCTAAGAATTCAGGTTTACTTATTTGCCTATTACCTTCTCCATGTGTCAAATGTATGGTGTGGTAAAAGCTGAGCAGGACCATTGGCCCTCACTCATCTGATGGAGGACAGTGCCAAGCACTGTGCTTGGTATAGGGAAATTTTATTTATAAGTTCATTTAAAGCAGTCCTCAGAGACTTCAAAACAAAATAATAAAAAAACAAACACCAAAACCAAAACAATGAAAACAGAACAAAAATAAAAACAAATAAACAAAAAAAACCAACAAAAACAAACAAATAAAATAAAAAAGAACCCAAAAGCAAAGAAAAAAACCCAAAAAACCCCAAACAAACAAACAAACCTCCTAAAAACCCACTTAGCTGATGAATATCCTAACTTGCAGCTCTCTGCAGGTGAAACCCAGGACCCAGGTCAGACTTCCTCAGTGTTTCTGCCCCACAGTGTTTTCAGCTGGCTGGTTACCTGTGATGAAGCTGATGGTGGAGCTGTCACAGCAGCTCAGCTCTGGGTCCCCCCAGGTCACCATGGTGACCCTGAAATTGTAATACCAAGCAGGCAGCAGGTTGGCTATTCTCTGTAAAGGGACAAAACACAAAGAGCAGCTCAGGAGAGAACTCACCAGCATGAGGCAGGACTCCTGAAACACAACAGTATTTGTAACCCTAGTGCCCACACTCATTTTTCTGAGCTCCCATTCCTTCCTTCAGTGGAAATCTCTGAGACTTGACCTTTTAATTTACTAAAAAATCTGTTTAATTTACTAAAAATTCCATGCAGGGGGAGCAAACACAGTTGTGATGGCTCTGCTGCTCATCCACTTCCACCTGGTCCCAGGTTCTGTCCACCAGGGGAAACTCAAAGGATTTCCAGGGTGGTAAGAACCATCCACCCAGAATCTGCCATCATAAATCCAGTGTAATGAAGGCAAAATGTTTAACTGGAAAATGCTTCTAGTTTGATTAAATGGGGTTTGAGGATAAGTTAAAAGCGATGTTTTTGCCTCATATATTGTCACTTTAAATGATGGATTTTTTTTCCCCAATTTTCCAAGTGTATTTCACTTTCTATTATCATTTATTATAAATGGAATAGGAATGAAACATAAATGACTTATGAGACATAAATTATATATGTAAATATAAATGAGATATAAATGAAGTATAAAAAGCAATATGTTTTATATTATAGTATTGCATGGAATATTTAAGTTAAAATTCTAATCCTTCCACTGACAGCACAGAACATTTGAGATATTGATGTTTAAATGAAAAGCCTCTTGATATTTTTAAAATTCAAAATAAAAGCAAATTGAAAATAACTAACAACAATGTAGAAATTGCTATTTTTACAGATCTCTGTTGTTTGCAGTGGCCTTTTTTTTTTGTACAGATACTACAAGACAATGCAAAAATAGGTGGTGTGAGCTGTTCTTTTCATGATTACTGGAAGAATTTGTATCCTCTGACACTAAATTTGTATCCATTGACACTAAAATCTTGAAGTTGCCTGGACTTATTTTGGTGTCATACTGAAAATACCAGCATCACCTCGACAATTTTCAAGTAAGTTGCAAGCACACAATGAATGAAGCAACTAAACAGATTGAAAAGACAAATCCAGTTCCAGAGATTCTTATCAAATGTTAACCCTCCAGGAAATAACACTTGATTATTTCATGCTGTTGGAGATATTGATTTTTGATTCTTCTCATCGTTGCTCCAGAATACACCACTCAGAGGTGTCAGCAGATCACAGGGACCAGTGGGATTCTGGAGCACCACCAGAGAACCCAAACAAAAGTTCACCAGTCCCTACCTGTACATTAAATGCCACAACAGAAGAACAGGGAAACATTTTTTTCCTAATTCAGGATTAGTCTTTAAAAATATCCTTGAAGAAATGCTCGCTTTAGCTGTGATACTGTTGCATTTCAGATTGAAATCCAGACAAAGGAATTTCAGCTTGGCTGCTCTGAGCAGGATTTGCAACAGGAAGGGACAACCTCATCTCCTTTTCTAATGAACCACATTAACTCTGTGGGACAGCTTTATTTCTTGGATGACTTAGATCACTCAGCTATTAATCTATTTGTGCTGAGTCATGATTACAAGATATTAATTACCAGTTTGGTAAGTTATTTTTGTTTTTAATTTCCCTGGAGATTTATGTGCTGGATTTGTAGCCACATACCCAATTACAGTAAAGCTGCTGGAGCCAAAATGACTCCACAAATGGTATTATGCAAATCAATTACAGTAAATCACTGTGCCTCTCACCAGCAGCAGAAGTTATTGCTATCTTTTTTGCATACTCATAACTTTCTGAACAACTAATTTCAGCTGGAATTGCTTTCTGTCTCTCACTACAGCACACTCTGAATAAAATCTTTTCACCTTCTCCAGGAAATAATGGAAAAGAGGAGGAAAATTTCACTTTATATCTGCAAAGACACCTGTGAATAGAAGTGTGAGTGTGTTCCTATGGAGAGCAGCATTCACCTAGTTAAAACCCTGGCCTAAAATTTTGCAGCTTCAGAAAAATGAAGGCTTTTTTCACAAAAAAACCACAGCTAAGCCTTCCACATGGCAAGCCTGCAAGCCCCAAATCCATACCATCAATATTAATTATGTAGATGAGCCTTTGGACTACACCCCCTGAGGAGATGATGGAACTTTTAAAGCCTTGACTGACAAACTGACCCACAAACTGAAGCTGCCTCTGGACTTGCTGAACAACAACAACAAGGAAAAAAAGAAAAAAAAAAAGAGGCTAATCTCCTGTCTCATTGCTCTGCTTAAAATTTAGCATGGTTCAGCTGGCAGTGCCTTACTTTAGAACAGAAAATGCCTCCAGCACCCTTGGCCATTCTCTCTGCTTTGCTGGGGAAAAAAGGGCCAGGTTTAAAGGCATCTGTATGTATTGATGGGGAAAAGGTTGGGGAAAGAAATGTCCCAAGGTGCCAGGGCCACTGGGCACGGGACAGCAGGGCAGAAATTGTCACTTTACCACAGAGGCAGTCAAGGAGACAGTTGCTGCTATTTCATAGTAGGTTGTCCACTCTGAGGTCATCGTTGATGGGTTGAAGTAAAACATTTCCACCACGTATTTCCTGAACACCCCAAGGAAAGGTCTGTTCCAGCTCAGAACCACAGCAGTAGGTCCCAAAGGGTAAAGTGTCAGATCCTTTATTCCAGTGGGCACTACAAACCAGAAATCAGGGTTAGTAACATGCATGTGTTATCAGTTGCACTTTATTTAAAAACTATACATTTCCTTAGTCTAGTTCTACCTATTTCTGTTTTTTTCTCTACTTTAATCCCCAAGAACTTCCTGGTCACAAGCAGTTGAAGACTATTTTTTAAGCATTTGTGCTTCAGCTTAAAACTACTTTTTCAGAAGTGGCTACAGACTGCTTGGTGCTGGCTCAAGGTTGAGATAAAGTACACAGCTTGCTTTCTTATAAATGGAGTGTTCTATTCTACTTTGAAAATCAGGATGCTTAGGAGATGTCTCAAGATGCTCAGAAACAAAAGCACCAGAAGCCAGAGCACTGTAAGAAAGGAAAGTTTTCATCTCCAGCCCTCCTTCCCTGGGGAAGCCAAAGGTCCTGTCATGTGTTGCTGTTCTTGCCTCGCAGACGGTGCCACTGAGAAGGAGTCAAGTGATTTGAGGAATGTCATGTAAGGGTCAACTTCTGCAACCTGCATGCTCTGGAAAGCAATTATTCTTCACCACTTCACTGAGGCTACTTAAATAAGGACTTAGGGCTAACATTTGCCAGGGTTACAGAGCCCCAGCTGTGGCACACCGGGTCAGAACCCAGAGCAGCACCCAGGTTCCTTCAGCCCATGTTAGCACACGATTGCTTTTGCCTTTATAAATCATTTACCACGTCTTTGCTTTGCTTTCTCTAATACTCACACTAAAAATGAGCCTTAGGATCAACGTGGGGAGAAGGGAATACTTTTTAAAGGGCATTTTATTTTATTTGAGTTCCATTTGTTGCCAGCCACCATTGGTAAGTTCACAGAAGAATTTGGTTTTCCGTTCTATTATTTTAGTATCATATTCAATAAACTGTTATGAAATGAAAACTCATACAACTGTTGTTTTACTGCATAAAAAGAGCCCCTTTAGAATAAGAAAGTTATGAGATGTTCTATTTAGAAACTGATTGCCATTTTCAGTTTTGTAAGAGATTTTCATGGTTGCAAGGCCATGCAAACGTGGAGAAAATGAAGGAACTTATTTACTTTGGGTATACATGACTTTACTTTTACAAATAAAAGTAGAATTTTTCAGATTTTTTAATTAAAGTGAGAAAGAAGATCAAAAGAGTTTGCAAAATCTGTCCAATGATAGAAATTTTAACACTAAAGTATATATAAATATTTAGCTACTGAATTTTCCTTTTCTGAAATATAGCATGCTTTACAGATTTTTATTCAGACCAAATTTATGAAAATATACAAGATTGACTAGAATGAAAAGGCTCTCACCAAAATCACTAGGCCACATATTTGCTTTAATTTAAGGATTAAATTCTTAACAAGATAACATTTTTTCTGTTTCACTTTCCTCCCTATGTCACAGAGAGGAAGCAGCATTAAAAATATTGAAGATCTCTAACTTTCAGCCACCTGCTGTCCCACTGAGCAGACTTTTTGTCAAAAGGAGAAGCTGGGTGACACAGTTTGAATATTTCTCTGCAAATGTAACTCTGGACACTGAATCTCTTTCTCTTTTACCTCTCTCTCCTTAATATATATTTTTAAGTGGTAATCCTAACAAAATAAATTACACTGAAACTAAAAGTTACTGAATTCTGTCCTAAATGACCCTTTATAGGATCCTAGTGGAATCTTAAATTAAAGGTAAAGGGGCAGCAGCTCTGCCTGTTGGACATAAAATTACATTCTTGAAAGTGTTAGGGTCAGTTTCAGAGGGTTCTTCTCATTTTCAAATCCCAAAGCAGAGACCATTGAGATCCACTCTTCAACTTGAGAAAATCAAGGCATGGTCTACAGGAGTTAATGAACATACTGCATGTATTTAAAACAAAACAAAGCAAAACAAAACCTAAAAAGAAATAAATGCATTTCAATCAGTAGGCTCAGGGGTTACCAATGGAGAATGTGACAGGATCTGAAGGAGGTCCAACCAATGGTCCTTTCCTTAGGTAAACCACAACTTGGTACTGGGCACCAGGAACAAGATTTTCTATGAGGCTGCTGCTTGAATTCACCTAGGAGGAGAGGAACTCATCAGATAGGAAGCATTTACTTGCTTCATAAAAGAATATTGAGACCGTACTAGAATGACTCCAGTTACAAAAGGAATGAATCCAAACCCATTGGCCCTGACAGCAAGAACTTCATTCATTAACCCCACATGGCAAAACTTGGAAGTGGTCAGGACTGACTTCACCAATGATCTGACTCAGAATTGCACTTGCCTGGCTGCATAAGGTCAGCTACATCACTGCAGACCCACTCTTTCCTACTGCCAAAGTTTATTAAAATATTCAGGCTACATTATTCATTTTCAGGTGGTGTCATTCAGGCTGCAGTAGTTAGAGCATGTGTTTTCAATCAGAGCCTGAGGCTTTCCATCCATGATTGATGCAAGGCAACATTTTGGGGAAGCTGCCTTTTTACTGTATGCTACTGAGTGACCCCACAGTGAAATCAGATAGGAAATATTCTCTGTCACCTCCCCTCCACAGCACCACAAACTGCAACTAAGGGGCATTGTGATTTTTCTTTTCAGTTTGAAAGCATCACCATTAAAATTTCTGCTGTGCCACACCAGGTTTCAGGCAGAGCTGGAGGCAGAATTCCTGACCAAGTGATTCCTGGGCTGATACAACGTGAAGAGGCTCATCTCCTGCAGACTCCACAAACAGCAAATGCACAGAGCAGCTTTGAGGAAAAGCCTTCACACATCCTTTTCTAGAGCTGCAGGCTGGTATTTCCTACTAATATTTTCTTCACAACCTTTCCAAATTCTGTATCACAGCCACCTCTGCACTGGTGGCTTGTTGCAATGCACATGGATGTATCAGTGCCAAGCACAGATTTAGTGAGGAACAGAATTTGTCTCTACCAGCTGCTCTGGAAAGCTAAATCACTTCTAAATCATGCACCATGTTAGAAATTCATAGAACTCTGCACTGAATTTTGCTCTTTTCAGCTCATCATGGAGAAGTCAAGCCAACAGCTATTAACAATTTCAGATATAGTAAGTTGATAAAATTTGGTACAAATATATGGCAGAAAGAAACAAATAACTGCATTTAGACCTTTCAACCTACTTGCAGAAAACACATATTTACTTTTACAGATAGCTTGTTTATTCACAGATTAACTTTAGATACTTTTTTTGAGTTTGTAGATGAATCCTGTAATATTTACAGAAATCATAAATGTGTATGTTTGTGATCTGTGTTTATAATCACCTAGTGTACTTTGCCTCCTATTTAAATGGCTGCATGTCTAAGAAATAAGTTACAATAAGATAACACGCTGATTCTGAAAAACAATTATCAAATTGTCACAAGACACTTCCAAACATTTAAGTTCTCAGCCATTCTTGAGCTAAAACTTGACATTTCTACAGAGATTAATTTTCAAAGGCATTTTAAGGGTCGCAAATTCTCTGTATTAATTAACTCGCTGAGCTGATCACGAAGTTGAAGGAGATGATTTACACAGTGCCAGAGTAGCACTGCAGTCCTCTTTGCAGACTCCTCCATCACACACATTTAGGGAGCCAGACAGAAGTCATGGGCCTGCTCAGAAAAAGGCTGGATCAGCATTTGGGTGAGGTCACTGAAATGTGGGCTAAAATCTTTCTAATTGAATCCACGTGCCACTGACCTGTCACAGGCACAGAGTCTGAGGTGGGGCTGCACTCACTAAGGGTTTCAAGTAACAGAAAATTGTCAAGTTTTGGGGTTCAGGACTCTTGATGAATATAAACACACCCCATAAACTAAAGGACTCGTCCATACAAATCAGAGGTGGTCTCAATTGCTATTTGTTTCGCAGCTGTGGCACCTTTTTCTGTGGATGAAAAGAAAAGCTGGCTTCTGATCATCTCAAAACTTCCAGAAAATTTACAGTCAGGTTCTATATTCAAATGTGGGACAGCTAAGAAATAATTTATGCTACTTTGATGATAACAATGCATGTGAGCACTTCACTTATTACGAATGCATTGCAGCAGGTGCCTGAGTGAAATACCAGCAGAAATCCCATTTTAACCACCCTGTGGTGTACTGCACATCCTCATTCCTGACTGAGCTGTGCCCTCCACTCTGCACCAGCCCTGTCCCTCCCTTTGGGCTGCAGCAGGGAGCAGCTGCCACTGTCCTCTGCAGCCTGGGAGCGCCCTGGGGCACAGGGATCCTAAACACCAGCGTGATTTTTTTACTGGACTGGAAATTGCTCCAGCTCCTGCTCCTTACCTCAGTGCAGTAGTGTTTCTCAAGCCTTTGACTCTCCTTTTGCTTCTGGCAGGTGAGGGAGAGCACAGACACGATGGTGCTGTCGCCACTGCTCTCGTGTGACGCCGTCCAGGACGTCAGGGCAGTGGTGGAGCTCAGCACCGTCACGGACACGTGCTGGGGCTTCTCAGTGAGCTCCTCTATCCACTCACCTGTGGGGGNTATGTTAAACCACTCTTCTTTCAGGGAATTATTTGCTGCTGAGGGAGGCTGGGCTGGCAGCTGTGCACCCCCACAGCCCTCAGGCAGCAGGGGTGGAACAGCCTGAGGCTGGGGCTGTTTCACCTGCAGCAAGAGAAACGTGCCAGGCTGAAAATTCAGATTGCTGTATTCTCTGCTGCTTACCAGAAACCACCCAGCAGGATCAGCTCTGCTCCAAGGGAATGCTTAAAAGCACTGACAGCCAATAATGCACAGATCATTGACCAATATTAAAGGATAAGCACACATATTTTTTTGCCTCTCCACATACTAACACGCCCTCCAAGCGCACCACAGCCTCAAGGCACGAAAATCAAGTTCACAGAGGTCACCACAGTGAGGAATCTCATTCTTCATCAGACTTTTTGGGGCACTTGTTTGAGAACACAGCTTTAAATATAGATAAAAGAACAGTTTGGAAAATAACTTCAGCTAGACTTGGTGAAAATTTCGTATTTAATGAAAATAGCCCATTTTTCTTGTCACTTTAAAGCGATTTTTGTGACTGCTCTCTCCTTGACATTCTTCCTCTGTGCAGCTCTAATGGTAATTTACATTTATTGATAAAATAAAACAAATGCCAGAGCCAGAACGTGGTTTAAGATCAGGCTCTAAGATTTGACTGCTCTCTGGATGGAATAAAAATATGTACCACAAGCCAGTAATTTGACAGGATGATTCACCAACCGAGCATTACAAGGAAAATATAAGATTGACACTGTGAGCAAAATTTATTCACAGCCACAGACCTACTCCTACGCAGGTAAAAAAGAGGAATTTGATCATTAGATTATTCTCTGGAGACAGAGGATGTAGCTCTCACTATTCAGAAATTGCTTAAGATTGGCATTAAGGGAGCAGAAATACCACATGTCATGACCCAGAGTTGTAGTCCCCACACAAAAAGCCTACTTGATCAGACTCAGAAAGAGGAATGGAAAAACAATTTCAACCTAAGTGTATTTGTTCATATCTCCCATTTGGCATTCCACCAGAAATGCATAGAAAATCTATCCTAAACACTAAGGACCTTGTGTTTGACAGAATAAATAAGACAACTGCCAAGAACTCTCATTTTGTTGTAAAAGCCTGAAAAACTAACTGACAAAATCCAAAAAAACAAAGGTTCTTATGTGTTACATGTAAAATTAAAATATCATTGCCTTCCTGTAACACCTTAATATTTTATCCACAATGAGATTAAGGTTCATCCCTACTCTGGCTGTCCACACCACTATATTTTGGATTAACGTGTCCTCATTTCTCTCAGGTCCACAGCTAGCACACTTCATGGAGGACTCTGCATTAAATATTGCTTAATGAAAATAAATTATGTCACACCTTGCAAAATGGAACAACATTTGGTACTAATAGCAATGCTACACATATCTTTATCTTCTTTAATGCTTTTCATATAATGAAGCTATTTAACCATTCCTAAAGAAAAACAGAAGACAGTGAAATTATAATAGCAGACACCCTCTCTCTCATGTGCTATTTTCTGGATGTTTTCCAATTATTGTTTCTTTCAACTATAAAGTTGTTAAAAATGGGAGCAATAGTGGAATTGCTACATGCAGTCCAGCATTATGATGAATTCAAGTCTAAGTACTCAGTATTTGTAAATATTATGAGCTACTAAAGGCACAATTTTTATTCATAATATACTGAAGTACTTGACTACATTTCCTTTTAATAGGATTTTTTTTCTGTCAGCTTTGGCTACTGTGTCTTGTTGCAGCACTCACTTATTATTTTCCCACATGCAAAATTGTGCAGTGCTGTAAGTATTCCCCTGTCTCATTCTGTGGGCATTCTGCAGGGTATATCTATTTCCTTTTGCAGAAAAAGGTACAAAGGTGACCACAGCCATTAGAAGGATAATGATCTGAATTCACCAACACCTGTCTCACTTGCTGATCTCATTGTCAGTCATGGTATTAGTTTACAGAGTAGTGTATTATTACATTGTCTTTTACTAAATCTCCAGTTAAGAAATTCTGGGATTCTACAGGGAAATAATAAATTACTTTTTCTCCTTTGAACTTAGCAGGCTGAACCACTTCATCTACTGCAATTTGCTCTGTGTTCTCTCAGAGACCATGCAATTTCAGAGTTCAGTGTTTAATTGTGCAATTCCCACACTCTCAGCCCTTCATCCCTAACACAGTACATACTCCAGGAGTAGGGAAGTTAAATTTTTCCAAGGCTCTCTATAACCACCAAATTAATTCTTGGAATTAAATCCTCACTGTGAGAGATGCAAAAGGGAAATTAATTTCACTTCTGAGCACTGACAGTGGCTCCATCACATCCCTTGCTTTCAGTTCTTTAGACTGCCAAGATGGCACAAGGAAGGCCCATCCAGGCAATTGCAGTTTTGTAACATGTAAAATTAAAATATCACTGCCTTCCTGTAACACTTTAATATTTTTTCCACAATGAGATTAAGATTCATCCTTAATATAGTTGCACTATATTTCCTTCTCTGGCACAGGGAATTCCAGAAGATCAGACCCTTGTGATCCATCAGCAGATGCCAGAAATGCCACAATGGTCAAACTCTGTACATTGCAGCTATGTTGCTCAGGGAGAAAAAAATGAATTTTATGAGATACTTACTGATGTAAAAGCTCAGTGTTTTTGCTGATTGACTTCCCCGAACTTCACAAGAGCCAGAGGAGCTAAATGTTGTTACAGATAACTTATATTTTCCTGGTTCTTTCAGCTCAGCAACAAATTTGTGAGTGTCCTCACTCACTGTCAAAAATTCTGTGGAGTTCTCTATATTGGGGGATGGGGAAAAAGAGTGTGGGTTAATTGAAATTTGAAAGGTTCCAGCCACCAAGAGAATAATTCACATCAGAAATGCTAATCTTGTTTCAGCTGTGGGATTAAAAGGTATCAAAAAGGAGTGCATTCAAATGGTGTGGCAATATGTACAACAGTAAAAATCTTGTTTAACAAAAGAGAACTGCAAGCTGCTGTTTACTCCTCCTTCCTTACTTTTATGTTGCCCAGCCAGTAGATGCCACTCAGTGCAAAAACTCCTCAAGAAATACATGGGATCTAACAAAGCCCTCTGAAGCACAGCACTAGATAATTAATAATTTGTAGAGGAGACAACCAGCCATGGAATTACAGGAAAGAAGGACGAGGAGGGCACGAGGCTCTGCTTTACCTTCCCTTTCAATACTGATGTGGAAACCGTCAAAGGCAGTCGGGGGCTTTGGGGGCAGCCAGGTGAGCACCATCTGCACAGGAAGGAAGGGAGGGGGCTCTGCTGTGCCCCTGATGCTGCTGCCATCACTGGCTCCATAATCCCTGGAAGCTGCACGGACAAACTCCTCTTCCCCCTCAGACGACTCGGCCTCGCTGGACCACCAGGGTGGCTGCGAGGTGGTTTCGTACTCGGTGCTGTTGGAGGGGTCACCCAGCCAGGCTGCAGAGGTGTTTGCTGCTGGGATTTCAGTGGGGCTGCCAGAAGGATGGCTGAATTTCTCTTTCCTGATGATTTCTTGCGGTCCCATGAAGGATTCTTCGGCGAAATTCCCGCTGTGCTCTTCCCAGTTGTTTCTGTTGATTGGTACGATCTGAACAGAAATGTTTCGAGGTGGGTAAGGAACTAAAAAAAAAAAGCAAGGGATAATCTTTTAATAGGTGTGTTCTGTGCACCTTTAAATGTATTAACTCCCCAGACAAATACCATTCTTCTAGGCATTGTTTGAAATAACTTGCTCTTACTAAGATCCTCTCTTCTCTTACATATTCTTATATTACAACTACTATGCTACTACTACAACTACAATTCTTGTTATACAACCAGAAGTGGTGGTAATGGGATCAAGATAAGTATAAACTCACAGCATAATCACAACTAAAGAATGCCAGGAAGCAAATGATGTGAAGGTGAAGTCACAGTAAATCAAACTTCAGTGCTATTAGAATAGTAAGGCCACTCCAATGTGAATTTTTAACAGTGAATCTACATTTATTTTATTGTGTCTTCCAGGAAGATCTTGATCATGGAAAAAAAAAACCCCACCTCTGTAGAAATGAATTGAAATATATATGCAAAACTAATATATGACATAGTTCATATTTAAAAAATAACCTTCACGTTGCTGTAGGGCTTTTCATATGCTTTTAGCAGCCACCTTTTCACAAGCATTAAACATCAGTTTAAATTTTAATATTTGTGAAAGCTTGATCTTAAGATTTGGGTCTCCACAAGACAAGATTCTGGCACGCAAAGAAGTTACTTCAGCTGATGCCAGGAGGTGAACACACAGCATTTTGTCTGTCTCACTGTAATTGCTTGTCTGCCTCTCCTTACACACTCTAAGTGTGAGAAGCCTCTGCAAATAATTTTGCCTGGCACATTTTAAGCTGGCAATTTACAGCACACTAATTTGTTCAACTCCCAACCCAGCCACAGCCACTAATAGAAAACCAGAGTCTACATTCTCATTGCAGCTCATGTGAAAAATGAGGGATGGGAGGGCAGAAGGAAAAAAAAAAAAGTGATCCTGTTGGTTATGCTTCAATATCTCAACAACTGTATTTAGGATCTTCAGGACAGAACTCAGCTGGCATCAGTTGGCTTAGTTCTGTCCAAGGCAATGGATCAACATCAGGGTATTCATCTGAAGATTTGGCCTTTTGATTTTATAGCTGGTACATTTCACTTTGGACCCTGATAAATGTCTGCAGTCCAAGAGATTAACGAAAAAGTTTTGGGCACCATCCCAGGACCAAATTAAATTAGTTCTGGACCCTGAACAAATGCAATTTTCAGCCTTTGCAACATTGCTGTCTTGGAAATTAAAAGTTCATGCTTGAGGGCACAAACTGGCCGCCAAGTCGGGCAGCTATGACATTCTTCTCCATGATGGAAAAGTGCACAGAGAGGAAGCAGCTCAGCTCAGCTGTGATTCACTGCACAAGGAGACAGACCAACAGAGATAGAGCAATAGTCTGCTCAGTGCAGCTATTCCTCTGGCTTAAAAATTAACTTCTAGCACAAGGCCTGGCATACCTCATGTGAAGCAGAAGTTATTTTCTGAGAAGCAAGCTTTATAAGAGAAGCACTCACACTGCTTTCCCTCTGCACTGTTTGTGGACACAAGCCTATGGAACAGCCACAGCATCCTCCTCCCACGCTCCCAGGACTGCTCCCACACACAACCTGCTTTCTGTGGGATCAACCCTCTCCCTAGAGCAGCAAGAAAAGCAGCAATACAGGCTTGGAAGAAGCAGTGTGCAAGAATTTTCTTCACCTGTTCTGTGCTGTTTGGGCTCATGCTGGACCCCGCTGTATTCCACCAGCGTGCTCTTGTTGAAGGTTGCTTCTGACACCAACTGAAATGTGATGTTGCTGTAGCATATGCCTGGCAGCCAGTGATTGAAAACTGTTTTGCCTTTAAAGAAATCTGCAGAAGGTTTAAAGAGAAAAGAAGGAAGGGGGGGGAAAAAAAGAAAAAAGAGGACAATGCATCAAATGTTCACGTTCTGATAGTGTGACTGCGGAAGAGGACGATGCATCAAAAATCAAATGTCCACTTTCTGATAGTGGGACTGCACATGGTGAATGGGCAATGTTTTAGATGTTTAAATATTTTTCAGCCCGCTCTTAGACATGAAATTGTAATAATTCAGTTTGCCAATACTTTTCCTGACTGTCAAAGCCACTTTGCTAACAAAGAAAAGAAAGACCAAAAAAAAAAAAAAGAAGAAAAAAGTATAGCACGAGAAACATGAGCTGCCTTTCGCTGGCAAGGGAACTGAATCTGGCAACCTGCTCCACATGACACTGAATGTCTCCAAGAGCATCTGACAGCTCCTGCAGACCTTTAGCTGCTGCACGCAAAAGCCTTTTGGTGTTTTGCTGACTGAGGCACAGCCTCTGTGGGAGGGGTTCAAAGGAACACCCAGCACAGCCGAGGGCTGAGGGCTCAGCTCACGTCCACCCCACGGCAGGGAGGGCTGAGGAGAACCTGCTTAGGGCTCTCTGGCTGGGGGAAGGGGTGTGCAAGCTGATTGGTGAATCTCCTAATTTAGCTTGACTCTTTTATTTATCAGCAGCTTCAGCGTTACAGCCCCTGGAACCATCTATTAGAGGAGAAAAATTACTGCTGGTGTCCCTTTTGTTCTCTGCAAAGAGGTCACCTATATTTTCTGCTGTGATCCAGGCTTTATCCTTCCTAACTTCTGGCACTTTACAGCATTGAAAATGGGGTTTCTAGCCCCACTTTGTACGGCAGCAAAGAGAGTCCCGAATTGTCTGACCTCCTTCTGGAGGTGTGCATCTCCCTCTGCTGACTTCAAAGTGAGTTTCCAGTGCCCAGTCTTCTATTTTACTGCCACTGTGGGATGGGAAACCATTGGGGTTTCAGGGTCCACAGGGCATGTGGGTGCCTTCCTCACCTCTTAGGGTGCTTCCCATAGGACATTTATATTCCCATTTATATCTCTGAGACAGATATTGTGCTTAAGCTATAATGCAGGGCAAACATTGTAACCAAATAAATGAAAGGGTTCAGTTGTGAACAAATGAAAAAGAAAGCAGAATCTGCTCTTGTTTAGATCATGCAGGTGGTTAGGTTGGTTGGTTGCTTAGGCTGTCTAAACTGTTAGATAGATTGTCCTTGATTAGATGATTTTAGGAACATTGAAATTTCTATTATGCAGCAGGGTTTATTAGCTCAGGGACAGCACTGAATGCTGCACTAATGCTCTATACAGCACAGCACTGTGTCACTGCATGGAGGTACAGAACCACCAGGTTGGATCCTGTGCCAACAATCAGGTTTATTGAATGGGTTTCCCTCCTCTGGGACACCCCTGAGCTTTCCTATCAGCTACAGACCAAAGAGGAAGCCTTGGCCAGAGGACAAAGCCTGGGAGCTTTTTTATTGCTCTGAACTGACACAGCAGCACCAGTGAGTGGGGTTGCCTTCCCAGGCTGATTTCAGACTGAATAAAAAATCCAGACCACCAAACCTTCCTCTGAAATCCAAAAGAAAGGGAACATCACTAGAACTAGGGTTCTAGCAATTTAAAAATCCCAAGTGAACCACCAGCTCAATTCAAAGACCCATCCCTTAATTCCCAATATAAAAGCTATTACATAAGCACATTACCAAAACCACAAATCATTATATAAATACATTCAAAACCCCATCTAAGGCCACTGTTTAAAATGTTTCCAGCACAGTTATACTAAATATTGGTGAAATAGTTTCCTCCTACCTTTGTACAGCATTGTTCTGTAGTCTTTTCCTTCCCAATAGCTTATATTTACCCTGGTAAAAACATTGTACTTCTCTGGGTACTGAATTTCAAACAGCACTCCTGTTTCTGGAGATGGTTTGTAATCATAGATAGAAACATTGCTCACAGGCAGTGGTTCTAGAGGATATACAAACAAAAGGGGAAAGAAAGGAAGAAAGGGGCAGATTATTAGTCAAACCAAGTTCTTTGTACATATACAATACCACTGAAAAGAAATGTTTTTGTAGGTGTGGCACAGGCACTCTTAAATCTACCAGGTGATATTTGGGGCTTCACTGAGGTGTGGGGCAAAGCTACCTGGGACATTGTCAAAGCCAGAATTTCTGTATTCCCCTCCCTTCAAAGAATGTATCTTCTTAACACTTATGTTTTAACAGAAACACTTCCATATTCGACATTAAAAAAAAAGTTATTATTTAAGCACTCACAGTCATCACCTCAGAAACATTTTAATCTTTAATACTTGTCAATCATGTAAGAGTGCCCAGACAATCAACACCACACTTGAAACTGCTTGTGACTTCAGCATAAATGTAGAGCTTTTAAGATGAGCTGAGAAAATTATCAGTGTAATGGCCAAAGGAAGCTACATGAATAAAGACTTTTTATTTTGGTATCTGTACATTTCTTTATTTCATGGGGAGTTATACAGTCCCCATTCCTACCATGTGAGAGGGCCACCATCCTTGTCTGTTTATCCCCATCCAACTTCTACAAAAGAAACAGTACCAGTACCATTATTTTACAGATGGAGAACTGAGGTGCAGAGAAGTAAAGTGGTTTATTGGAGGGCACAGGGAAAACCTGTGCATAGGAAGGAGGTAAGTCAGGAACTGCTGCTCTAGAGTTCTGAACTCAGAGTCAGGGAGGCCACAAAAAGTAAGAAAAATATCCTGTGTCTTGTGATCTGTAGCTCCATCAGCTGAGGAAAGGCATGTCAGTGCACTGCTGCTGGGAGTCTGGGTTGTTGCTGACAATAAGAGAGTCACATTTTTATTCAGCCTTCTCTATTCATTAAAAAAACCAAAAAAACAAACAAACAGAAAAAAACCACCAAGGAAAACCAAAAAGAAAGAACACCTTTTGTTCAATGCTCTACTCAGCAAGAAAGTACTGACAGCAACCCAATTATCCTGTGGTTAAAAGGTCCAAACAAGGTTATACTTCTAGCTGAAATTTGTCATAGTAACATATTTTAATAGACATAGTTAATTCAATTATGCCTACATCTTTACAGAGATTAGCATGTTGATTTAGTTCTTGCACACTATAGGGATCAGATTGCAAAATTCAGGCCTTACAGGACCCCCTTGAGTCCAAAACTCTGCTGCCATAGGCCCTGGAGAAAAACCAATAAAATACTTTTCCCCCGAGAGCATACAGTCACAAGGGGCAAGAGAAAGAACAGGTGACATGGGAAGATCAGTATCAAAAGTGGAATTATCCAACAGGAGGTGGAGTAGGTTAATCAAAGATGGAAAAGCAAGACTGCAGTGAAAGAGAAAACTAAATCCCAGTGACCAGCAGGGTATTTTCACTACAGCTCAAAGCTTCTAGATGTGCTGACAAACAGAGAAGAAAAAACAACTGGGAATAAAACCATAGATGCAAACAGAATCTCTCACCAACACCGATGTGTCATCATTACTAACTTTGCCAGAGCATGGAAATGCAATAGTGTGGGATTATTAAAGTATTCCTGTGACAAAGACACTTCATTATCTCTATCAGATATACATCAGTATATTTGTACATTAACCACCTTCAAAGAGAAACTCCCCATCTCACAGACCCTGCCAGGCTACAGATAGTAATATCTCACAGATCCCAACAGTGATGGGATCTGTGAAAATTCTGCTGACATTTCATGGTAGCTCGGAAACAAACAGGAGCAAAGCAGGGCACGGGGAGCAAAGCCCACCCTCCCCGTTCTGCCGACGCTCTCCATCACTTATTCAGAAATAAATAGTGGAAATGACTCCCCACATGACCAGAGGGTTCATAGCACAGCTCACCCAGCACACGAGAGCAGTTTAAATGTCAATAATGATCTCTAAATAGCACAGTGCTTCTGTGCACTCCTCTCTCACGTTAGCGGCTGTGCTCCGGGCTCTCTCCTGCTATCTCATTCACATCTGAGCCTCCTCCTTTCTGAAAGAATTACTGAAACTTCCTTATGCCAGTGATTCAATTACCCCATTTATTCCTTCCTACAACAAATCAAATAAAGGATGGAAGCTATATTCATTTTTTAATCCAAATGATTTTTCCTCCTGATGCTTTGATGTAATTAACCAACAATTGAATTAAGTGGTAATCACCACAGACTCTCTTTCGTGTCGCTGTCTTCCGCTCACTATCCTCTCCTTGCTCGTGGCTGATGTTAGCAGAGCTGCATGAGTGATATAATAATGCAGTTTAAAGATTCTCCCATTATCTTGCTTCCTTCAGCACCAAATCTTCACATCAAAAGCTATTTGCACACTGTGAAATTAAAAGAACGCTCAGCAGATAACCATCATGGTCTGTCTTTCACTTGCTAACTGCTCCTAGGGTTATTAAAATTAAAGAATATGTAAAATGCCACTCTTTACTATCTATATTTATAATTCAGAGCATAAACAGTCTGGTCTTTTTAATTTTACTATTTTCAGTGTTTAGGATCCAGCTTGTCAGAGATTTCAGTGGCTGCCAAGAAATAGCCTAAATAAAGTGGAATCACAGAAATATAATACTTGGAGCTTTATAAAAGCTCTGTACTACATTGAAATCCTATTACAGAAGGGAGTTAGAGCATTTCAATGTCCCTCTAATAGTTTAAAGTACCTCTTCACTTACAATCTCTTTATTTTTAGACTTGGAGATTATATTACACACATACAGACAGGATTTCAGGACCAAGACCTGAATTTGCCATTTTTCTTAGTGCCTCAGAATCTGCTGCTTCTGTAGCAACTGCTTACCTATTTACAGGAAACTCAACTTCTCTGTTTATCCTGGACTTCCCAGCATTTTGCATTTAGCATGTAACTTGCATGACACAAGCATCAAGACAGCAAAATAAACATGCCTAACACCCTCTTCAAATACCCTGGAAAATTCTGAATGCTAAATCCTCCATTGATGCATTCAATTTCTGCCAGACACATTAATATTTGCAATTCAGGGGAGGAAAAAAAAAATGGTTGTGAAAATAAATACCATATTTCAATCCAAATCAATTTTTTTGCCATATGTGTAGATTGGGTCACTCCACAAATTGAATTAATGATTGATTATTGCTGTAGCTTAGAATATAGTATTACAGGTGGGACTGAGATCTCAGCTTCTCACATTGGAACCCAGATTAATCATTATTTACCTCCATATTGTGACTTTTATAAAAAAAGATGCCCCATTAATGGAGTGACCTAACCCCCATGGGTAATTCCCTTTATTCACAGGAAGAAGTTGTGAATTGTGTAATTTTCTCCCCAGGATGATGCTATTTCTTTAGCACTATAACTACTGGGAGTAAGGCACAGCCAGGGTAAATCTTCCATTATGCTGTAAACTTTAGGATGTTTTGTCTCTTGTTAAAAAGAAACCACCTTTGAGATTAAAGAAGCTGTTGTTCAATATTTTGGGAACATAATGTTCAGGTTTATGATAGGTAATAGTGATATTGTGCTATTGCTTACAAAGGGGAAATAGAAGTGAAAATAGCATCTCAGCAATGATGACACAGTGCAATTCCTACATGGCCACACAGGGTGATAAATAAAAAGATGACACAACCTAAAAAACAATGTTGTCACAAGAACAAAGGCATAGCTATTGTTCCTGAACAGATTTAGGCCAATTGTTTAGATCCTCCTTACAATGTAAACTACAGCGGGAAATCATATGGTTGCAATTCTTTCTGTCTCTTTGATTCTGATGGAGAAGTTTTTCACCCTAAAAAGAGGATAACATGGTTTATCTGCTGGGAAAAGATGAGCACTAATGGACCTAGATGCTGTTCTGAGTTACATTTCAAAGTTAGGGCTGCCAGCCTTTTTAAAGGTGTTCCACATCATCCTTAAGAAAGAAAAACATGAAGGGCTAAAGTTTCACATTTCATCAGGGGGAAAAAAACCCTCTGAAGCTCTGAGTTAAGGAACTCTGATCCATTAAGGAGCCAGAGGAGAGGACTGGACCTGCTGAATCACTTCCTGCAGCATCTGGCACAATGACAGTGGAGCATTAACTGGGTCTAGAAATGCCAATTACTGTCTGAGGCTGGAGATCAGATCCCAGGCAGCAGCTGTCGGCCTCTCGAGGAGAATATTTGTGTAGGAGACCCAGAGGCAGAACTCTCCCTGAAGGGAATATATTTCACAGTCATGGATGGAAGGAACCATCAGCTTTTGAAACAATGAGGCATTTTACCTCTCAAAACTCCTGATCATCAGCTAAAAAATATCCAAGCAGAACTCCTCTTAATTACCATCAGAAATCCTCAGATCTGGATTTCTCCAATTCCCAGCAGAGACACATTTTTTTCCTGTAGCACACAATAGCTTTTCCATGTACTGCTTTCCCCATTCCTTCAAAAGTATAAACATTTTTTCCTTCCCAGTATAAAGTTGAATATAGGAAAAAAAAAAAAAAAAGATGGTGCTATATGGGTATGAATCACCCTGGGAAGAATAAAATAAAGCTTCAAGTTAGGAAAATGTAGGATGAATAAGTGAGAATATCAGTCACCAATTTTACAGATGTGCTCTTTATTTATTTCATAAACTACTTTAAAATCTATTAGTAATAAGGTGGAAATTTCAGTCAAATATTTCAAAACACTAAATAAATTACACGAATTCCAGAGTTACTTTATCCCCATTGAAAAGCCAAAGCTCCAAGAGCAGAGGAAAGAGTTGTGTTAGATACCAGTATTTCAACATTGTCCAGAGTGAAGGCTGGAAGCAAAGTCACTGTGACAGGCACAGCACAATTGCACTCACAGGAGGGTGAGATTCTCACAACTATTCTTGTCAAAACCATTGCAAGGACCCTTAAAAAGCAGTCAGGGTTTCAGTTTTTCTCCTTCAGTGAAGCAGTGAGCCCAGTTTGTTGAACACAGCTTTGCTACAGAACCAGAAGCAAAAAGTGCTATGTTGTGCTAAAATTTCATGCTATAGGTTTCTTATCTAAGAGTTTTCAAATAGTTCATCCTTTTCATGACAACAATCTGGACCACAGAGCCTAAATGAGGAAATTCTATTTGGTGGTGTTTTGATTAACATGAGAAAACCCTGAAATAATTCCAATCAGAGACAAGCAGAACTGGGCAGGCAGTCTTGTAGAAAAGAACCAACTTAACAATGGAAACCTCAAAAAGAACATATATACATGAATATATGCATGGATGACATACAAGACAAGGATATGATCCAAGACAGCCAGGATGGCTTCATTTAGGGCAAATTATGCCTGAAAGATCTGGAGGTTTACATTGAAAATGAGGAAAAACTTCACTGAAAGGGTGGTCAGGTATTGGAAGAGGCTGCCCAGGGAAGTGGCTGAGTTGCCATCCCTGGAAGTGTTCAAAGATTATGTGGAGATGGCACCAGGGGACATGGTCTGGTGCTGAACTTGGCAGTGTTGGGTTAATTTTGATTTTGATTATCTTAGAGGTCTTTTCCAGCCTAAATGATACTATGATTCTATGTCATAGGTATATTTATGTGACGTGATTTTGTATTTTTATAGGTACATATTTGTGCCCATATATTTACACAAAGAGTTACACATATCAATGCCTATATATAAAGTATAAAATATGTATTCTGTTAGCTTTTCAATGCTTTTCTGGCCAGAAACCTTTAAGGGGTGAGACAAAAGTCTTCTCTTAAGCGGATTCTTCTCTTGGTTTTTCTTGCCAATTCCCTTAGATGCAGCATATTGATGGGAGATGTGAACAGGAGAAAGGAAATGTCATCAGGATATATTGGAAAGCAGAGGTCTTTCACTACTCTCACTGAATTTCTAAGCAGGCATTGTCTTTGAGGCACCTTGGTCTTGTTTTGATGAGCACTTTTTGGGTACACACAGCTCTGTGTGAAACTCAGACCTGAAAGGCTGGATCTCCTTTGCAGGCTCCAGGAGATCCCAAAAAAATTCCTGTGAGCACTGCCTTGGGAATAACCACATTGGCATCACTGGCTATCCTGCTTGATTTATTTTGTGGCAGCCTAATGAATGGGGTCAATCTGCCACTGGTAAAGCTCTCCTGACACCAATGCAGTTGGAGCAGGAATTAATTTGGTACTGGAAGCTAATTACAATGTGCCATTCCTTCATGTGTAAGATACAGATGGAATAATTTAGATAGTTACACGTCTTTGCATGATTAAATAAACCAAGAATATTAAACAGTCAGAGAGCATAGGGCAAAAAGAAAAAATATAAATTAATCTTAATTATTAGCTGCCAAAAAAAATCAAGTTAATTGATAGTCATAAAATTATGTAAAACAGGCAGTGGACAATGCCAGTGAGGGGGGGAAAAAACCCAACAACAAACCAAATACCACCTCATGCATTTATATAGGGAAAACCAGAGGTCACTACAGGACTTTTAAGACTTCTTCTCAAAACCTGAAGGTTACTGAAACACCTTAAAAAGCCCACCTTGCCACACTGTAAATTTCAAATTACAGCACCTTTTCATTGCAAATTTACTCTCAGTTCTGTGGCCTTGTGCTCCAAAAGATGAACTGAGGAGCAAAGGCTGCTACAGGAGAGGCAGCACTCATCAGTCTGCCTGACAGAAACTATCACAGAGGAGATTGGATCCTTTCCCTTCCAAAGCTCACAATTTACAGCCTGCTTTCAGGGTTCAGCATCCTTCAGTGCTGCCTGCAGGGTTGTCCTTTCTTTCCCATGAACGTGGTTGTGTCTCTGTGGAGGCAAAACCAGAGAAATCCTGTGTTCTCTCTGTGTCACACGTGTTTGGCACTGCAGCACTGCCTGAGTGCCAGAATCACTGCTCCTTCCAAGGTCTGGGGGAGCAGCAGGAAACCCCAGGATGCTGCCAGCACAGCCCCATCAGACAGGTGGTGAGACCATGGAGCCTTGGAGGAGGGAGAGTGGCACAGGATGTGCCCTTGGAGCGTCAGCCTCACGCTTTTCCAGGAACAAAACCCCCTGAGCCACAAATGGGAAGCTGGGGTTGGCTTGGGTGGGCTGAGTGACTCTGGCTTCCTTCTTCCTTCAGAGATTCCCTGCACAGGAGTGTGAGCACCATCTGGCAGCCTGGATCACACCTTCCCTGCTACCAGAGACCCTTGTGGGCTCTGGAAATCAAAGAGCTGCAAATGCAGCGCCCAAAACCTGCTACAAATGCATAGTAAGGTTGGTTTTGTTTTTGTTTTTTTTTTCCAGTTGTACATGACAACAGATGCTTTAATTATTTTCTTTGAAGAAAACAAACATAAAATAGAAAATTGAATTAAAATTACAACTTTGCTTACAAGGTTAAAGCAGTCAAAGGAAAGGAAATTCAGGCTGCCTGTGAACCCTGGAATTGTTCAGCACTTGCATTACCCAACAACATGATTTTTGTCTCATGGGACTCTTCATGGTTTTCCTCATCAGAGGACAACTCGAGCACACAAGGGAAGGCTGAAGAATGTATAGATGATGCAAAACCTTGTTATTCCTAAATTTTAGGCACCTCACTCAATAACAGATGAACCTACTCTAACAGGCTTTGAATGCTATAACCATGGATAGTGTTTCCTCAGTGACACAAGAATACAGGCACAAAAAATCGTAATCATTCCTCAGATGTAATACAGCTAAAACTACCCATACAATCCAAGGTGCCATTTAGGGGAGGAAAAAAAAAAATCTGAAAATTAGTCTGCCTCCATCCAAAAACATTTTTGTCATCTTCCAGATGAAGAAATCATTTTCTATTCTACAAACTGTTTTCAATTTCCAGGTTGGCACATGGAACCAGTCCTGGATCAACCTCAGAGCCAGAAGCACAGCTGGAAATCTGTGGTACTCTGTAGGGTGATGGAGCAAAAAAAATAACACTCCCCCAACATCAATGCACCTGGAAATAGTGAGAGACAGGCTAGTACAAATGTGTTCCCCATCACAAACACCTTCAGCTGGACTGGCAGAAACACGTGGTTTTTGTGGCTGGTGTCTGCTTTCCAAGTTTAGTCTTGTTTCCACAATCAAAGAACATTGTTGTAGCATTTAAACAGAATAAAACTCATGATATAAGAGGAGTGCTTACTCTGAAATGTCAGTCAATGCTTGTCATGCCCTTGACTAGATTTTTGGAGCTCCTAGTTCAAAGGGTTTTGGGCGAATATCTGAAAAGGGGGGTTCATTCACCACACTGTTTTAGTCTGTTACACCTCAGTGTTCAGGAAGGGTCAGCCAGGGGAAACATGTGGCCTTTCCTTTCTTTTCACCCACACCTTGTGGATTTTCACCCACACCTTGCCAAGACTTCTTCCCTACTGCTCTCACACAAGCAGGACCCTTTGAAAAAAAACCCAACAACCACCCAACTTTCTTCACAAGAAGAACTTCTGGGGGGACAAAAAGCCACACACAGAGACAAGAAACAGAAGAAAAGAAGAAAAAGATGTTACTTACTGGTTAGCACAGTGATTGATCTTGCTGACTTGGAAACCATATTAGAGTTCACTACCAACAGAGTCACTATGTAGTACAGGCCATGGTATTTGGCATTAAAAACCACAGGGGCAGGTAAAGTGCTATTGAACTCATCGAACTGGAAAAAGTAGTTCTTGGATTCTCCAGCTATCTTCACAACATACACAGAGGATGAGCTCACCACATCTGAGCCTTCCAGGGACACAACGATACAATTGTCTTCTCGGACAGCAACTTGGAAAGGTTCTGCGCTCTGCAAGACAAGAATAAAGAGTTTGTTGAAGTAAAACTTAGTATTTTACCTATTTCCCTTGTTATTCACGAGATACTCATGTTATGTTTGCAATAAAGTTACATCTTATATTCTACAGGAGAGTTAGCATCGAACAGGAGCAATTATTTCAGGCTACAATTCTCAGCCAGCCAAAGTCCACAGGGGTGTGATTATCAGAGGCCAGTCTCTGCAGCAGAGGCTGGATCCTGCCGTGTGTTTTCTGATACTCAGATACTCCATCCCTTACACCCTGAGGAATAAAGCCTCTGTCATCCCCTCATGAGGAGAGGTGAAGTACAGCAGAAGAAGGATGAGATTGTAAAGGGTATCAGGGCCAAGAGGATCTCCGACACAGCCTCAAAGTCATTTAAATCCCCCAAAAAAGCAGTGATTAAATCAAGACTCTTATCTTGCAGAAACAGGATCTTATATTCCTCAGTGCAATATATTCTGAAAGCCTACAACTGAAGAATAATTTTTGGTGCTGCCTAAGCTTTTCCAAATATGCCCATCTCAGCAAGTACCAAAGTGATAAGCAGCTCTCACCACTATGTCCATAGTTTTGGCTGGCATTTTTCATTTCCTAAGCTACAGTATTTAATTTTCAATATTTATTAGTAGTAGACACACAGGAGCAATTTAACCTGGTTTTCATGTATCATGAGCATGTTAAGCCATTGCCAGCTGAAAACACTTTCCTTTTTATTAATTTCAAACCAGCTGTCAGGAGAAGCACTTGTTCTCTACAGGACAGATTCATGCTAATTAATGGGAAGGAATAGTTCAAGCTTACTTTAAGAGTTGCCTTTTTGTTTATTAGACCACACCACTGCTTATAATTTTTTTTTATCCCCTGTGAAATATCTGGTATTTTCAGTTGCCAACTCCACAGCAGTTTTTTTTCCCTTCATATTTCACAGGATGAGAGCTCACAGGAAAAGGTAGAAAAGCAAGGTTAGTTTGCAACTTCTTTGATCAAGTTGTTCCTGTACCAGAGAGAGCTAGAGACCTCCTTCAGAGATTAATTCTAGCAGCCTGACCACCTCCTACTTTCCTGTGGTTTTGTTTAGTGGGAGTTCTTCCATGAAAACAAGATTTCTGGGATTTATGCTGCAAGGACACCAGGATCCCTATTTGAAATTCACATATGTGGTGATGCCAACTCATGGTATTCAAAGAAACACCTCAAAAACAAAGCAAGCAAAAAAAAAACCCACAAAAAAACCCCAAACAAACAAACAAACAAACCAACCAGCAAAAAACTCCCACAACAACAACAGAAATAAAGAAAAAAAGAATAAATAATTGGTTCTAGGAGTGTAAGATTTAAAACAGCAGCAGTTTTTACATGTATTCAGGGTATTATCATTGGGCTTTGACATTTACAGGGTACCTAAGGTTATGCCACCCTAGAGGCAAAGCCACAGGCTTGAGACAAAGGCCCTAAGCAAACCCAGTCACCTGATCCTACAGGAGAAAAGGCACAAAGCACATAATCAGTCCAACCCAAATAGGATAACCTGTCTAGACTGCTCCAAGCCTGAGATTAAAAATAGAGGCAGTGCCACTTCAGCTGCTGATTTGAGGTTTACTTTAGTTAGCCTTTTAAAAAATTACTTTTAAGTTGTTAAAATTGTATCTGCCAATGTTGTCAATTTGATGCAGAAGTCTGGGTAATTTTTCACAGATGGCAAAGCAATTGTTCCAAAAGGTTTATAATGTAAGACTACAGCTACAAAAAAGCTTCCATGTGTTCTCCTCAGCCTCAGCTGAATTCAACAGGCTTACCCTTGAGTAGATCCAAATTCTACATTTCAAATGGTTGTATTTTGCCTTAAATCCCAGTCTAGCATTTGGATTCACGCAGAGTCAAACATTTAACTGGAGATTATGCTTAGATCTGGTCAAAACCAACTAGAGGTTCTCTTAGCCTTCTTCCTCCCTGTTTTCTTTTCATTAGGAAAATGTGGAATCAATCCTACTTCAGCCCTGCTGGTGAGGGAAGGCAGGAGAAGGAAGGCACAGGAGAGCTGGCTTTCCAAAAGCACATGCACTATTGTGTCACAGAAGCCATGGCTGTCTTCCAAGGCCAAGCAAGGACTCAGCAAGGTTATTGCTACTAAGCTTGAAGTTCATGAATAATCCCACAGAAGTCTGTGGGTTTTGACCTTCCACAGACTTGCATCTGAATGCTTCATAGAGGAAAATGAATGATGTTGTCTCTAAAATTATTCTGGCCTTCCTGTGGCCTTGGCACTGAATTCCACAGCACCAACTCCACGTGCCTACCTCTCTTTGAAGAACCAGCCCAAAGTGCCAAATGAATTTATACTTGCCAACAAACAGTTCAAAGCAAGTTCCTTATAGCTGGTTGTACTATAAATCATTCACTATGCTAATCAAGTACAGCTGGAAATTAAGCATGTAATTGCAGAGTCATGGACATTCCTAGGATATAATTAGATGCTTTCAGAGAATGCTCATAAGGGTTGTGATTTTACTCTTTGATTCTTCCATGGGTATTGTATTAACCATGATGACAACCATACTTTTATTTTTTCCCCTCAGTGTTTTTGGGAATCCACAGCAAGCAGCATTCAGCAAACGATTCACGAGACTGCTTCAACAGTTCTCACACAATCAGCACAGAATGCCTCTGCTGGCTAAATAAAACTGTCAGACATTTGCTAGTGTTACCTAGGCCACCTGTCTGGGGTAAATAGCTTTTTTTGAGTCCTCTATCACCTTAAGCCTGTGGGGATTATGAAATTATAACTTCCCTCATGCGTGTGCCTGTGTCCAGATGCTTTGGAAGCACTGCTGCCATGATGCATTTTTTGAAGGCCATCTCTTTAGCAGCTGTGTGCTCCATCCAACCCATCACTGTGCCCATCTGCAGGAGGGATCCCTCTCCTCAGTGACCCCTTTCCACTGACTGTGAGTCCCTCTTCCACACCTCTGTGTGCTCCAGCCTTCCCAAAACTGCTGCATGCACGGGACACATGGTTTGTGGGAGATATCTGTTGTTTATTATGGCTCTTGAAATGACTTTTAGCCTTTAATTTCATCTTCTAAGATTGGAGTGGCAGATAAGAGATCAATAAAAAGAATTGGCAATTAATGTGTCATGAGACAAAATCATTTCTCTCCTTTGGAATATGGATTTCACTTGGGTAGTGTTTTAAAAGAACAGACCAATTTTGGCCATCCTTTCCTCAAGTTGTACAATGTCAGGGTTACCAGCCAGCACTGGGCTTGTGATTTTTAATAAAGAAGGCTAAGGAAAAACCTGAGTATTTTCTCTAAGCACCACTGGAAGTGACAAACGTGCCCCACTTAACTAGGTTGTAAAGCCAGTGTGTCTTAAGACTGACAGCATCAGTATGGTAAATACACATTTCATTACTTCTGGTCAGCTACCTCCAGGATTTAATTTGCTGGTGTCACAGCTTGAGCGGCTGTTTCATGCCTGTGGGGAAATTTGGCTGGGTTTGTGCATTCAGAACCAAATGATTAGCTCCAACTTCCTTCCTAGTTTATTATTACAAGCTCGTGCCACGATAAAGCACTAAGAAGAAAAAAAAAAAAGGTGAAAAAAAAAAGGAGGGGAAAGTAAATCCCACAATGTGATGCCTGTTCACAGTCATTTCCAGCGCAGGGATGAGTCATGTTAGTGGAATTCCAACCAATAACCAGGTCCCAATTAAAATAAAAGGAAGGGGAGGCAAGGAGATATACAACATGTCAAACAAACAATATCCAAAGAGTAATAAGAAAATAAACGGTGTGCAGCAGAGCTCAGAGTCCTCTTCTCAGAGGTTTATATCCTCAGTTTATTTCCACATAACAGAATGAGTTTTACACATGAGGAAGAGATCCAAATTGCAAAACAACTCCTAAATTTAAGTACTCCAGCTTTTGAATGCCTCATTCTGAAACACATTGTGCCAGAACCCAATTACCAGAAGTGCAAGTAGTTACAAGTTCTGCTGACTTCAAGAGGAGCTGTGGACACTCATCAACTCTGTAAAATTAAAGTACTGGTAACTGCATCTCATTACCTAATGCCAGACAAGTGGAGCTAAAATCCAAACAAATCAGACTTTTGTCAGCTTTTACTGAGTAAATCCTGCAGCATTAGAGAATTTTCAAAGTGGGCATCTGAAATCCCAAAGCATGAGCAAATTTCAAAGCTGAGGATCTGCTTAGGTACTGATCACCTACTGTATGATGTTGGACAAAAATTACATCCATGCAAGTACAAGAAAATATTGAACACTATATCCAGACCTCTCAGATGAAATACTGGCTATTTCAGGAGTGATTCTACTACACTCAGATATATTTTGTCCCTGTAGCCAACAATGCTAATTTCATTCTAAATCATCTGGTGACTCATTCTCACCACGATTCATCTCGCTTAATCTTAGGTACTTAAATGGAATGACTAAGCCAGCATGACCTTTCCAGACAGAATACCTGTGGATTCATCTAAGACTGGAATTACTTTTGGAAATGCACTCAACAGCCAAAGGGTTGATGGTCCCAGCCTGGCAATATTCCTGCAGTCCTCTGTCACTGGTTGCAGTGAGTCCAAGCCTTACAAAAAATACAAAAAATCCCAATACTGGGATCCAGATTTCAGGATCTTGGCCTCTGCTACACTCTTGCAGTGGTACAAGCACAGAAAGCACGTGAGAAATGAACACTATTGCAAAACGTGCTTCCTTGGGATTGCTAGCTATCATTATTAACTCCCAGAGTTTAAACAAAAATAGGTGAAGACATCCTTAAAGAACTTAGGGAAGTACATCCTGAGCTTTCCACATATTCCAGTGAATTCTGGAGCAGGCACAGACTCGAGTGCTTACTACAAGAGGAGAGGATTGTTTGACATCATCTTCAAAAGTGTGAACAAAAATGTTGCATACTGCCTTCTGACAAAAATGTAAAGACTTTTGGGAAAGAAGGATATTTATTTCTGAGGCTCCTGTTTTTAGATACACTTTCCCATAGGTTGTGTAAAGATTATCCCTTAATAAACACTCTTCAGAAGAAATACTCCATAGTAGAAAAAAAGAAGATGCAAATCTGCATAGTTAAGATTTTTTCCATGCAAAAAGGAATATTTTAACATGTAAAATGATAGCAAAAGCTGCAGTTCTCAATAATTTATGGTTTGTGATTCAGGTTAACACATCATTTCTGGCATTCTGCTCTATGAATAGTGTACTCAGCCCTGTTGCTATTCTGAGCCTCAAAAAGCCAGTAATAACAATCCACTGGTCATATTTTATAAATGAGCTCCCACATTGCTTTGCTCTGGGAGACAGCTCTAAAGGGACAAGGATTTTTTCCCAACTCTGCCCTCAAATGCAGAACATGAGGGTGTTTTTTTGGTTTCTTTTTAAGCAGACCTCAATATGGTATGTACAGCTCACCATGTTTTGCTGCCATTCTGAAGTTAATAACCTGGAAGGAAATATTTCTTCACACAATCAACTGCTACTACGACAGCAGTAAGTAGATTCCAAAATGCTAGTTTCAGTAAGGCTAATATCTTATGTATCCCACTGTTAAATGCCTAATACTTGATAAATTATTGCTAAATATTGCTAAATATATAATTCTAGCCCATCTTCCTAGTGCAGAGGGCAAAACCCAAGCAGAGTGATTCAGAGGCCTTGATGTTAACAAAGTTTAAAACTGAGTTAGGATTTCTAGGATGGCATTTCTCCCTGTTATTGATCCTGAGTGCACATGTGCACCCCAAATACAACAGGAATTCACACCTAGGTTTGGTTTCTCTCCACTCTAGATTTTTAGCTTTTTCCTAGTATTCAAAATTATGTCTAAAAGCATAATTCTGCTCCAAGAAAATAGGATTTTGGTTCCCTTCCCCAGCTCAGTCCTTTATGGAGCCTCTGCAATTAAAGTTTAGCCATCCCTTGTGGATGTAGCCAAACACATGCCAGATGAACTTTGTGCTTTAATTAAAATGCATCTTCCCTCTTGAGCCTGTATGTGAATAACAGAGAATGAAAAAGGGCACAGGAAACATATCACATTGCCTCAAATCCCTTAATTCTACCAAAATGGCCCTTCTCCAGTCAATCCTTGTTCTCTGGGGCAAGAATGAGAGCAAATTTCTGCCTGAACCAATGGTAAAACCATCAGAGCTGAATGTGTGCCAGGTGGGAGGTGTTGCTTGGATCCCCTGCTAAATTCCAAAGAGAACAAGGAGGGGGGAAGGAAGAGAAAGAGAAATTCCACAGACACGTTATTCTAGGAACATACACATTCTGCAGCAATTTTTAATTTTCAGAAAATTAAGAATTCTCACAGCACAGCATCCACAGGGCAAAACACCTGCAGCTACAGCTCAGTGTCCACCCCAGGAGGAAGGAGGAACAGATCACCTCATGACAAGGCTGAAGGAGAAGGCAGAGGGAACAAATGAGCAATAAATTAGGGTAGATTGTGAAGAATTTGATTATCAGAAAAAAGTCTCTCCCTTCCACGGTGAGAAACAATCTCTGAGGTGTCTCACGTTGCAAAGTGCCCTGTTGGAAGATGAGAAGGAACATGCTGGAGGTGTGGGTTTTGGTAGTGAGGGACAAATTCATTCCTACTGTTCAGTCCTTCAGCTCCAAAACTATGGATTCACCTCTGCCAATAATGGAAGTCTGTAATAGCAGCTCCTGATGCTGAAACAGCTCCTGATGCTGAAAGGTGACCCTGGGAAGTTTCACAGAAAATTCCTGATGTTTTACAGAACAGAAAGACTGATGTTGCATTGTGAGAAAACCATTCCAGCAGTGCTGTGCAGCTGAGATGAGCTGGCCTGGAGTCAGAACCTCATCCCACATGCTTTGGCTGAGAGTGTGACAGAGGGTAGAGACTGACCTGTGGGTGCTCCAAGAGGGGAAAATGCCTCAATTCTGAATGGATAGGGTGCATTTATACCCTTCACATGTGCACAAGTGAACCAGTTCTTAAAGGCAGAAGGCAAAGCTCTGCTGCTTGCATTATCTATAAAGAGCACAGCTGGGAGGAAGTTAAGAGTTCCCACTTATCAGAGAAACTGGAGACCAAAGTGCTTATCAAATTAATTTGTAATCATAAAGCAATGTAAGGGAAAATGGTAGAAGAGAATAGGACTTTTCTTCCCTCTCATGTTGATCTATAACAAGAGAACAATGACACAATGAATTTATTTGTAGATAGGGAATCCTAATTCTTTTTTCCATATCTGCAAATGTTTTTAAAGAGGATTAGGCACCAAAGTGCCCTTAAGAATTTCCTAAATTCTGGGACTACCAGAGAAGTTTTGGTATTTTAAATTGGGACACATTCACCAAAAAAAAAAAAAAAAACCAAAAAACCAAAAAAAAACCATCAAAAACCCAAACAAAAACCCAACAAAAACCCAACAAAAAAAACCACACACACCAAAAACCAACAGACCAAATAAAAAAAATCCCCACAAAACAAAAAACCTATTAAAAAAAACAAAAACAACAAAAAAACCCCCACAAACAAACAAACAAAAACCCCAAAAAACCTGTTCCAAATCTGGTTTTGTGACATGAAGAAGGTGCTCACCTGAAACAAGTGGTCTGCCTTACTGCTGGTCATTTTTCTATCACCCCCTGCTCCTCAGCTCCCCACAAAAAAAGCTGCAAACACCCACCACCCCTTTTCAGTAGTCCCAGGAGTCATGGCATGGTCTGGAAAACCTAAGTTTAAATCCAGATCAGCAGTTTTCATATTCTCTGCTTACTACCCTCGTTCCCTGAGCCACAGCTGTAATGTGGCTGTGGCTATCCCTGAAAGATTATTTGCTTAGGTTCAAGTACAGGTTTATTTTGTTTACAGATCCAAGTGGAACCTGATGTTCTGCACTTTGATTTCCTTGTGGTGTCCCTGTGCTCTCTAAACTGGCAAGAGATGAACAGACAAGCTGCTGGGATTTTCTCTTGTTATTTATATATAGTTTCTGCAGATGAATGGTATTTTTTCTTGCTAGAGTATTTGATGTGGTAAAGTGTGTGTGTGTGTGATTGATTGTTTTGCTTGGTAGGGTTTTTTTCTGCTTTTTTCTAACCTGTGCTCAAAGGAAAGCAAGCTGACAGCACCATTTCCCTGATTACTAGCAAGAGATGAGCTCTGTAACTCTTTGCACAGCACAGGGTCAATTGCAAATCCACACACACCATTTCAATTGCAGCTCCAGCCTGATTTTAAATTCATTTCTAGTGTGGCTTTAGGCTCAGTTCAGATTGCACCAGTCTGAGAAGTTCATACCCACAGAAGAATGCTCTGTCACACCGTGGCAACGTGCTGCTCAGGAGTCATAAACACTCCCCAACTCTAACGCTGCAAAAGCTCAGGAGCCATAAACACTCCCCAACTCCAATGCTGCAAAAGCTCAGGAGCTGTCCCTGCCACCTTGCCCTGCAGGGACAGCTCCAGCAGGATTTATTTGGCCCTGGTGTATCGAGCATTTCGTTTGTAGCACAACTGCCATGGGCTGACTTGAAGAAGTGAAAGAGGGGAGTGAATACAAAGAGCTCAGGAGATGGAGCCAGCACCCTGAGCTGCTGGAAAGTCCTTCCAGGTGTAAAAAGGCCACCCCATCTGTCCAGAGGAGGAACTGGCCAGGAGACAATGACTGCTGCTGCCTAAATGAGGACACCTCAAAGGCTTGCTGGCCAGAACTTTTGTGATGGGACTTCTGTACTTAGTGTGGGATTAATCTGCCTTCATTTTATCGTAATAAAACTTGGGGGTGTAGTCAGATCTTGCCATCTAGGTTCCCTCTGTACTCTGTAGGGAGAGACAGATCTGAAGAATTTGATTTACCCACTTAACCTTACACAAGCTGCCTTCTGCAGATGCTTGTCTCTCTCTGTGCACCTTCCATTTAAACATCAAGAGCCAGATGAGACCACAAACAGCTGTGTACGGTATGAAGGCAGCTGCAACTCAGATTTGTATAAAACCCTTTTTATGTATTACGGCTCCTAGACTTTTTTTTTTTTTGGGTCCAAATTGATATTGTAAGGTTTAAATTTTGATTAGCTGTTCTCTTTTCCAGCAGTATAAAAGTGCATGATGGCCATGACTGAGCAAGGCAAATAACTTTAAGCACACGGAAGGTCCTGCTCAGCAAAAGATGCAAGCGTGTCCATAAATCCTTTGCCTCTGTGACAAAGGCAGGCCCTGAGTACAAAGAATCAATCAGGAGATCAAGGTCTCTTTTTCTGGAGCTGCCAAAGACTGATAACCCCCTGAAACTTCTTTCTAATTTGTTTTGAGTCTTTTATGAAGTGAGGTTGCTAAAAAGTCATTCAAAGATAAAAGTCTTGGTCTCTTAGGTGATGCTGAGCCTCCTGTTCTGCAGGTTTAGTGTTCTCCCCACAGAAATGATTATTCCTTGCTGTGGCCATGTGGTTCTTACACTTGGCAGTTATTCAGTGGCCAACAGGGATGCAGCCAAACCACTACAAATCCATTCATCAGCCCAATATCTCAGGCTGAGGTCGCTCAGCAGTAATGGGATGGAGAGCACACACAATAAATTTCTGTCTGCTTTGGCAGCCACGTACCCTGCGAGTGCAGAAGTGGAAGAATTAAACTTTTGCCATTAATTTCTTTTATATATTTCTCTTTTAATACCTGACAGAGCTTTTCCCCAGGCATGACAGTGGCTAGCCAGGCAAGAGAAGGCTTAATAAACTGAGAGATGAAATCAGCTAAGAAAAGGCTGTGTGGAAATAGGCAATGAGAAGTCTGTTCCCTACAGTAGAATTGACAAAAAAACCAAAAACATAAATTTTTCAGAATGCTGTTTCCTCATTTTAACTCAGGATGCTAAACCTCTGTAGTGTCTTCTGAAAAGGATGAATTTATAAACAGCATGTCCTTAAATGAGTCAACATGACCTTTCCCAGACATACACCACAGTAAATATTTACTGAGTTTTATTTCTTAGGCATTAACTCACTGCTAATATAAAAAGCTTTCAGGCTGCTAGACAATGCAATATGTAATCCTATCATTCTGACATTTAAGAATATGCACAGCTTAAAAGTGATAAGGATTTTCTTTCCTAGCTAGCTTCTAGATATAAGTTCACCATGTATTTGTTTATGCTGTAATTTTCTTCTTCCGTTTTATGAAGTATTTTTGTTGCCAGTGAAAGGGATGGATAAGGGTGAAGAATGATGACACCATTTTTTTTCTTCTCTCTTCTATTTAACTCGCAGCAAATGGTGCTTCCATACATAAGCACTGGTCATTTTGCATTACACTAATCCAGGCAAAAATACATTTAGCCTGGTTGTCTGACTGCCATTTGCAGGTCTTAGTGTGGTAATTTCTCAATATCTGCAGTGTAAATATGCAAATCTCTCTTATCTCATCAACTCCTGCACTTCAAATTCATGCAATACATACATTGCTTAAGGTCTTACCCAACTCTTTGAACCAAAATATTTTTCATGATCCTCCTGGGAGCACCCCTGCCTGCACTTTAGGACTACAAAACTGATGTGGCTCTTTTTTTTTCTAAATGTGACCATAAATAGTCACTAGGAAAGTTTTGTAAATGTATGTGGTGTCCTATAATGCAGACAAATATCTACAATATGCTTCAAAAAACCAGAACAACTGGGCATCAAGGTATTTTTTATGCTAAGTTGTATGTGCACCCTTAAACCTCTCCACCTTCCCAGCACGGTCCTTCACCTACATGTGCAACAGAAAGATGTAAGAGAAGGCAGACAGGCAGCACCGAGCCCCTGTGGTAACAGAAGCAACTTCATCTCCAAGCCAGATGAGTGGTTTCTCTTAGTTATTTATAGCCCTCTTAAACTTTAATTACTTTATTTACTTATTCTCTGCCAGGTCCCCACTGACAGCATTCAGTTTTCCCTCCTCTTCCACTTCAGTGTGCTCATGCAGCAGTGAAAGCTCTTTATTATCAGGATCACTCCACAATGTTTTTTCTCAGCTCAGCTTTACTCTGGATGCAATTTTGGCCACCTAACTCAGGTGCCAGGAGAACAAATGGACAGAAGTACGTTCCTGACCAAGCTGTGTCCCACCAGCCCTCAGACATTTGAGGCAGAAGAAGAAGGCAGAGAAGAAAGAAGGCTGGTGTTTCTTTGGGGTTCTGTTTCTGTGGCTGATAAGAGGTAAAATTGAGTAGTGTAACTCCAGGCATGTTTTTGTGATGATTTCTCAAGTGATGAAAGAAGTGGGGAGAGCACACTGAAGAAAACTAAGGCTTTGTGAGTCATGGAGGTTTCTGGCCACCCCACCCCAGACTTCAGAGGAGAAACTCATCACCCGACTGCACCCTGAGCTCCCTGAAATTCACAGCAGCAAAAGCCATTTGCAAGCAACAGCTTCTCCACAGCTCAAGGAAACAGCAGCAGTAATAGACTCTGCACTCTCTCAGTTCAAGCACCAGGCAAAACCGACTGACTTAAATTACTATAAAGATTAGGACCATAAACACAATCAAGCTGGCATAGCTCAGTCTATAAACAAAAAAATGTATTTACCTATGGCAACAAAATTAGCCATGCTGTCCTCATCTCTGCTGCTGTGAACACTTGGAGCACGCATGTGAAAGAGAACGTTCATGCTTGCACTAAGTATTTGCATGTTTATGAATAAACTCTAATCAGTTTGACAGTATTCTTTTTTTCTCGCCTTATTAGCCCTGCAAGCTCTTCATTCAGTGCTCACACTTTGCATACCAAAAAGGCAGACAGAGAAAAACATCAACATCCTTGTAAAGCCGCACACAAGCACAGAATGTCTACATAAATCAGAAAATTAGACCCGAAGACTTGAGACAGTGCTGCAAAGAGCAGCAATGTCTCAGTACTGGCCACGGTAAAAAGAGAAGCTGGGGAAATCTTGGATTTTTTTCCCCCCATTTGTCTCTACTTGAAAGAGGGGAAAAAAGAGACATGCATGACTGATGGTAATGGAAAACCTATTTGTGTCCAATTCACTGGAGAAACAGTACAAGGACATATCATCCTTGTGAAATAATTTGTCCTGTATTCCTTGAGCCAGATGAAAGTCCCATTATGTACAAAACAACACGTGCAGATGAATACAGATTTGGGAGATCTATTATCCTCTCAACGCACTGTCTTGGCGTAACCTCTGTCATGAAAAAGGCCTCTTTCCAAGGGCCTCACGCTGCCACAAAGTGTGACTTTTTCGGCTAACCTAGAATGGATTTGAAAGTGCTCAGCAGCACCGAGGAGTCATTCATGATTAGGGCCCTTGCTGTGAAACAAAACTGGCACATGCTCCTGGAACCCGCCGCAATTAGCAAGTGTGAAATCAAAAAGTCACACCACACCAATTGTTCACAGGGCAAAAATAGAATGAAACAGCTAAATCTTTCTAGCCCTGGATGGCTTTGCAATTCACAGAGATCTTTATGAGCACAGAACAGTTTCATTCCCTCAGATGAGGCTCCTCCTGGTGTATTTGAAGTTCTCAAAATTTTCCTCTTTGCGTCGCTGCGAGATACAAGGTGCTCTTATCTCAGAAGCTGCTCATTACTAATTCCCTAACCTGACAAGAAGTTTGTGGAGGAACAGAAGATTTTTTGAGATCTAAAGAATGGTTATGAAGTGACACAGGTATCTAAGTTTTTTTTTCCTCTTGCAGTACTAAGGAAAAAAAACAAAAACAAACCACAAAAAACGGGCCCAGTGGTGTGCCCAGTGCAGCACAGAGCACTGGAGCCTCTTCAGCCTGCAAACCATTGTGTTGTCTCTTAATTTTAAGGTCTTACAAAGCAACCCCATCTTCCCCATCAAACTGAGTAATAAAAGAAAAAAATAAATAAAAGAAAAAGAAGGGAAAAAAAAAAAAGAAAGAAAAAAAACAAGAAAGAAGCTTTGTGGCACCATTCTTGGTTGAAATCTGCTCCAATCACATCACAAAAAATCAATTCCAAACACAAAAAAATGATGGTTCTTCCAGGATAAAAGCAGTCTGCATCTATATGTGGCAAAACAGGAGCTGGAAGGTAAAGACCATGCTGGTTTATTAAACTGTCCTAGAAAAGCCAGTAGCTCTCATTCAGATGAAGGTCAGAAAAACACAGTTGCCCAGTCTGAATAAAGCTGATGTTAATGTTGATTTATGTTTTTTAAGAGGCCTCAGGTATTTTACCTGAAGCTGAAAATCATGCATGTTATTTTACTCACACTTATATATATTATATTTTATATTGTCAAAAATTATTATGAATGCATTTGATGTCCACATCTTAGGTGGTTGGTTTTGGTTTGTTTCATTGTAAGTATTTCACATGAGCTATTCCTAGAAATTTCAGAATGCTTTAGCAAAAGCAGCTCAAGAATGAGGAGCTGGGGAGAAAGACCAAGAGCACAGATAGAATAATGATTATAATTCAAACAAAACTCCTCAAAGGGTAGAAGAAGCTACAACTGTGAGAACTAATTGATTTGATTCTACATAGACAAAAATGATAAGAAGGATTTTGTACTGGTAAGATAGATTTCTTTTTCTAAGAAGGATTTAATTAAATGCCCCTCAGATTTTATGTTTTTCTTTGAAATTTTAACTGTCAGGCATCATATCCAAAAGAAAAAAACAATACCATCCAGGAAGTAATTATCTGCATTAAATATGCCGTTTGACTTTCCCGCTGCACTGATCTCTGGCAGAAGGAGAAACCAAGCAAGCTGGGGGAGGAGAGGGAAAAAAAACAATTGATTGAGTAATCTGAGAAGCTAAATACATTTCTCTGTGCCTCAATTAACAGAGGGAGGGCTTGTTCTGCAGCGGGAGCAGCAAGGTTTATTTTGGTGAGCGTGTGACACGTTAGAAACTGGAGGAACAGAAGGGGCTTGACACAGCATTATTTGTGGATAAAAACCTCCTGGAGCCAGCACTCCTCAGAGCTGCTGCTGCACCTTGGGTGAGCAAATCTGGGGTTTGCCCAGCTCTCCTGCCCTCCTCTGCTGACTCAGCACCTTGTATTTAAACAATAATTTAAATAATTTAAAATTTCAACACACATGTTTAACCATTCTGTTTGTTTCCTGCAAAAATTAAAAAATACTTCTAACCAAAATGATATTGAGTAGCCTTAATCCAAAACCTTTAACTAAACCACTAGTTACATGAGAGACTGACAAATAATTAAAGATCTAAACTTATCTAAACTGCGGTCATACATGGAGACCAAATATACAAAAAACATGATTGGCAATATATAGAATCTGAATTATGAAAAAGATAAACACTTCCAGGAATTACAGGAGAGGTCATCAAAATAAGACACCGAATAATTAACGGAACTACCCACGAAAAGACACACAAAATCTATGTTTCCACTGCTAATATAAAAAAAAATATATAGTCATCCAAATGAATCTGACTGTTAACATAATTTTACTCCACATATCAGTTTGGCAGTTTTCAAGGTGGATGCATTGCTAACATCCTCAGAGCCCTGTTTATAACTGGTTTATTTCTCCTGACTTTGCTTGAGCCCAGCTCCTGTTATCCTAGATAATTAAGAGTTGAACACTTAATATTTAAAATATTTTCCTGTGTGCTTTGATGATGTCAGCTTTTGTATTGAATCCCTTCACTGGGATTATCCTGCACAGACTCAGGTTTTATCCTTTTTCACTCAATACTCTCACTACCATTATTTGATGCCACTCTTTCCCATTACCTGCCTCCTATTCTGCCAGTAGCAGGAAACGCAAATACCTATTTCTCCTTCTTCCTCCACTGCTCCCTGTAAATGATACTGTCTTGCCATCAATAATCAAGAATGCCTCCTTTATACAGAGGTTTGTAATAAATCTCAACAGCTTCTGTCAATTTGCTTCATGTATATATTTAAAATTTATATAAATAGGAAGCATATTTCATAGAAAACTTGCATATGGTTTGCTCTTATGTTCCTCACTTTCAAAATGCATTTTTAAAAACCAGAAACAGAAGTGTCTTGTATCTCCAACCAATTTATCTGCGTTGCATTCTGCAGTCTCTCTATCTTTCTTCTGTATTGGTTGGTTTGGGTTTTTTTTTTATTCTTGCTCTGGACTGATGTGGATTGAAGCTGCTCCTGTGGAGACAAAGCTGGTAACCTCATCCAGCACCCAGCCCAACAGGTTTCCAGCCCTACCAGGAGCTCTCACTGCTCCTTCAGCCTGCATTGCAGCCATCCAGCACAGCTACGGGATAATAAATCTATTTGAATTTTCATTTTTAGCTCCCCAGAAGGATAAGGGCTTTGCATCTCCTCAGTTCTGTGCAAAGCACATTATCATCCTTAGCACACAAGCCTGACCTGATGCAACGTGACAACCCCACCAATAACTTTGTTTGAAAAGCCTTCAGTTGTGAATTATTTTCTAGTGACAGTCGTGGCAGCCCAGAAAAATCCTTCTGCTAGGTTTCCTCTCGTTTTGTGCACACAAACAGTGCTTTTTGACAAGAGACCAAGGAAAGCCAGCCTGCAGGGATCGTGTGTTCCTCTACGCACGACCGCTGCGGTGACTAATCCCAATTTGCTCCCTTAGCTCCATCTCCCTTTCAGAAGGCAGCTCAGTCCTGAAAACAAACTAGAGTGGAGGAGAAAAGGCAATTTGTACTCATGGTATCTCCCCCACCACGCTTCCTCCCACTCCAGATTCAGTAGCAAAGCAGTATCTTTTGGTTCTCCAGCTGAGCCTACATTCCCAACTACTATGTTAACAAATAGCAACGAAAGAATATTTTTGGTTAATTTTGTGGCTCTACTGTTGCTATTGCAGCTGACTGGGGAAGATGACAAAATCTGTGTGGTTTCTGGTACAAATGCAAAGTGGGAAGTGCTCAATCCATAGACTTGTTGGGCCATCATTCAGTTTCCCAGGAAGTTTGGGAGCCTTTCAGTCTTAAACTGAAGAACTTACTGAAGCTGATATCAAGACTGGAAAATGCTCTGTATTTCTGTGATATGGTATCTTTCACTGAAGAATATCAAAGTACTTTTCTAATACATGTTAATGAGCCCTCACAAGATTGCTAAAAATACAGTATCATGTGTATATGACTCATGTGGCTTATTAATTTTACATCACCTACCCTGCTGCTTGAGCAAGAGTGACAGAGCAGCATTCAGGCAAATTCCTCTGTGAGAACTTAGCCAAAATAGCAGTACCTGTGTCTTCAGGGGTCAATCTGCCTCAGGGCTGATTCTAGTTAGCAAGGTTCAGGCTGAGAGAAATGTTCCCTGCTTACCACAGCCCTCCCAGTATAGTTCTCTTGACAAAAATTTAGAGCGTTCTTCCAATAAGAAAATTAAGTCTAAAGCAGTGTATAATAGCTCTGAGGTTAAATATCCCATACTATGCCAGTGGTCCACAGCAGGGTGCAAGGAACTTTGCTGGGGGATGGATATGGATCCAAAAGGCATAGATCCTCGATGGGACTTGATTTTAATTAAAAAATCAGGCGGAAAAGGCAATATTTAATCTCTTAAAATTACCTATGCCCTTAACTGAATGACGTTTTTACTTTGCTTAATTAACTATTAACACAACTTTCCAGAAAAGACCTCTGTAATTTCAAAGGGTTCACTCTGCTCCTGTGGCAATTAGCCCATTAAGAGGTTCCAGAGGCAGAGCAATGATGAAGACATGTGAAGGATTTGTTTGCTTGGTACTTTACAGCAGCTCTGAGCCAGACAGAGGCTTTTTAATGGAGATAAACAGGACTCTGTGCTCCTACAGGTTGATGAGAGGTCAAGTGTGTTAGCGTGGGGTTAGCACGAGCCAGTGTAGCTTCCTGCTGGCTTAGAGGATGGGAAGGTAAAATAATGCCTGGCTGTAAGCTACCACAAGTTAAACAAATGGTTAAAGGCCCCACAGAGGGTAAATAATAGAGCTGAAACCACAATAACTAGATTTCTTTAGCCCAGCCCCAGTGGAATCAAGAAAGGTGGATCAAACTACCCACTTCATAGTGATTTCTTTCTCTCCTGCACACCGGATGATTGATGTGGTGGAATTCAACCCAAAAATCAGGCAAATTTTGCCAGCAGCATTCACAAAGGTGAGAGAACTGAGGGTGGAGGGAAAGGAGAAACCCCTAGGGGCTGCATTGCTCTCTCATAGTCAAAAAAATGAGGAGAAAGTGGAGAGGAAGATGCTCCCTCCTGTCGTCCAAAAGGGAGGAAGGACAGAGAGAGCAGCTTCATAGGTCATTTAAACCCAGCAGCTCCCACTCTTCCCACACTGCAACCCATACCCATTCCTTGTCTTTGTTAATGGTTCCTCTCCATCCTGAAGCCAAAGAACTCCAAACTTCTCCATACTCAAATCCAAGAGCAGCTTCTGCAGCTAGAGTGTACCTCTGAACTCTAAACCATCCATATCCACTACAGGTTTCATTCTGCAATTGCTATAATTGTTTAGAATTCAAGTCTGTGAATTTTGATTTAAATGGAAAAATGTCAATTCTCTGCTTTTGCCAATTCAAAAAACACACTGAAGCTTAAACTTATTTAAGTGATGCACTTAAGCCTTTCCTCTAGTAATTTAAGATTGAATTAAGAACTTTGTCACTTAAAAGGTTTCTATCTCAGCCTGGTCTGCTGTTCTGCAAGCAGTGTACATGGATGTGTTCTGTTTGTCAGTACAAAAATGCTCTGACATTCCAAGAATTTCATCTGAAACAGTGGGAGAAACATGAGAAAATTCAAGAGCATCTGCTTGCATGCTGCAGCAACACAGCACAGCCCTCACCCTAATGGCCTTTGGATTGCCAAGGATGATCAATCTGTGAAAAGCCAAGGAAAAAAATGGTGAAAAAAGAAGTGCAGTCACCAAGAGAGAGAAACTGCTGTGCACTGGGATCAGTCAGCCATGGACTGTCTGGGGGACAACTGCTTCCACAGCCTGAGAAGGCTCCTGAAAGGATTTATCACAATTTCTGGTAGGGCACAATTTGAAAAAATCAGTGTTCTTGTGAAACATCTGATGGAGTTAAAATTGAAATGCCCCTATCTGCAAGAGTTAATAACTTTGGGGAGGGGGAAAAATGACCTTAGGAGCCTGCTGTATTTCAGGGGAGGGGAGAAAAAGACAGCTGGGGGGTTAAGGAGGTCAAGAAAGGAGGCGAAAAATCTCATGCAGTGGGAAGAGTCACTTTTTCCTTTGACCAGCAGAAGGTTGGGTGAAGCTGTGCAGCAATTTGCCAAATGAGTTCTGAAGTTAAGGCTCCCATTTTCAAGACCAAAAGGTCCAAATTTGGTACTTTTCACTAATTATATCTGCAAGGGAGTTGTATTATTTATGTGTATTCTAAATAAGCTGGTGACCTGAGCTGTATCTATTACAGTCCAAATGCAGTTTGCATATCATTCATTATATAAATGAGGTTTGAAATGAACATAACTGTTTACTCAGAAGACATCCATTTAGTGAGCTGGCATTCCTTCATTACCCAAAATATATGATAATTATCCAGGTAATTCCTTCAGTAACTTAATTGCACACAGTCCTGCTCCTCCATGGAAATTATCTGTCAACTCCACATAATAATTATGCATCAGTTAATATTCAATCACACAATTGCATACATGCTGGGTTGAAACTAGATTTAATTCAAATTAAGGTGAGCACCTTTTTTAAAAAAAACACAACAATGAGGGTTTTACAACAAAACCAAAAACAATTCAATGACTGAAGTGCTACCGTGGCACGTGGTGTATGCTGGCATGTCAGAAAGCTACAGCTTGTGCACACATATCATAATTCCAGGGTGAAGGGTGGTGGTAAATCAGGGTAGTACCATTCTGCCCTGAAAGGAAAGATTCCCTCTGCAGGAAGGGTGTGAGGAGGCATTTCTGCAACTGGAAACAAATTTTGCATTTTGCACTGAACTGATCGAATTTATTTTACTTTCACTGGAAACCTGACTCATTTCTAAAGTAGCTTGCTGCAAGCCTATCTGTAAGTGTTACTGTGCACAGGGTTCTGACAGGAAGCATTTTTTAGCCCTGGCACATCTGAGGCTGAGGTACAGATCTTGAGGGAAATCCATGGAAGATGGAATCGACGTTGCCCTCAGATCACGTACAAGATACTAAGTCAGGCTCGTTGTTTACTGTCACCTCCAATTTATCCTCTGTGAGACAGGACAAAACAACTTGTACCACAGGAGGAAAGGAAAAGCACGAAAGTGTATGTGATACAACCCTGCAAATCTGTCAAGAACATCTTATATATATGTGTGTGTGAGTGTGTGTGTGTGTGTGTGTGTGTGTGCCTGTCCCCATAAAACCACAAAGAGTATTCAGAGGATTGGTTCAAAATAAATGCAAATCCCCAAGCCCTGAAAAATCTGACAGAAGAAGGTCTTAGCAGCTAAAAATGTAAGTTTGAAAACTAAAAAGGATAAACTGACAATCTAGGTCAGGTTTTGTGGTCCATTGGTGACTGCTCTCAGCTTTTCTGAACCTTTTTATTCCTGATCCTTACACATCCTCATGTTACAACTTAAAAAATAAAATTAAAAAATAAAGGATGTGTCTCCAGATCCCAAACCTTTTGGTTAGCTAAATAAAGGGCTTTGCCCATCAAGGCTTTAGAATATTCCATTTTTCTTTAGATATTTATAGAGGAAAATACCCTGGAACGGAGTCTGTCTTCAGAAGGGAACAGAAATCCCCAGGATACAGACCTAACCCAGTCAAAGCCTCTGTGAGCATGAGGGCATCCAGCAATGATGCAGAATATGAAGCAACCTGAACAAGTGTGCATTTTGCAGAGCCTACAGCATTTTATACTCTGTGCTGGGAGTAAAAAGGAAGATCTAAATTAACTGTCTGTGTTGAGGTTAGCATAAATCACTGCTTCCAGGGGCTGCTGCATTCCTGTCGTACTCCTCACAGCATTACAAACAGCACCTCCCTACCAATTTCACCTCTTCTTGTGCATACCAGATTTCTCTAGCTGTTGTGGAGAACAAGAAGCAACCAGGTGGCAGCAAATTTTGTCCAGTATTTTTCTTTTTACAGGATTAATAAAGGAGACAAGCAAAATTTGTTTGGTAAAAGGTTCAGCACTTGGCAACAAAGTGAATCAAAGGTCAGTAGTGCCCCCATGGATCAGAGATCAGCATTAACTGCAGCCTCAAAACCCAGCTCCTTTCTCACAGCAAGACAATTAAGTTACAAAAGAAAGTTTCAAAGAAGAAAAAATTAACACAGTGAAACTGTTACCTCCCCAAAAATCAAACAAGAGACTGCCTGCTCCCTCAGGACCTTTCCAACAGGAGGAAGGAGCATGTGGGTTTCTATTTTAAGTGCTTTAAATTTCATGCAGGTGGGGAACTTTTCTTATTCACTCCACACCTCTATCAAGATGCAGAGTCAACAGGCAGCAAAATGAAGTTTGCAGCATCAGTGCAGCAATAAAGTGGTTTATGTCCCAAAAGTAGAAAACTTTAGAATAAACTTTCTCTAGATGATCATAAAACTCTCTGCTTCAAAGCCAGGTCTCTGTGCCAGCCTTAGCTGCACAGCCTCAACAGATTACATTTATTTTGGAGGGGAAGTCTGACCATGTACAAAAATCAGAGAGAATTTTCTATTGAGTTTTGGTACACGTAGCCCTGTGTGTCTCAGAGTGAACCTCAGTGCACCTCTGAGGGCCAAGGGTGATGCTTAAAGTTGATATTCTGGTAGCTCTCCTGCTGACTTCAGAGGAGCTTCTGCTCCTTGGAGTCTGGGGAGGGGAAAAACTGTGAATTTGTTATCATTTTTAATATCCATAAAACAAGACCTGAGACGCACAGCTCAAGATGACTCAGAAATGCAAATTTTAGTATTAAAAAGATATATATTTTTTTATGTCAAGATCACAAAAAAATGCCCCTAGGACCAAGGAAATGCTTCAGTCTACTTTAAAAGTGACATATATATGTATAACAAGCACTTAAAGATTCTGTCTATTCAAACTGATTTCTGTACATCTGAGTAGGCTGAGGATCAAAAGTTAGGCTCAAATTTATGCCATTTGAGCCTAATATGGTAAATGAGGAATCTTCAGCCACTGATCTCAGATACTTTTTCTGCTATTACACTTCTAATTTTTCCTGTTGCATTTCTGGTACTGCCGCTTCCTGTACTGAATGGATATCAAGCATGTAATACAACATGGCTAAAAAATTCACTGTCTAGAAAAAGTTCAGATTTAAGATGCAACAAAGATTATTTGAAGGACTAAAGAGAAAAAAAATCTTTTTTTTTTTTTTGAAAATGCTTAGCTCAGCCTTAGTGATAGGACCTCAGAAAAAAGGTCACAACAATGCTATAACATCAACTGCCACAATAATAGTAATAATAACAATAGTAATAATTCTTTGTGCTCTCTAAGCAAGGAAATACCTAATGTGCTTTTGTGCACTAATTCAAGATCCTATTTCATAATAGAACTTCTTTAAAGTAGTCTAATTATACCTTACAGGAAAAGCATGATTTTCAGGTTTTTTACTTATGGCCCAAGAAGCAGTTCCCTGAAGATCTAAAAACCTGCAGCTTTTCAAATGATCTCTAATTTTATGAGAGAGAGATCTTTCACCTGAGTAGGAGATGCCTGAAAGAACAAGGAAATGGAAAAATTGGGCTATTTTTGCAGTTTGAATGAAAGAAATATGTCTGGAAGGAAATTAGTTAGATAAGGTGTTAAGATGATGAAACATCTCTTTGATGCCCACAGAAAAGGAAACACCACTTTCTTGTCAGAGATATCTTACACATTTCAGCCAGTAAAACCAAATAATAATTAGCTTTCCATTGCACTCAACAGAAATATAAAATAAAGAAATATAGCTTCAAAAATGGTTGCTGAATATTGTCATTCAACATTTTTTATCTTTGAAGACAACTGAAGAGCAGGTTTTCACACCTTAGGGAAAGAAGTTCACTTTTGAAGGTAAAGCACATAATTTATGCCTTAAAAAAAAGATCCTGTCTTTAAATAAACAAAAGTTGTATTTTTCTAAGGCTATTGAACTAAAGGTGATTGTTGAAAACCAAAAAGCTATTGATAGTGGAACTTTCTTCCTCAAAAATATTTGCAGAAAAAATGTAAAAATTAATACTAACAAGTAGTCTGAAAGTTTCAGCTAAAAGTACAGCAGGTGACACATCTCATCTCTAAGACAACCAGAAACACAAAAACCTTGTTTCTCTAACAGATTGTTTTTGCAACTATGTGCAAATAATTCCTCTCAAAATTTCTTTATGACAAAGGCCAAACCACGGATTTCATGTGAAAGCTCTACAGCAGAATGAATAATAAAACCAGCATTGACCAAATTACTTAAAGCCATCTGCTCTTTTTGAGCTGTTCCAACAAGGCAAAGGGCAAGGGAAATGGCAGGAATTTCTGGCTAGCTCAGAGGCAGCACAGGCGGCTTCCTCTGCCCATCCTGCAGCTGCCACCACGGCCAGGGATGGAGCCAGGAGATGGCAACGCTGTCCCCCGGCGTGGGAGGCTTTCCGTGCTGTGGGTGGAAAATGTAGGAGCTGTCCTAGTGATGCCTTAAGTTTTAGCTTTTCTATTTTTCAGGTTCTGTGCTGCTTTAGTGTGCAGTTCTGGGCTTCATATGAAGGGTTGGTGAGCTCTCTGCACAGAGGAGGGAGACAAAACAATTCCTTTCTAGCTTGGCACCAAGGACAAATTTTAGGCCCAAGAGTGCAAACAACAGTGAAGGAAGAGAAGGAACAAGGAGGATGGAGCTTCATCACCTGAAGCTGGAATTGGACAATTCACTCCAATGTGCTGATGGACCAAAACCTATCAAAGTGTGAGGCTTCATGCCCAGGGATCCATTTTGTGCCCATCTGTGGGTTTGCCTTGGGTGTAGGCCCAAGGGGTTCCTGCACTGCCCAGGCTGGATCCTTGCAATAAATACCTTTTATCCTTTTATTCTACCTGGTCTCTGTTTCCAGGTCCAGGCATCACCAGGAAACCTTGGAGCTATCCTAGTGAAGCCTTAACTTTTAGCCTTCCTATTTTTCAGATTCTGTACTGCACTGGTGTGTGACTCTGAACTTCATCTAGAGTGTTGGCAAGTTCTCTTCACAGTTTAGTTACTCAAAATAGTCCTTTTCCAGCCCAAGAACCAAGGACACCATTGCAGTTTCAGGCCCAAAAAGTGCAAACAGCAGGGAACNCCACTAGCCCCCAGGGAAGGATATCCATGCTGCAGAGACTCAAGGAGCTCATTTCAGTGCACTTGGTCACACACTCTCTTCCCATTAACCAAAGCCCAGAAGTTTGGCCTGGAAATCTGACCCTAAAGTTCGGGAAAAGCACAAGAGGCCCAGAATGACAGGTATTGGACAGGGTCTGGAACCACTGATCCTCAGAGCACAGATGGACTAACCTATGCCTTGCTCTTCTGACCCAGCTCTTCTTTCCTCTTTTAGGAGAAGACAAGCCTTTCCATCATTCCTTATCTTTCTTATTATCTCATCCTGCTGCTGAGCCCTCAATAGCAGGTGACAGATTGTGGAGAGGGCTTTCAGAGATGCTGTAAATGCTTATCTGCTGTAAATCACAGCTTCATCCCCTCCAGTGGAATATGCTGAGCTGTACCAGCCCAGGGCCTGACTCTGCACACTGCATTCTCTGCACAGGAGCTGCCCATGCTCCATCTCTAATTTAAATTAATGAAGAACAAATGTTATTATTTCTCCCACAGAAAAGGAGCTTCCCCACACAGCAAGAAAAAATGATAGCAGACACACTCTTCAGCTGTTCCTCTTCAATGGGTTTACAAAGGAAGAAAGCAGCATTACCCTGTTCCACAAATTAAGGCACTCAAAGGAACATGTAGCCAGCAGAGCTAGTAGCAAATCCAGGGACAGGCTCTCAAAAGGCAAGAAAAAAAGACATCCAAAAGGATTTAGGGTAGATTGGAAACCTACAGAAAAATGAGTCAGAAAACTGAGGAGCTGACAAAGCCTTATGTCCAAATAAAGCAAAGCTGGTCTGATGGTGAAACGAGAGAACAGTCTACACATTTTTAAACATTTTCCAGTGGAGCAGGGGTGTCTTTGACTCTGGGCTAAAATCTTTCCTGCCTTTCTCAGTCTGTATTCAGCTGCAAGTGAATAAACCAGGCTTGCTTTTGACAGGGCAGACCACGACAAGGAAAAACCCACCACATGAAATTACAACCCTATTTCAGAAAATGGGTAAAGCGTAGCAGCCAAGAGCCAGCAGGTACATAAAGATCCATATAAAGACCCTTAATATAATTGCTCCAAGGAGTTAAAGCACATAGGGTCACTTCCAGCTTGGCACAAGATCAAGGGAGATTCACCTCAGCTCTCAGTTCTGATGGGCACTGCCAAACTCTCTACTCTGGTCCAAATCTCCCATTTAATGGGAACGTGAGGGCTCAGCATCCTGGGCAGAGGTAAAAGTTAACTTTCTGGATTTTAGCACAATGTGTATTTTTTTCCTGACCCTCTGGATTAAAATCTTCTGGCTGCAGCTGCCAATGAAGCTTAATTAACAGTATTAATGTGTGACAGGTTGTCCCTGCAGATACAGCCCTTCCCAGTGACAAATGACAACATGTGCATTTATGGCCGCGGGAGAATTCGGGTGAAACTTCTTTCATTTAACTGTCCAATTATTAAGACAATCTGCCTGACCAAGATGGGGACGTTTGCCCCACATAAAAAACCCAAGCAAAACCCAAATTGCACCAAACCCCCCCAAAATATGTCAGTATGATGCTTAAAATAGCAAAATGAGAGCCTGTATTTGGGTTGTAAATAGAGAGTTTTGTGACAATGCTTATTAGTTTATCTCATAATCACTAAAGTGGAATGACCTGCTATTGTCCTTAAAATAATACTATAATCCTTATTTAGGGAACTACATTACTGTTCATACAGGGAGTTATTTTAGGAAGTTTCTAGCAGAGTTGTGAAGACACTCTCGATATTCTAATTTCTTATTCTATACTTAAACCTAGCAGCTTGTCTAAACTTTTACAACCAAACCCCACTCTGATCAATTCTCCATCTCAATCTTCCAAAAGCTTAACTAGTCCTTCTGTTAAACAGTACCAGAAATCAAGTGTTTTCAAACAGCTGTCCTCATAAATTCACAGTGACGGGGCAGGTGCCAAAAGCATGCCAGGCATCACTGGCTGTGTTACAGCCTCACCACATGTCTTCTGGAAGCTGGCCCTTTGCACTTCACCTGAGTTGATGAAAACCTCATTTCTCTCCTTCTCCTCAGCCTCAGTTTGTTACTTCTGGTTGATGTTTTAGCCAGGCCTCAAAAATACAGCATCGAGTACATCCACGTCCCCATTACTTCCCTGTGTGCTCATCAGAGCATTTGAGCTGGGAATCCAAGCATGGCTGTGGCCCAGGAAAACACACATCTATTGAAGTCTCAAAGAGGAATTGTTTTTAAAAACGTGAGGATTCTGAATGCCAGCTTATTTATCCATCCCCAATTGCAGCTCACCCTGCAGCGCCCTGCTCTAACAGGGATTCAATAATTATCCTTTGGAGGTGAGCTGGGCTACTCCAGCTTTGATGCTCTGCTTTGCAATTAAATGTATTCCAGCAACCACATGGGGGAGAAGGAAAAAATACAGCTTCTAGTTCTGCAATGACCTACTTACAGCATTAAAGCACTGAGGGGAAAGGGGGAGGGCTGGGGAGGAGGGGAGAGGTCTAACTACAGCTTAATGCAAGCTGACACTGATCTGGGCTTCAGAACACACAGCAGTCAATATCAGCCATGACTTCACATCCTACAGAAAATATTGGTGAGAGGGGCAAAGTTAATGACAGGAAGGAATTCATACAAGAACTTGCTTCTCAAAACCTGCAGGAGTTTTTAGTATCCACAGTCTCTTTGTGCCTCCCCTGCCATGCCCCAAACCACAGCACTCCTCGAGTTTGTGTAAAATTCACAGCATTATTCAAGTCAGGGGAAACTGCACTGAGCACTCTGTCTCTGTCCAGGAATAACTTCTCGTCAGGCAAGTACAGACACCCCCATTCCTCCCTCACAATGAATACAGCAAGGAAAGGAAGAGAATCTGATTGATTCAGCATCACTAAGCTAAGTCAATGCCCCAGATTGATTCCAGACTTTCTCATTCATGTTTTAAGCTTGTCCCTTCCCCCAGTTTTTCCCCACCTCAGACTGCCTTTAATCTTCAAACTTTAATCTTTAAAATTAAGCAGAATCATTAGAGGAAGGTGATCATGGGAACATTTTGCATTCTCTCAGTGATCCAGAACGATCACTGGATTTTTAAGTATGGCATGTATTTTGGGATATGGTTTCTCATTTCAATATTCTGTTATCCTGGCACAGACAATTTAATTTCTGGAGTTCATACTAAGCACAGTGTTTACTGGTGACTAAGTCAAATGGCAGGCACACACCTAACAGTGCTATAAACTAGACTCTTCCAAAATGACACATACTTGCAGCATGTGAAATGAAATGAAATTATTTAAGTATCAGAGCAAATGTTTTGAAAGTTTAACTGCAAAATTTGAGCTGAGCAACACATCAGTAAGAATTTAAAAGTCTTTCATTCATTGTAGCCTTTTGTATATCATAGAGCAAAGGAAACCCCTTTAACAGTCTGAGAAAATCATCTGCTCTTTATTTTTTTTTTCCTTTGGTGTCAGATGAAATATTAACCTTCAGTTCTGCTTCCAAAACTTTACAAATATATTGGAAATATCAAATGTATAAATGTATAATGATTACCCTCAACTACAGTATCAAAGGATCAAGAAAACAGAAAGAAAGGAAAAGAGAAAAGTGAAGGTGAATGTGATTTTTTTAACATTTCAGCCCCCACTCATAAGGAGCAACATCCAGCAGCACCACTTGCCCCAGCCAGAGGATTTTCAGCCTGAATTATTAGTTTCCTTCAGTATTCTCTAGCTTAGTAGTTGCATTGCTGGAAGGAATCACTCACATCTGTGGAATTTACTAATCCTCTTCTACAGCTGTCACAGAAATTGGCTGTTCTCCCTTTCCCCAACTATTTCTGAGTCACACTACCTAGGGCTGTGAGCTTGTCATATCTGATAGCTGAGGCAGGGCCAGACACAGCCAGAACTTTAACAAGAGACAGCCAGAGAGAGGAGAGATGCTGGTTAATCGATGGACAGCAAATTACACTTTGCATGATTCTGCACAAAGCATTATTCCCTCAGCACAGCCAGTTGTGATACAACTGACACAGCTGGAAACAAAGAGAAGCACTGCTCCTACTTGAAATGACAGTCAGAATGTAATAATTCAATGCACAGCTCTAAATTAGTCAAAATCTATGCTATGATCAACTGCAAATCAAATGCTATGATCTATTGCAATGGATAAATTCCTGAATTAATGTCCTGCAAGAAAGTTGGCACAAAAGTTCCTCCATTCAAATCCCAGCAAAAATCCCACTAATCAGTCATTTAACACCATGGCCATGCATCCCTGCATTGCCATGGAATGGAGGAGCTCTAATCTCAAATTTACCCAGCCTGCAGCACAGCATCAAAAAAAACCCAGAACTTCCTGCAGTCAGCCAACTGCACCTATTTATAAACCTTTGTGCCTCCAAAATCCAGGCATTAAAATGAGCAAGCAAATGAGAAGGTGGAGCAAAAGCTACAGTTTGGAGAGAAGGAAGTGTTCCTTGGAGAGGAAGATGAGAATTTTCTTATTGTTTCCTTGCTGTGCACCTGGGATCCTGTAAGGGTCTCTTTGTTGGGTGAATGTATCGAGGACCAGTGAAAACATTTGAGCATTTTAAGTTATTTGAGCAATTCTCCAAGACAGCAGTGTCTCACTTTATCCATCAGTACAGTAAATTATGTACTTTGCCTTGCAGTGACATTAAGCCTCCACAGTTGTAAAAACTTTGCCACGCTTGGATGAAAAACATCATCTAAAGTACACTGTATAATTAATGTGACTGCACAGCCTCTTCCTTCTTTTTCAGCAACTTCTTCAAAAGCATTCTGAGCCTCTAAATCCTTTTTTTCTTTTCATATGAAAATGACTGATTGGATATTTAGAAGTATTAATTGGTTCTATGATAAGGTTGTTTTAAAAAACTCTTAGATCTTCCAAAATATCAGGACGAAATAGTGTAATTGCTCAAATAACTTAAAATACTCAGACATTTTCAGTGGTCCTTGACACAATCACCCAGTGAAGACACTCATCTGGGCAAAGCTGGATGGCATTTATTTAGAAAAGGCTGCTTGGAAGTAATGGACTAATAATAAATAATTTGTAGAACACTGTGCACAAATTATAAAAAGCATTCCAAACAACTGATCTCATTCCTTGGTTTAATTATTCAGTTCTTTCTAGGCTAGAGCTATGTGTCTGGTATATTTGCTTCAGATCTCAAGAGGGTATTGACCAGGTTTTCTGAAGTCTTCTGCATTATTTATCTCTTCCTACCATAAGGGGTCTGATAGGCATACTGTTTCAATAATTAAATGTCAACAATTCATGCTGTTGGCCAAAACCCAAAGGACCTTCATAAATAAATAATAACATCTTGCATTTTTATAGCTTCTTTCATTCAAGGTTCTCAAAGTGCTCTGCAAATATTCATTAAGACCTCACCCCACCCCAACAACCTTGCAAGGTAATTCAGAATTATTCTACTGCAGGTTTTCCACAAGGGGAAGGGAGAAGGATCAGCTATTCCAGGGTCAGGGTCCGAGGTGGGGACAGAGCCCAGACCAAGAGCTCCTTGTGGCAGCTCCCTCAGCAGGCTCTGCACTGGCAACAGATGTGACCCCAGGGAACTCACTGCCTTGTAAGAGCAACAAAAGTGGGACAGGATGGGGGGAAATCACCGATGCCTCTACTCTTGATTTTTTGTCTAAAACATATTTTGTTATCACGTTTCCAAAGATGAGGGAAAACAATGCTGCAGGAGGCCCCAGCATTGAGATTTCTCTCTCACTGTTTGTGCTGCTCTGGTCAGCAGTGATTCCAGTCAGAGCAAGGAAATATTTCCAGTCTAATCCATCAAAATGTTCATTAGAAGTCAAACAGCTGCATTTCATTCGCCTTTCTCCAGTCATTTTTTGTTAGCATTATTCTCCATGACCTCTTTTTCACTCCATACCGAGGAAAACAAGAATGATCATAATGATCTTACATTTCTATAGTGGCTTTCATCACACTGACATGTTGAGAGGAATGATGAGCCCAGAAATAACATAAGAAGCCTTTTCAGGCATCTTCTTCTCAATTTAGAACTGTGTTTCTGAGGAGAGAAAGCCTGAATCTGAAAGCTGAGTGCACACACTCACCCTGCTCATTCAGGTAGCTTTCAGACATTAATTCTACCTCCAGTCCTGCAAAGCTGTGAGAAATTCCACACAGAAGTGACCCCAACAACTAAAATCTCCTATTCTGGTTGTCAGAACAAGCACCAAGTTCAAAAAAATCTCTGATAGTGTGCTCCACTGGACCTCATTTCTGGTTTGATAAATACAACACAGAATATCTATTTTTAAACAAATAAAACAACATCCAAAAGTGCTTTCACTCACATATAGCACTTTAGGGTCCCCTAATCTCCACTGTTTTCAGAGGAATGCCCCCATTTTCCACCCCTTGCTCAGCTGTCAGTATATACAGATATTCAGATACACCTGACACACAAAGCACAGTTTCAGACTGGTAAAGGTGTTTCAGACTGACCAAATCTGAGCACAAGTTATCCTTCAATTTTTTCAGTAATCAGAACCATTTTTCAGATGCTTGAATGTATATATCTGTTCCTGATTGGCTTCCTGAAATTCTGCACCTGAACTTCTCTCTGTTATTACAGCCAGGAATATTTAATAATTTTCAAGAACTGTAAACTTCATATCTATTTTTTAAAGTCATAAACCATCAATCCTTTTTTTAATTTTTTTTTCAAATAAATGGACCAATTTACTCTGTTTGTGGGAAAACTTATGGCATCTGATGATGAAGATGACATGAAGGAGCATTCATAGATATTAGCATGGGTCAAAATACACACACTGCCCTATCTGAACTTGATCAATGCCCATTACCAGTAAGAAAAAGATTAAAAGATGAAATATTATTGAAATGCAGAGATATAAAAATGTACTTAAGTGTTTAAGGCTATACCATTGGAGGAATAAAAATAAACCAAATTTTATACACTGTGAAAATCAGTAAAAAATTAAGGGAAAATAGGATACATTATGCTTTTATAACAGTAATTCAGGTCTTTCTCCTGCAGGTTCTTTTCTTCATGCCTGTGTTATTCCCCTGTTTCTTGAATCTCCCTTTCACCAAGCTTCATGTCTGTTTCCAGTTCCCTACAGCTTGATTTGGAGCAATTTAAGGAAAGCGTAAGTTATTTTAATTACCACATTTCTGTATCCGCTGCACAGTCTAAGTCATCCTTCCCCACAATTTTTTCATTATGTCATGCCACCCAGAAATTAACTTTATTGGCAGTTGTGCCTTCAGTGAGACACTGAGCTGTGGAGTACAATTAGGAGAAGACAGAGGCTGTAAGAAGTCACTGGCTTGGCATGGTGGATGTCTAAAGACATTTTTCTGTGCAAGCACCAGCTGATTTATGTACCTATTTCCCCCATATGATGTGAGAGTGTCTTCCCACTGAATTAAAATATGTTCCTGGGCCAGAACAACTCCAGTTCTGTTGACTGCCTGCAACTCTTCCTCTCTTTTCGCCATGCATGCACGTAAATAATTCATTTAGGTACATTTAAGCCTAAGAAAATTAGGACATTGTCTCAGGACAGCAAACCCCTGAATGTTAGTTTCAATACTACTACTGAAACACAGTTTTATTCACTTTTTTTTATTACCCTGAATACTTTCTGCTTTATTTGTGATCTCCTGAAGGTCCAGCAAGCAGCACAAGACAAATACAATTAATTTTCAGAGAAGGTACTATTGATCCCATGTCACTGCCCTATTAAAATGACATTTTGCATGAGGCAGAATGACTGATGCAGAAGTTATTTAACCTGACGGATGCTAAGAGCAAGAAGGCAATAGTTGCTCACTGCATCATTATTCAATAGATAATATTTAACTTGACTTTGCAAAGGCCATTCTCATTTATGGGGTGCTACTGAACTAACATTTTATTACAGTTTAAGATTACATCATCCACTTCTAACATTCCCTCCCTTCCAGTAAAAAGATCTTAACTCCAGTCAATGCAATAGTGAGCAAAACAGTGCTGAATTCTATTATTTGAATCTGATTAAGTTACAGAGCTGGCCTCAATGATGCCTGTATTCAACAATCTGTTTTCTTAGTTCTCCTTCCAGTTTCTTTATTGTGGAACTTTCAAATAACCAACCAACCAACAAAACAAAGAAAATCCACCCATCACACCCAAAAAATCCTGTATATGAAGTGAGGAAGAGTCAGTCTCAAATTTGACTCTCAAGATTTTTGCCTTTTGCATGCAAAATCCTGTATCTACACAAGCCAAAATTCTGTAGTTTGAGTCTACAGGAATTTCCTGATCCAACCAGGGAGATTTCATTCAGCCTGACATACAAAAGGAATCAGTTATTATGCTAGGATACTCATTCCAGCTTTTAGGAAATTCTGATTTCTTTTGTCCTGTTCTTTCCTCCTAATGCATAATCTGGAAACTCCTCTAGAAGAGCTAAGGAGAAATCCAAAATTAGGAGAGAAGGCTGATCAAACTTCCAGCCTCACGCCCCACAAATCATTCCAGTGATGACAACAGCACTGGCTGCATGAATGGGGACTGTGTACACAGGGTTTCATGCCCTGCCCTGTGCTCCAAGAAGCAGCCACACAAGGCAGGAGGAAGCAGGGCACTTGGGAAGCACAGCAGTGCAGCCAGAGCAGCCTCTGCACAGCCCCATCAGTGCTGCTGAGAGCAGCTCATTTATATCCATTTCAGAGATCTCCAGGTGCTGCTCGTGCACTTGCCTTCAACCCCAGCCAAAGCTCACTGGAACAATGGGCTAATTGCTAACCTCAATTATTATTTTTTTTTTTTAATTGAAAGAGCTTGAGTTCCTCAGGGGATGTCCACAGAGGTTTTTTGCAGACAGATGGGAAAATGGTTTACCCAGGCTTTGGGCTGCCTGTGCAGCCTTGCTTCATCCAGGAGCCACAGAGACACAAGTGACATGACCCCAGGCTTAACCTAAGCAAGCTCTGCCAAGAACTTTGCTCATGTGACATGTTTTCAGCCCACATGAAAACTGATCATTTCACTTCTGCTATTTCCTTCTGCTCTAAAAAGGTGTAAAAACAAGCAGAGAAATGGGATTCCAGTGATGCCTGGGAAGGCTGACCTGGAAACAGAAACTAGGTGGAATAAAAGGATAAAAGGGATTTATTGCAAGGATCCAGCCTGGGCAGTGCAGGAACCCCTTGGGCCTACACCCAAGGCAAACCCACAGATGGGCACAAAATGGCCGCCGGTCATGAGGGCTCACACTTTGATAGGTTTTGGTCCATCAGCACATTGGAGTGAATTGTCCAATTCCAGCTCCAGGTGATGAAGCTCCATCCTCCTTGTTCCCTCTCTTCCTTCACTGTTCTTTCCACTCTTGGTCCTAAAATTTGTCCTCGGTGCCAAGCTGGAAAGGAAATGTTTTGTCTCCCTCCTCTGTGAAGAGAGCTCACCAACCCTTCATATGAAGCCCAGAACTACACACTAAAGCAGCACAGAATCTGAAAAATAGAAAAGCTAAAGCTTAAGGCATCACCTGCACGTGAACTTTTCAGTAGACTGAAAAGCTGACTTGATCTTCACCTTCCATCAGACAAGAGCACAGACAGGATCACAGGAGGTGTGTGCAGAAAGTGAAGGGTAAAGAAAGCTCAAGAGGCAGCCTTGCTGCAGGGATGACAGACCTGCAGGCAGTGCTTTTTGTGCCCCTCTGGCACGTGCAGTCACATGCTGCTGGAAAGCCTCCTGCCATGGGAACAGAAGGCTCTTTCCTTTCTTCTCTGCCACAGCAGAAATGAGTTTCTAAAAGAGATTTGCACCATGAAGTCATGTAAAACTCTTGTCTCTGGCAGAGCACAGGAAACAAGCTGTCACTGACAGGGCATCTCAGTTTGTTTAGGTCATTTACAGGACAGCTTCTCACCTGCTGACTGCTTTATAGGGAGAGAAGGGCTGGCGGTGCTAGGCCACTGATCTCTGACAGCCCTGCTGCTGCAGCCAGTGTTTTTGACTCCCAGTGTAAATTTGATGAGACAGGTACATGGGGATCTCTGCTCGTACCTGGGTGTTGATGCAAAGCAATATTAAGCTTAAGAAGCAGAGATTTAAAGCCAGCAGTGTGGCTTTGCTGTCTCCTTTGATGGCAAGTCAAAGAAACCAGATGAATGTTCCAAGGAAGCACACCAGCAAAATATTTCTAACACAAACAGCTGTCTGTTTAGAGAACCACTCTATGGTGAGGCTCCCATGTGATAAATACACCCAGGGGAATCCAAGCCTTGTGGTGGTAATCTTAAAAGTTCCCAGAGGCCTGATTATTTTGCAGTGATGTTGCAAGCCTTGTCAAGATGCATTTCTTAATCAATCCCTGCAGAATCATTGGGCTAACTGGCCTTTCCCTGACAGGGAAACCAGCACCAGCCTGGGAGCTTCACTCCTGCACAAGTGCTGGATGTTAACAGAGACAATAAAGCTCAGCTGGCCATTACTGGTTCGATAAGAGCAGTCATTCCAATTGACTAGGTTTGCTAAGACAGGAGGAAACAAGGCAGGAAAGTCCTTATCTGGTCATTTCTCTCCCACTGGATGTGGTTACTGCATGTTTCTTTGATTAGTAGTACCCCTTGATGTGTAACAGCTCACTTCACTTACTGATCATATTCTCAGATTCAGTTTTGTAAGGAAAGAAGGCAGCATTCTGTCTTCTATTATGATCTTTTACACAACTCAGGCCAGAGAACACTGACCAATTTCTCTTAAGCATAAAGCCTAAAACCTCTGCTTGAGCCATAACAGTTTTACACAGACTCCTGGCATCATCTGTACCAACTTTGTCTTATAAAAGAAAAACATGTATGAAAGAGATAGGTATTCTTGAATTAAAAACTTACAAGTGAGGAAGAATGCACTACTTCCCTAAGTATCTACAGAGATTAATTATCCATAATGATTTTTTTTTTTGCATGTTAAACTCAGCATCAAATCCTTACATCTAACAGAATAAAAAATATGAAGATCAAAACACTATTGAGTATCACAAGTCTCTTATCAATGTTGGTTCTTTTACACCATAACCAAAGTGACTCCTTCCCTTCCCATGGATAAACTAACTAGACCAGGCTTCTTTCATCTCCCACTCTGAGTCATGTTCCCCAAGCATCACTCTCATACCTTTTTCCCTCTGCCCTTTTCAGATTTGTGGCATTCTGTTTTAAGTTACAGAAAAAACACAGCTTAGAAGCAGCCTGCAGAGTCCTGAGACCAGGCAGTTGGATGTCACTGTAAGATCCAGCAGAAGCTGGTTCTTATTAGTCCAGAAAAAAAAAAATATTGGTGAAATTGCATCTTTGTAGTTAAGAAACCATATAACCTGTAATGGAGATCTGTGATTGAAATTAACCTAATCTACCCAAAGACAGCAAGAGGAGATCTAGGAAGAAGTAGAGATATTAAAAAAAGAAAGTTTATTTTGTATAATATTATCTTTTTTACACATTTTGCTGAAGGGTGAAAATCCATCTCTAGAGAAATTCAGAATTATCAAGAGCTGGTTTGTTAAAACCACTTGCCAACTCTTGCTGAGGAAAGAAAATTGCCTCTTTCTATGCTGCCTTTGGTGAGGAAGCCTCATTCTTTTATACAACTGTTAAATGGAAATGTGTCTCAATCATCAATGGTTCAAGGCTGGTTGGCTGGATGTATGAGGAGCAGGAAATTATAATTTGATAAGAGAAAGAAATAGAGGGGGAGAGGGAGAGGGAGAGGGAGAGGGAGAGGGAGAGGGAGAGAAAGAAAGACATTTAATTTTTTAATTAAGGCAATTATTTCAAATCCTTTTTCCCCACTATACCCTCTAAACTAAACCTTCTGCCAGTCTATGGCAAGCTGTTATGGCCCAGGACACATCAAGATATTGGCTACTGTTATATAAGTGCACTAAAACTTAAACCTTTGCTAAAAAGAGAGAAAAAAAGGAAATATTTTATAAAGTCTTCAGACAGGAAATTATTGAGAATGTGTGTAGGAAAAAAAAAAAAACCAAACATTTGTGCAGTACAAGCTGAGTCTGCAGAGACACTGAAATGACAAATCTCATGGCAATATTTAACCCAGGACCTATTGATCTGGAGGAATTTCATCAGCATCATCTTGTTCCCTGCTGTCTAATCAAAGCATTTCCCATCCCCACACCACTGCTAGCCTCACTGGATGACAACAGGGCTGTCAGGATGCCACAGGAAACATCATATTATACTGCACTAAAAATTTTAGATAATTTTCAGATAACAGTGCCAGGCTCAAGTAAACAGCACCTCCATGAGCTTTTCACCATGTAATGTAGAACTTCATTCTTATTTTATCAGCAAAGATTCCTCCATTATGAAGATGTAAAGTCCACCATGATAAGTGCAGATATAATTTTAACGTATTTTCCCCAAAAGAGTTTTGCTGTGTGATGCCTTGCAGGGCAAATTTGATCTACCCAGATATGGGTGAAGCACTCACCATGGTACCAGCACATTATTATCCCTTTCCCTTTTAATTTAGATGCAGTCACTCCTGATCAGTTTGCAGACTGGAAACCTGTGGAACTCCAGGGGATGTTTCTGCATCCTCCCATCCTGCTGAGGAAAGCAGCATTTGTTCTCTGGGCTGGGCAGACAGAGCACTGCCTGGTGTCTTGCTGAGGACCTTCCACAAGCAGCTGGTCTCCTTTAGCAGCATTTAATTCACTAAATTTGGATATTTCTCATGCAAAACATCAAGAAGGTAGCTTCAGTGATCACAATTGGTGAGAAAACCCAGCCTGGAGCTCCTCACCTTTTCACAGGATCTGAGAGCCTACATGCCTTGCTTTGCAGGAAAAGGAATATCCATTGCACAGGCTCACAAGCACCACGGATTTCTCCATCCAACCAATCTCTGCCCTGACTATGACAGTAATTTAAACACTGGAGGGATAGGCTGTGCCCAGACTGCCAGGCTGGAGGGAAGTGGGGAGTTGGTGGCACACTAACCCAGTGCCCTGGAGTCACTCAGCAAGAGGTGACCTGCCAGTGGACACACAGGACCACAGCTGAGAGGTCCTGACGATGGGAACTTCCAAATGAATCTTCACAAACAGTGACTGGCACTGCTGGCACAGGTGGCCTTTCCTCCCGGTTGTGCCAGCTGCTCCACCCTGTGTATGAAGGATCTTGGAAGTGAACAGGGCTGCTGTCATGTCCCTGACCCTTTCAAGGGATGGGGATGGAAAGGAGGGGAGGAGAAAAAGGCAATCACCCCTGCTGGCAGTGGGAGCAGAGCTGTCCCCATGAAGCACAGGCAGAAGGGCTGGGGATGTGACAGATGAAGGCATCGCACGGCAGATACCAAATGAGAATGCAAGATCTAGTTCAGACTTAAAACAGACGAAATGCCAAAGCCAAAAGGCCACAAGAGACACAAGAGTGCTTCTGGTGACTAACAACATCCATCACTGAAATGCTGGTGTTTCCCAGCCTCCCTCACAGGACGAGCCCTGCAGCAGAGGGCCAGCACCAAGAGGCAGCAGGGTCCCCAGGCAAGGCACGGCCAGCCCTGCACAGCTTGGCTGCTGCAGTTTGAAACACTAAGGCAGAGGCCACTGGTGCACCCAGCTCCACAGAGATGGCCACTGCATGCCAGAAAACCCCACCTGGAAATAAATCCTGAAGGCTTTCTGAGACTCCTCCATGCACTGCCATTCTGCTGTGTTATTATATGAGTAGTGGTAAAGCAAAGGCAGAACATAACCATACAGACATAAACAAAGTACTTTAATTTCTTTCAGGAATTCAACTCTCTGGTTCTCCTTCAATTTCTTACTCCCCCTCTCAAGACGGAGCGAGCATTTGTTAAATTTGGCTTTGAACACAGGGAAACATTGGTTTGTAATAACCCTCCTAATTTGCTTTTCTTGGCAAGCATCCTACACCAGCCGTCCCTGGTTCTGTTGTTAGGGGAGGACTCTGAAGCTAGGAAAACACACACACAAATTCTGGAGTAATTGTACATGCAGTACCTGCTTTTTAATGCACTGCAGTGTAATTACCTTTTTGCCAGCTCAACCTCATTCTGTGCAGAACAGCTGAAATCCCTAATTACCAACTGCAGCAGCCAAAGTCCCCAATTTGCTCCCAAGGAAGTGGCATCATAAACCCAACTCATTATGGGCTGCTTGTCAGCTGAGGAGTATGGAAATTTCACCTGCAGTTATTGGTTTCCTTCTATGGAAGCACGAACACCACATTCTGGATAAAACACTGGGAAAAAAAACCACCCCAAAAGGGAAAAACTCAACAGGTGAAGGAGCAAATTCAGGCAGGAGAAGGTTGTAAAAAGGTGGGGCTCAGCCTCTTCCCACAAGCCACAGGACAAGAGGTAATGACCTCAATTTGCAGCAGGGGAAAATCAGATTGGATATTTTGACAAACTTCTTCCCAGAGAGGTTTGTCAAGCCCTGGAACAGCCCAAGGAAGTGGTTAAGCCACCACCATCCCTGGGAGCATTAAGGAGATATGGAGCTGTGGCACTTAGGACATGGTTTAGTGGTGGATTTGGCAGATTCATGGCATTCCCTCGCACACAGTGGGGAATAAATCACTATAACAGCCAGGGATTAGGGTCATGCTCCTTAGTTTTACAGTCTTTACTCTGTTGAACAGCAAGTGCATTTCCAAAGTCCGTACATGGATTCAGATGTGACATACACAGATGCTCAGAATGCAAAGAATTCCTGGATTTAGTGTGCAGAAATTCTAAAAAAAAGCCATTGTGACTCAACCTTTTCTCTGCCAGGAACTCCACCCTGCAACACCAGCCTGTTAGACACCTACAAAAATGATAACAATAAAATATTCTCATGTGAACACACCCGCTTCCTCTCCTCTTTCCAGAAACTAAATGGTGAAATAAAACAAGTGACAAAATTTTAGCAACTTCTGAGCAGATTTAATTAAGGAAACTCCATTTTATTGCAGACAGACTGTCCTATTTAATCTCCCACTCACAGGTTTTCTTCTCACTCCATTTTTGTGCAATTAAAACAAGGCAAACTGGAATGCCAATTAAACGCCTCTTGAAACAACAGCCACCCTTTCTGACACCTGCTTAAAAATGCATGAACTGACACATTTGCAAAGTAATTTTGGCATTTCTGCACTGGCCCTGATTGTCTGCACCCTGGGCTGGTGCATTTTTTGCCTCAGGAAAGCAGAGACCACCAGCCCCTCACGGGCTCTGTGGGGCAAGAGGAAGGAGAGGGGGTTCCTAAAGGTGCTGCTGAGGCAAGGAGGGATTCTGGCTTGGGAATAGAGAGGAGACAGTCCTTCTGTCTCTTAATGTTTCAGGGACCCTCTTTGTTGTTAATTTGTATTGATCTACACCAGGTGGAACCTCCTGAGGACCCATGATCCTGCTGCCTCTCTCCAACCCCCTCACTGCTTTCACCATCTTCAGACCAAGAGAAGAATTCATCTTCTCCCTTCCCTTCTGCACTGAGGCATCTCCTCATGGAGAGGAGAAACTTTCAGCTGCATGGGAGAGGGAAAGAGAATGAATTTCATCTCTGAATAGTCAGTTACTGGATGGATCTGAGGTTTCAGGGTAAGATAAAGCCAGACACTCCTGGAAACAAATCTAATATTCTTCTCTGAGGAAATGTTCAGTTAGAAACCTTGTTAAGGAGCTCTTTAAAGTCTGAGCCAGGTGGAACCTCTAGGGATGTGTTACTTCGAGAAGGACAGAGGTTGGATAGCAATGAGACACTCTCTCTTGTGGCACAAATTAGAATTATACCAGGAATAATGATAAATAAGGAGCCTGTGCCATTGCTTGGAGGCACAGTACTCACACATTGCATTGTTTCACTCAGAGTGATTTTTTTCAAGTCCAAACTCTCCTCCAGTCTCCTTCTCTGTGTAGAAAATTGGAGTTCAGACCTCTCTGCTCACTGCAATCCACACAAAGGGCTTGATTTCCATCAGTCACTCTTCTGCTGGAGCCCTGCACATTATAAACACAGATTGTGGCAGCTCCAACCAGAAAGGCTGCCAGACCCAGCATGAAACCATCCATAATTTGGGGCATTTGCTTGTCAGGGGGCAGCCTGCTGAAACAGGGGCTGAACCTGGGAGCTGCACACCTCAGACGGACACTCAGGTCCTTAAAATTATTCCTCTTCCAGAATCAGTGTTTCTTCAAAAGTAAAATCATTTTGGGTCAGTTTGCATCCAGTAATTTTTTCCAGTGAAAGTCTGCTTGAAATTGATATATATCTAAGTAAAGTTCTGATTGATCAGCAAAAAGCTAGCCTGAGAGATTTATTCTTAAAATAAAGCTAGATTTGAGGCACATACACACACAGCTGTTTGCATAGGAAGATGAAGAACTGTGCAGTGCCTTTGAATCTGAACCAAAAAACAAACCCAACAAATCCCACTCTCACACAGAGAGAGTATTTCTGGCTCCTGTATTTTATTTTTTGCTAGCCCTTTTTGCTGCCAGTCAGTTTTTCTGAGGGTGATGTTTGTGTTGGTGGCAGGCACTGTTCTCTCTCTGCATCCAATAATTAAGCCATGCTGCACATCTGCTTGGTCCTGTCAGCTCCTATCCCAGCATCACTCCATCTTCAGCCACCTGCAGCTGCAAGAGTGCTGATCAGGCTGCCTGGATTTGTCTTTCCCAGCTAGGTGTCTGGTGTAGAACTTGCCTGTCTATTTGTGTTTGAGAACCACCTCGCACCCAAACTGCTTCCATGTAAAAAATCTCAAAGCCTGAAAATATGAAACATGGAAAAAGATTCCTTTTTTTTTTTTTTTAAATTAGGAGGTTAAAACCTATTTTTCATGCTGTAGGCAGAGCCTTAAAAGATCTTAACCTATCAAGATCTTATATATATATTATATATTTACTATATATTAACCTGTGTGTTACACAGTAGTCCAAAGCAGAAGTCTTTCCAGAAAACAGAAATAAAGCTACACCAAAACAAAAGCTCCCATATGTCATAAGTGATCCATGCTGGTCAAAACCAACCAAAATATTTCATAGATCTTGACCCTAAGCCTCCAGACTGCTCTGGTGGTTAGGGCTTCTCAAAAGGTCATTTGCAGCCCCCGTGGCATTGTCAATTTATGCTGTAAACCTTTAATGCATGGAAAAGACCACTCAGTAAAGGGCCCAGCTGAAATTCAGGATGAGAGGGGGACCCCTGATGTCTCAAGTTTCTGCCAAAGTTGGAGCATGCTGGCTGGGGCACAGCAGACCTGCAGCATCAAACCCTCCTGGAGGGAGCACAAGCCTGGACCAAGAGACCTCCAGGGCCACAGAGCCATTTGTGGGAGTCCCTGCTTCACAAAGGAGCCAGGCCAGCAGCTGGGGAAAGCTACAATTATAAGCACTTGCTTATTAAAAAAAGCTCCTTTGAACTTGTCCATGTTTAAAGGGGTTTTACCTCAGCCTGACAAGCTGCCTGCAGTTGCCTTGGCACACAATTTTCATTTTAGTGTTCCACACAGGCAGGGATCCAATCTGCTGCACACCTTCTTTCTTTTTTCATGTAACACCACCACAACACAGTAATGGACCTCTGATGGGTGGCAGAAAAGCCTCTAAGAGCAGAGTTATTTTGTAGCATTTTGTATTTTGTTGTTGAGGCAAACAGGACCATTTTTGAAGCAAACAAAATAACACAAATTTGTTTCCATAAAATGCATCCTGGGGTCATTATCCACTACCACGATTAACATTCATTTTCTTTTATATACAAGACAGTGCTGTCTATTTATCACCAGTGTTCATTGCTTCAAGAAAGAACATTTTATGATGGATGTTGGACATCCTGTACTACAGTCCTGTCACAGAAAATTAGTATTTAGCATCTTTATGAAAAGCCAGTCTGCAGGTGGTGGTGTCATATTTTCTTAAAGAGTATTGTCACTATAATCTAACCACAATCCAAATTCACATATACTAGATGTTGGATGGAGCAACAACTAGTCCTTTCCCTAAAGGACTATGATTATTTCCAAAAAGTAGACAAAGGGCAGGAAAAGGAAGCATTAGCTGAGCAAAGTAGCAAGAACAGTATAGAAAGACCTAAACAACAAAATATCTGCAGGATTTTTACTAGAAATAATAATACAGAGATTGTTGTAAGAAACCTAAGGATGAGAAGAAAAGTCAGTGCACATCTTCAAAATTCTCTTTCTGTTTTTTAACCAAAAGTTCATTACTTTTACAAAGCAGATTCACAGCTTTAAACAGGGGAGATGCACCTGATGACCACCAGAGATCCCTTCCTCTTTTAATTATTCTGTAGTCCTCTAACTCTATTGATGAAAAATAAGGGTTCTGCCTGTCAGTCAAGAAAAAAAGTAACTGCAAAGAGAAAATTAGAAGATAAATTTATTTTCCATCATCTCTGGTCTCAGGAATTGTTTTTGAACAGCATGCCTAACCACCACAAAAGGATTTGGCCAAACATTTTGTGTCTCTTCTACAGCACTCAGGATATAAAGAGAGCATGACAAAGGACAGAAAGGCAGCCCTTAACAAAGCTCCATCAAAATTACACAGGCAGAGTGAGAGCAGAGTTAGCAAAATTAATACATCTAATAACAGCCTGGGACTTTGTGATGCTCTCCACTCTTCCCAGGAATCAGCTTTGCTGAGAGGGGCTCCAGCTCCAGCCTGGGCAGTCCTGAATGTTGGATGGCTGTGTACAAAGGGATGGGGCTGTTGGAAGGCACTCCTTGAGCTTTTCTTTCAGCACCAGTCTCATTACAAGGTGAGACACAAAAGATGTTGAGAGCTCATGCCATAAAACAGCAGCTGAAATTTTCCTGGTTACAGGGCCTTTTTTAGAACTTTCTAGCCAATGGAATAAGATTAAAGCTGACAAGCACATGCTTAAGCCAATTAGTAAAGTTGCATGAACATCTCATCTTGAGCAATGCTTGCTTTTAATAGTTTAAAAACAATGGATAAAGCTTCATTCTTAAGCTTATATGTTTCTATTATCTTGCTTAGCACAGTTCCTAATGCCTATCTCTTACACTGCTCACTAACACTGTCTTATTGTTTCTTTTCCTTGCGTCTTCAGCATTCTTGCATTCTGAGATTTTCTTTCACACAGCTTCCTGAGAGTTTTTTACCTTCTCTATTTCCCACAATAGGCTTATACCTTTTCTATTTCCCACACCTGAAGTCCTCACTGCTGGGACTGCACAGACTGAACATCTTGGAGGCCCTCTGACCTCCTCAGCCAACATCCCTCACAGCAAAACACAGGCCACAGGTTGGAACCCACCCAATTCTGACCCTGGCAAGCTGCAGGGACGCTGGGAGGTGCCACCCAGGGCATCCCAGGGCAGGAGACACCTCGCAGGGTCAGCCCCTTGGGAGGGCAAAGCCAGCAGCAGCACATTCCATTCCACTCCAGCAGCAGCAAGGGAGACACAGCTGTGCCACGAAACACCAGAGTGATGAAAGGATGTGGAGGAGAGGTTGTTCCTCACTGAGGATGGATTAGGAGGATGGAGGAGGGTGGATTTCAAACTCTTGAGGAAAGCAGGCGCAGCAGAACGCACGTGTAAGCACCCTGGCAAAAATGTACTGACATTTCAGAGACACAAACATGGACCCAAGGTGGATTTCCACCAACAAAATGCAATTTTGATGCAGAGGGAAAATTACTCTCCTTCCCAGCAGCTTTATTATACCTCCAGCAGCACTTACCCTGTGTGTTCAGTCTCATTAGCTTCACCAGGGCTCTGCTTACTGCAAGATCAAAGGAGTCTTTTCCTGGAGGGTTTGTGCCATTGATAATTTGGATATCTGCAGTAAACTTAATCTATCTGTGCTACACTACAGAGATTTGAGGCAGGGGAAGATTAAAGTGATTTGCCTAAGACAACAGAGGCAGTTTGAAGGAATTGAATGCAGGTTTCCACAAAGCCCAGGCTTAAAGAGGAGAAGTCTCTTCACACATTAAGCACCCCCAAACACACATCTGCAGAATTAGGATTTTGTTATCACCATACTGGATATCTAAAGAGGAAGGATTTGGAAATAGGCTTATGTTTGTCTTTTTGCTGCTTTTTTTACCCTTTTCTTCCTCTCCAGCCTATCTTAATTTTGCCTCTAAAAGGCCCAATAAAATAAGTCACACAAATCTTTTGAAAACCTATCTTATCAGCAGACAGCAGCTCTGGGAGAACACTTTTCCAACATGCTCAGCTGTGCTGAAAACCCTTTCCCCTTTCTGCAGTTATTTCAGGATACATCCCTCCCCCAGATAAGGTTCAGATGGTCACTGCCACTTGTGGGGCTCCAGCTCTGGCCACAAAGATTTTGTGTGCAAAATGAGGAGCCAGCTGTGGCTGTGAAGGGTGGCAGGGAGATAAATAGCCAGAAATAAAACCTGCACTTGCAGGTGTGCCTTTCTTCCAAAGGTTTGAGAGAGGGATACAGGTGTGACAGCAAACATCACTGTGGCTTTGATAATGACATTCTGCACAGCTAGCCTGTTCTGTGGCTTGTTAAACTCCAAGTTTCCTGTGGGTAAGAAATGAACATTACTCTGTCACTGTTTCCAGGGCTTTCTGCCATGTTAATCTGATTATCTATGACAGTTTCTGTCACTTTGTTAGCAAAGATCCAATTATTCTGCTTGGCTTTTAAGTTTTCACATATTTCTGGCTATGGGCCTGATTCTGGGTTCTTCTTTGTCCTCATGTCTTTAATACAAATATTAATGTAAAAAAACAAACCCACAGGATCAGAGCTGATAGACTAGTGGTGTATATATAGTTCTTTAAAAATGGATGCATTCTTCATCTCCAGCACGAATAAACAAAAAAAAAAGCTGCAGAACTGACAGCTGAATGAAATAAATGGCCCTGCACTTGATCTGACTTCATTTCTGTAATTGAAATTTACAGAGTTGGTATAGAAGGGAAGTGGCTTTTGGGTTGTTTGGTTTGTTTTTTTTTTTTCCCTCCTTTAAACTCTTGTTTAGATTTTGGATTTTCCACTGTGTAAAAAAAAAAAAAAAAAAGAAGGAAAATACAGCACAGTTCTATAAATAAATGTGACACATTTTAGACATAGAAATTAAAACAGAATCAGGTGGAATCCTTTTCCAAGGCATTTGACATTAGAGACAGCACAGTCAGTCTGTTGGTTTTTTCTCTTTCACAGAGATTAAAAGTTTTTCTCAGATATGACTAGAAATTAGCAAGGGTGTAGTAAGCCATAAACAGAAAAATATATATGGCCACACCATTATAAGGTGTCCAGTGCCTGATATTTGCACGCACTAGCTTTTAACTCATCTCTGTTTGAGAATCCAAAACTAATTTTCCTGAAGCCACTTCCTAATGGGGCTTTGTCAATAAAATCAGCAATATATGGACTTCATTAATTGCTATCAGCAAACTGCACCTTTCTCATTCTAGACTGTTCTAAATGTATTTTTTTTTCTCAATGATGTCCAGAAATAGCATATATCTATGCAAGAGCTTTATTTTGTAAAGGAATGCCCATTGTTTTCCTATAATGGTACAGCTCCACTGGAACAGCATCAGCAGCACCTTGGCATGACAAAATCCTGCAGGTACCTGATATAATTATCTCAAGTTCTATAAAAGTTCTGGAAGATGCTGGATTTTCTTGCTTGGGCTCCACGTGTCTATTGCTGCCAAGAACCAGCATTAGTGACACCCGCAGCAGTCAGCATTTCCCCTCACCAAATCCTCAAAAAAAAAAAAAAAAGAATTAAAAAGAGAAAAGACCCATCCCAGGATGGATATTCTTCTTCAGAGAAGGAATCTCTATTCTTGCATAGTTCTGGTCTGTAACAAATGCTTGCAGGTAATGTTTTACAGTCAACATTTGGGGAGCAAACTGCTTTCTTCCCATCTCTCCACCCCTTTTTGGGAAGTTATATAGGTTAAGTGACCCTTGGGGCCACAGACAGCAATGCCTTGCATTTATAACCCCAGGAAAAACCCTGCATCCCACCAGCCAAACCAGCAACTGAAGGCAGCAGCCATGAAGAATTAATTTGATAATACTTTTCTTAAACATTATAAAATGGCCATAAGTCTCCATCACACCAGAGGCCATACTCAGCAAGAACACTGCAAATCAAGCCAAATTCCAAAATTTGGAATTCCAAATTCCAAATCAAGCTAAATATTAGGTTCAACATTCTGTATAATCACAAACTCCATGAGAATTTGCTGGCACAGTTCCTTCCAAAATGATCCTGATCATATTGGGTGTATCTTGGCAGAGATTCCTCGTGGTTAAGAGTACTACATAGTTAAGAGTCACTATCAGGTGAGGATCTCTCCATTTCTGCACATCTTAAAAATGACAGATGAAAGAACAGGCAACAGAAACCCCAGCATCTTCTTCTCTAGGGATTTTTAAAGCTTGAAAAAGGCTTCTCTTTCAAGTGCAAGCATAAAACACACGCTTGGATAACAGCAAGATTGGGAATTGCACGTTCAGAAGGAAAAGTATGGGGTGCCACTGCTGCCCCTTCACCCCTCCTGCCCCTTTCCCAGCCTGTTATGCTGAAGAGAAGCTGAGGAAAATTTGTGTGTGTGTGTTTGTGTGTGTTAGGTGAAGAGGGAGGGAAACAAGGTAATCAAATCTCACAGCTTCAAAGCCCAAGTCTATCTCTAACAAGGGTTAGCAAGAAATCCTGCAGACATTTCTGCTCTGCCTGCTATGGTTCAAACAAACCTGTGCTCTGGGGCGTTTCATGGGGTTTTGAATGGTCTCAGGCTTCCTGGCTGCTGCCTGAGCCAGCCTCCTGCTCTAAATGGGCCAATTACCTACACCAGCAGCCAGGGAGGAGCACTGGGAAACCATTTGTAATACAAATTCAACCCACTGATAATCACTGATAAACAGGTTTCACACAGAAACACCTCACAAGGTCTCTGAAACTGTGCAAATTAAATTTCCTCCCCGTTACATCTGTCTGACACCACTGGAAGTGATTATGCTCTGAGAAAAAGGTGGAAACAATATACAGCACACACTCCTGGGTCTGGCAGATAGGATTATAGAAATTATTAGCTACTAGCAGAATCTCCAGAGCACTGTAGCAAACAGGAGTTTATAAGCTTACAGCACAATCAAATGAGCAGGAACGACAGCAGGACTGCCTGCTGTGTGTCTCAAACCAGGTAGATTAAAAACATAAGTTTCACCCATTGCACTGTCAAGGGGTTTGTTGAAAGGCATTCTGGAGAGGGACAACAAGAAAATAAAAAGGGGCTTCAAAGTTTTAGTGGCAGCAGGGAACAGCACAGAAGCAGAAAGGCAAAGACAGCACAAGAGACATTCACTGTGCATCTCCTCCAGAGGAGGTGCTCCTGCTAATGCCTCAGCTTCCTTCCTAACTACAAGGGTTGGCTGATTTTCTCTACTGAAAATATCTAAAACTTTCTCCACAGGGTTAATCAGAAATATGACACCTCACAGTTAAAGTAAGGAGCGTGGGTGGGAAAATAAAACAAACGAAAAAGAAAAAGAAGAATCTCTCTCTTTCTGCTTCATTTCACCTTTAGGCCTTCCCAACCCTGAAACTTGTAGAGGAAAGGAGACCACTTCAGTGTTCAAGCAATTTAAGATCAGCCTTCACAAGTGTCTTTAATCTGACTGCAGCAGCAAATATTTCTCCAGGGGCATCCTGGCAGTACCAGGGGTCATCAGGCTCCCCGCACTGGGGCACAGCTCCACTCACACACATAAAATGTCCCCTCTCCTTCAAGCCAAGGGTTACTGCTGCAAACCACAGAGTCAGCAGCCACAGCCTGAGGCTACAACAGACAAAATATCATGATAATTCTTCCATATTCCCTCAAAGAGATAAGAGCAGCTCAGCTCAGTCCTAACTTGTGTAAAGCCCATGAAGATCCTGAAATGAAAGGTGCAAAACAGCTTTTGTAGCTGTGCCTAAGCCAGTCAATAATTACCAGCACAGGATGAAGAGAATAAATCAAACCATTAAGTTCAGGGAGAAAATGACATTGTCTGCTGCTTGGTCTATTATTAAATACACTGGCATTTTAGATGCAGTGCTTGTATAGTTACATTGCTCGAAGCTGTGCATAGGAACACCTAGAAAACTGAATGACAGATGGGAGAAAAAAACCCTTTTTCTTAATATGATCATTATTATTTTCTGTAGAGGCCATTCCTCTTCTTCAGAAATCACTTTCACAAAAGTAAGGGATAAAAATCAGGCAGGTAAGAAGGAAATGTGTCTGCATAAAACCACCAGCAAGCATGGGTAGATTTACAGGCAAGCAAAGATTTTGAAATACCTGTAAACTGAATGATAGATGGGAGGAAAACCCTTTTTCTTAATATGATCATTATTATTTTCTGTAGAGGCCATTCCTCTTCTTCAGAAATCACTTTCACAAAAGTAAGGGATAAAAATCAGGCAGGGGAGAAGGAAATGTGTCTGCACAAAATCACCAGCAAGCATGAGTAGATTTACAGGCAGGTAAAGATTTTGAAATACCTGTAAATATTTAAATTTTGCTCAGTATGATTTAAAACTACTCTTTGCTCCCCTGCATGCAGCCTTTCCTGCCAAGATGCATGGGCAGTACACAGCCAAGACACTGAAAATGCTTGGAGCTATTTCCATGGCAACAGACTGTGCTGAGGTAATACACCTGAGATACTAATGACCTCAGCGTGGAGCCTGGCTGCTAATAGAGAAATAAAATGAGATGGATGCATTTTTTTTTTTACATTTCAATGAGCTTTTTAAGGAGCAGGAAAACAAACCCATAACAAAAATTTCCAGAAAAAACAATAATCTTCTCTTTGTGTCACTCCCAGGATTTATGTTCTTGTTAGAGGGAAGAAAGGAAAAATAAAAAAGAGGGAGCCAACGCCATGCATGTATCTTCAGGATGAGCAGAGCTGACACAAGCAGATTGTTCACCTCTTTTTTGCTTCTGCATGTACAAATGCATTTGCACTTCCTGACTGAACACTTTTAAGTCTGTGGAGAGCTTTTATTTACTTCAGCAGATTTTACCTTGGGATTAGCACAAAGATCCAGTTTCCCTCCTGGGTCACCTCCCCCCAGGAAACTCCCCAGCTAATTCTTGCCAAGAGGCACAAGAGCTAAAAGACTGTCTTTAAAGTTGTAGCACTCATTTGGGAGTGCACGGGAGACAGCTGGTAATATTTAAATTTAACATCCTAAGATGCCTAGGTTTGATGCAGTAGAGCTGTCAGCCAGATCCTGCCATGCTCTGATGACTGGACTCTGAAACAAAAATGCACCTGTACTCAACAAGTGAGGAAGGTAAGACCAGTCCCATGGAGAGTAAAAAGGAACAAGCCCAAAAATTATGCTGAAGTTGGTGTATTTTCTGGTCTAATTCCAAGAGGAATTTTCTCTCAGTCATTCCCTCTTCTTCTTGCTGGTTTCATCAAGATGTAATGTTTCCCAAGAAATAAAAAAAAAAAAATGTGTATCATTTGTAGATCATCTTGTTATGATTGTCAACCACATCATCAGTTCCTACAGCTGTCCCTGCTCCAGGACTCCACAAAAATTCCTTCTGAAAGCCAGAATCTAACAAAGAGGAAGCGATTTTGACAAACCTCCCAGCAAACACTGAGAATATGTCTTTAAACCCTGAGTGCACCACGCCAGTGGTTACATTATCAATGATTTCTAGGAGAGAAGTTCACTCTGGGCTGAATTCCATAACAAAATTACAGAAGTGCAGGGTTCCCACCTCACCAAAGCAGAGGCACTGGGCACAGGGACGTGGCCTGCCTTGCAGGATGTGCAGGGCTGCAGGATAACCAGACAGCTGGGAACTGGACTGAGCACACCTGGGATTCTCCAGCACCTGGATAAAAAAGATCCAAAAGCTTGCAGACAGGCTTGGCAGCTGGGGCTGTCAGAAGAGGATCTCTTGTACGCAGCAGAGCTCTGTAGATGTGGGCATGATTAGAAAAGAGCTTCTCTTCCTAATTACTTAACTTTTCCTCTTTTTTCTCATAAATTTGAATTAGTGCCAGGCAATCAGTGTTTTTCCTTTTTCTGTAGCTTGAAAATGTTTCCTTTTCCTGTTCCTTGAAAATGCTTTTAATCAAGATATCGAAAAAGCTTTGATAAGTTGCAACCAGATCTTTTCTAAAATTTGCCTTTAAAAAGATGAATTTGCAAGTTATTAAACATTGCTAAGGCCCCTTTCCATCACCTCTTTGGAAGCGGGAAGGCACTAACTACAGGGAAAACAGAATCACATTCAACTCTGTCAGAGTCACCAACTCTGCTCCAGTTTCTCCATGAGCATCCTTCAGTAAAACCATCACACTTAGCATTTGGAAAATGTCATGAACACGTAATATAGGACTGACCAGAGGCAGCCAAGCTGGGGAGCAGGATTTGCACTTTGGTACTTCTGACAGTGAGATGGGATCCACTCCACCTGTGCCATGGGAACAGGCAGTGTGGCCATTTGTGTGCTGGTTGTTAGAGCTGTGTCTGAGGTTGTCTGCCCCCAAAAGAGAAAATAAAACCCTGATTGGGGTAAAAATACCCCACTCAGAGCTAGGCCTGCTGCTGCAGAGTTGGTGGTTGCTGTGTGAAGGGAGTGCTGACCCTTTGGGCAGGGATTAAGGGAGCAGGGCCCAAGGGAGCAGAGCAACCAACACAATTTTGGACCATTCCTTCTCAGGAATAGCTCAGGAGCCAATTCTCTTTATCTGTCTCACAACCTCCCATCCCAGGGCTGGCATATAACTGCTAATTTTCAGCTGCCTGATTTCACTTCATTAGAAACTCCACCAAGTTGGTGTTTGCTTGTTTGTTTGTTTTGTGCATGAGAAATCAGCCTGTGCAGTGGCAGGTAAGTACTGGCAATGCTGACAAATAAGTCGGTCTAAGATAAATGTACATAACAACACAAAAACCAAACAACAAAAAACAAACCCACGCCCAAAAAACCCCACCACAACACTTGGCAAGTGGCTTGAAAATTAAAATATTCAAAACATGCTAGCTAATTCTGATCACATAAGGAGTGAGGCTTGCCCTGTCACAAACATATCACTCGCTCTGCAGGGAAAGGAGATCTCCTGAAGAGAGAAGTGGGTCAGTGGAACTGGAGTCCAGGCTTGTCACTTCAGCAATTTAAACACAAGTCAAGTTAGTGCTTAAACCCCAGGAATAACTCAAGAAATGAGAACAGATGCCATGCTGAGAGAAATCACAGACAAACCCGTTTTGGCTGAGTTTATTTACTCTTTATTTTAGTCTTACCTTCTCTGAATTTCCTCAGAGTTTGATGCAAAAATTCAACAGAACAACCCAGTTCCAGAAACTAAGCTTTTCCTCATAAATATTTATAGGCTGTAAATTATAGTCATTGGCATTGTTCACTTCATGCCAAAAAAAGCAAGTGTCATATTCCTTTCACTTAACTTCTTGATATTTCTGTTGATAGGTCTACCTGGCTTTGAAAGCAAATAGGATCTGGCTTCCAGAGGAATATGATTTCAGGAGCACTATATTGACAGAACTAATATCATAGCTCTACCCCAGAAAGATTCAAGCTGAATACAAAGGAGATAGGATAAGACAACCTGGAACTGTCTTTACTGTAATTAAAAGTGCCCAATAATGTTTATGATCCTGTCCCCCCTTAGCAGTTGCTGCCAGATTTAATGCTAATAAAAAAGCAAATTTTGGAACAATGCTATTTTATTGCAATTCTCTTCACATTCCCGACTTTCCCAAGAAGCTGAAGGCTGTTTAGTGGAAAGGAAAGGGAAGCTTTTGGGAAAGGACAAATTGGTAAAACTCAAAGAACTAGCTGCGATGGAAAGAGAAAGGGAGTACTCAGTCTCTGAAGTATGAGAGTGAAGGTCAAAGAGTCCATGAGCTAACCCCAGAAAATGCAAGGCATAAAATTTGCTCCTCCATATTGATTAAATTCTCATCTACATCATAGAACTATGGTTTGATGATACCTCATTCACCAGGCTGTTTTTTTTTTTTTTAATTACTTCATGAATCATTTCATCTGAAGCCATTTTACACCTTTGCTGTGCCAACTTCTAAAGGAAATCAGAGTGGAGCCCCTGGAGAGCTCTCATCTCCTTGAGATTTCCAACGCTTCTCTGTCACAGTGAAACCACAAATACACAGAGTATTTTGTGGCTTGAGGCATTTGGTATTTTCATTTCTGGGATGAGAGATTTATGCAAATTCCTACACAATAACAGAGAACTTTGAAGCTTCTAAGATGTCCTTTCACAGCCAAAGGGTTGATGGGAATTTAGAATTTCCATTCAGCAGCTTTCCCTTTCCTGTGGAAAGCATTATCTTCTCTCTTTCAAAATTTCATTTTGTGGAATTACTATTAAAATCACATCTTTAAATAATAGTAAAGGCCCTTGTTACGTCCCTGTTGGTGCTGTTGGTTTAAACCACAGCTTCTGTCAGGGTAAATTCCTGAGTAGAGAGCTCAGCATGCTGAACACAGGGCTGCTACCTGAGGGATGTTGCTTTTGGCCCTCTCTGGCTCTGTCCCTCAGAGAAAATGAGATTTGCAGAGGGGGAAATTAGGCAGCTGTCTCCAACTGAATTGCAATGAGATTTGAGGTCCAGTTTCCCATAAACCTGGAAAGTTGTAGTCAGGATCATGCCCTGGCATGCAGGTAAATAAGAAATGATGCTCTGGCTGCTTCCTGCTCCCCAGTGGAGTGCAAATGTGTTGGTTTGCTACTGACTCACAGCTCTCCCCTCACCTTGAAAGGCTAAACCATTTCATTTTTGGGTTTGTTGGTGTGGTTTTTGGTTGGTTGGTTGGTTGGGGTTTTTTTTCTCAATTTTATTCTAAGCTGAAATGACAAACCTCTTCATGGCTAAAATTGGCTCTGGGCAATTGGTTACTGAATTAAGCTGCTTTTCTTTAGCCTGTTTCTAATCTGTAAACCCTTTCTTCTACTTCATTTACTTCTTCCCTTTCAAGCAGCATTCAGATTTCTACAGTTGCCCTTTTTTTTGTCCTTTTTTTTTTTTGACTTTGGAATGGTCAATATTTGCAACAGTACTGAGACAGTCAGCCAGGAAAAATTTCTCCAGACGGAAGACCACAGAAAATTGGTTCTGTACACTTATGTGAATATTCAATTTATGTGAAGACAAAGAGCTAAAAATCTGATAATGTTGGGGTGGAGAAGGTGTATTTAGCACACCAGTTGGTCCTGAGAGAGCTTGCTCCACCAAGCCATTCTTGTGCTGTAAATTATGGATAACCAGGAAAAGCAGAAGTGGATGGAAATTGTTGGAGGGATGCAGAGACCATCTCCAACAGGGCACATTTGATATCAGTAAGGTGGTCGATGAATCTCCTCCCTTTACAGATGAAACCCAAACTGATAATTCCACTCAGGAGCCAGTCTTACTCTTTGCAAGATTTCTTTCTTTTTAAATGAAGCCCAATTGAACAAAATGGAAACACTTTAAGAGATTTAACTGTGAACTCAATCCCTAAAAAAACAGTGTTTTCAGATCACAGTGTACTATTAACATGTTAAATGTCTCTCTGTATTCTGTTAAGAAAAGCCCCAAATCTCTCAATATCTATTAGAAGTACAATCTTGTTTCCAGTGCCTGCAGAAGCAGTAGGTAATTACAGAACAGACAGAATAGCTGGAGGAAGATAAGAAAAATCATTATGTCACCCAACCTTGAATTACATTGATTGCATACTGAAAACCACAGTGCTCAGTCTTACCTCTGGTGAGGTCAGTGCTGGTGCTGCCATCGACTGCACTTAGGAAAAGTTTTGTACAAAGGTTTACTTTATGTGACACTTGAGTCATCCTGAAGCATTCTTTAACCTTACAGTAGTTATTAATGAGGTTTCTCATCAAGGTTTCCATGGGCCCTATATACTCCTTCCTAATTTGCAGTAGTACAGGAGAAATTTACTTAAACTTATGATTTCCCTCCCCCCAAATTCCAGATGGGGCAGGGAGGAGAGAGATATTTTTCTGTGTCTATTCATGCATTAGATCTTGGCTTTGAAATTTGGAAGGTGCAATAAAAATTTCAAGGCAAAAGCATGGGAATGACAAAGCAAAAGGTTAATTAGACCCTTCCCTCCTTTCCTCTTCTGCAAATGTCTTCACACCTCTCCTGTCTCACATTTTGGAGGACTTTTCACACTTAGCAGCACTTAAAAATTAGGCAGAAAATTTAAGACACTAGAAAGGAGAGGCTGAAACTAGGGAACTGAAAACATAAGACTGCAGTTCTTACTTCTGTTGGAAAAGAAAAATAGATTTACTGATTTTTCTTATATACACCATGAAGGACCCATGCAGCAACATAATGCAGTCCTTGACCCTCAGAGCACTGACCATGGACACAAAGCACAGATTAAATAGAAAAAAAAAGGCAATGGAAGGAATTTCAGCACGTGGAGCTGGCACTGCTTTCAGTGGCATCTTTAGTGTGGATAAGCACTGTGATTCTGCCTCCAGAATGAACAGTTTGGCAGCTTCCTAACGCAGAAAATTAAGTTAGGAATAAAGAATTTGCCATATGTTGATTCTTCCAGGCAAGGGAAAATGAGCCAGCTGCAATTATAAGAGCTGGTGTCTCCTAAATTCTTCCTTCTTTGTGGGGGTTCTAAGTGAAATCTGGCTCTCAGGTTGGGAAGGATGCACAAATAACTGAACACCAAACTCATGTTCATCTTCCAGGTAGCCTCCAAACAACCCTGCAGTAATTTCCCCTCACTATCAGGTAAATAATAGACTCCCAGGGGGATGGAACTTATATCCAACTTGTCATGTAAGTAGAGAATAATTAATTACACTCTTATTTACAGTTTGTCTGATAAGAGCATTAAATGGCAAGTAACTAGAAGAATTCCAAGGTGCTGAAATGTTTGCTCTCATCCACTCGACACGTAAACACAAGGGGAATGAAATTAATTTGGCACTGATTTCCAGTATGATCCCTCACAGTAACGGGGCTTGGGTTTTGCAAAACAGGAATCACAGATGCCTCTCTCCTGAAGCTGAAATCAAATTTTGTTGGTGCTCCACAAAGCAATAAAGTCCTCTAAATCAGAAGTCTCAAAAGTCAGGAAACTCTGAGATCTTGTAGGCCTCCCATACATTATTCAGATTACAGTCTGAGGAATGTCCTTGATTTTTCTTGATTCTTTCAATTCATAAAGTGTTACTGGTCCAAAGCTCTGCTTGAATTACAAACCCCAGCACACACATCTGCTGGAAATCAGGAGATTAAACATTAACTTGCCCAGTTCATTACAAACTTTTCCTGACTTCTGAAGAAAGAGAGGAAAGAACTTTAAGGGAAAGTAGGAAAAAAAAAAAAGAAGAAAAATAGAAAAAAAAAGGCAATATAAGCCAGACATAAACCAGTTACAATATCCATGTCATGTTCACTTGCACCCTGCTTAAAATTTCATTCTGGTAGAACCAGAACATCTGTCACAAGCCTCTTAATACCCCTCTGACAAGGTGAAGATATAGTCACATTAAGACCTCTGCGTGAGCCAGTGGAATGTGTAAGCTGTTCTCACGCTCAGCAAAAATGAGGGCCCAAGATTTCAAATTGCAGTCATAAAAGTGAAATAAAAAGCAGGAAGGCAGAGAAAGAAAGAGAAGGAAGCTGCTTTTATTATTTGAGCCATGAAAAAGTGATTCCCTGGGATTAGCATATTTTTATTTCCTTTGCATATTCTTTTCTGAATTAATTTCGCTGCATTTTGATAATGATCTTTGCCAGTGAAAGTAAGTTGATGGCAAAAAATGTTATGCTAATAGGAATAAATGGCTTCAAGGTAGTGGAAAGGGATATATGGCCTCTTTTATGGGTTCCTACTTAATCCAGCTCCAAGAGCATCAGAGAGCAAATGTTGCTGCCTTCTTGTGGCAGTAGATAAGCCTGGCTGTGAGGCTCAGCCCTAAAAGCCAAGGGGCTCTAAGATAAAATAGATATTTGGTCTAAATAAACCAAATAAAAGTGTGTCTGCACAGAGGTGTGATGATGGTCCAGGACAGAGGCATAACACAGGAGGGAAATTCTGCTTTTCCATAAAAAAAGAGATTTTGGTGTTGGTTACCCACTTCTTGAATTTTTTTTTTTTTTTATGTTAACAAAGGGAAGAGCAACATAAGTGAGAAGGATTCCCATGGGCTAAATTATGATCAAGCTGAATTGAGTGACAGCTCTAGAAATCACAACCATCTGTGAGGTGTGTGTGGTACAGCAAACTCCCTCCCATAAACCCAGGGAGAAAAGCTACTTACACTTTTGTGGAAAGCAGGGGGAGATTGGCAGCTGAAATGGAAATATTCACGTGGGTATTAACTATTATCATGTACTGCTGGTATTATTCAGTTCTGCAAAGAGAAAAACCACTCCTAGCCGCCCACTTTAGCCAAAAAATATTTGTTTAAAATCATATTACTATAGGATTCAGCTATTACTTTAAGAAATTCCACAGCTTATGTGTTTTGATGTGTGCCTAATTATCAGTGTGTGAGCTTTTTTTCCCTACTCATACTATTTTATGTGTAAGTCTTACACCACGTTATGAATAACAGAAATACATAAACTAAGAACAACTTGAAATAAAAGCAGTGCATTATCCTGATTTGAAAAGGAATTGGACACCTGACCCAAAAATCTAGATTATAAAATTGCCTGTGACAAAAAAGTGAGAGGAGAAGCACAAATGTGAGCCACCCTCAAAAACCAAAGCAAGCAAACAATCCCAAGCCCACATTTCATCCACTAGCACAATCTGCTGACCCACTTCTCTGAAACTCAGGCACCAGAAATGGGTTGTATCCAGGAGGATTTCTGCAAACCACATCTCCAGCCTTGCTTGTTTCAAAGAGCTGTCAAGTCCATATCACACTACACTTCAAAGACAAATTTCAGCCTTTCAAAGGTGCATACCAATTTTTTTTTTTTGTTAAACATTAGTAACAATAACAAAGAGAATAGGAAAAAATATTATGGAGCATGATGTGAACACAAATAGTTTAGGAATATTACATTTCAAGAACGTACAATAAACATGACAAAAAAAGAAAAAACCAACAAAAATAAAATAATAAAAAATATATTCAAATGACCAAAGAAATCTCCAAAACCCCACCTTTTTCTCCTGTTTAAAAGAACAACCACAAAACAGTGTTGGACCATCAGAATTAAGTAAAAGTACCCAAAACTGCTAAATGGAACCCAGCAAAGTATACAAAGTGAAACAACAGGGGTCCACTGTGTACTGTAAGAAGCATCTAGGTAGAAACATCAATGAAAAAGAAATCACTTTAAGGCTGATTTTACTTCTGGTGTTAATATTTCAGCTTGTGGGGGAAGAAGTTTTGCAAATGAATCTCATATGAGTTCAAATCATTTTTAATAAGCAATTAAGTGTAAAGGGAAACAATGCTATTTTTTCTGCTTCAGCTTAACATGAGATCTCTGTACCACATCCTACAGTACTTCTCATGGATTGGATAACATAAATTAAAAGATTTCCATGAAATACAACCAAGTGCTTGCCAAAATTCGTGAAATTTTCTTATCTACCTGTCTGGAGATTAACACAAGAAGTAGGAGTCTACAGACAGAAATAAAATAACCAACATAAACAATTTGGAAAACCTCTATAGCCTCAGGAGACCCAAAGGCTGGAGGCTGATGGAATAAATTGCCTCATTAGGTAAGGTAATTATGGACTGTGCTCCAAGCCTTATGAATTTGTCTGTGACACTGAGGATCCAACACAGGTGATATTTCCTGTAGTCAGAGCTGGATAATCACATGGCTTTGGATGTGCCCTAAAAGCCAAAATCTACCTCCAAAACAGCAAGTGGAAGGTGTCTCATAAATATTTCTTTATTTCATCCATGCTTTCTTGGCTTAGCCTGTTCCATGACAAAGGGAAAGAGGACTGGCTAGGTTGCAGGCTAGTTTCATCACTAAGACTTCAGGGTGAAATCCTAACTCTGTGATGGCAGCTGAAACCAATTCTGGACTTTAAACATAGGATTGATGCTTTAATATTCACCTCCCATTAATGGTCTTCTAAATCTCTCTCAGAGCTTTGAAAACCGTAGGCTGAGCTACTTCATTCAAAACTGCTGAAATTACCAGAAACTTTCATGAAAAAGAGATACTGAAATTGCTCTGATTTTTGCACCATAAAAATCACAAGCAGCCCAAAAGGTGCATTTAAGAGATATGAACTTTAGTTACAGAAGAGCCTAATGGGAGTTTCAAAATTATAGTGGAACCAGAGGGCAAGCAGGTTTCACTGTGATGTCTAATAAATATTAGAAATACTGCTTGTAATATCTGTGAAAGTTTAAAGTTGTCAGTTCTCAAAACACCATGATTTTTTGAAGCGCAAAACCCCCACGAAGGACCTTGCCGTACTAGAAAGACTGTACTCCTCACTTGTCCATATAATTTACAAACAACTTTTAAATGAAATTTCATTTGAATCTAAATATTCAGGGATGCCAGGTAATTTTTAATGCTACATTTTTTAGCATTGAAAATTCTGTCACACACACAAGAAAAACCATCACAGGACAACCCAAGCTGTGAAGGAAGAGACTCCTGGGCGTAGGGGCTGGCTACTGCTAGAAAACCTGGAGTTTCCTCATTGGATTTCTTTCATCCTCGGCTAAAACTCTTCAAAACTGGGGCAACTGGTCTGAGCAAGCTGGAATCATGTTGTCTGGATGGAGATGACCGAGCGTGGCGGGTGAGTTATCACACCTTAGCAGCAATATGAAGCACCTGGGATGTATAACCCACTCCAGTGAGTATACAGCAAAACGCAGAGCTCATGACCAGGCTATGCCTATCATTTTCACGGCTAAAGCGAGGTAAATCTCATCCCAAATCCCAGACACAGGCCAGCGGCCATGGCCAAGCCCCAAAAGCAGTTTGTCCTTCTGTGAGGGGAGCAGGCCGTGCCAGCGCGGGCGGCTTATCCATGGCTGCCAGGCGCTGCTGCGAGTGCAGCTGCCCTCCACTGCCAGCCCTTTTCACGTGGCTCTGCTCCACAGCTTGCTTCTGCTGCTCTGCCCCCATGGAAGGGCTCCCACTCCGTTTAACAGCATTTCACACACGTGGCAGGAGTTTGGCCCCGTGCCCGCCAGGCTGGGGACCATGGAAACATCGGCACAGGCTGCAAACTCAGCAGCTGGAGCCCCACGTCCCCACAGCTCTGCTGCTGGTGGTAGCTGACCTGATTAGATTAAAAGCAGTTTGTGCACAAGTACCTGGGATGGAATCACTGCACTGCAGAGCCATCCAGCCAAAGGGCTGGTGAGTTACTGCTGCCAGCACGGGGGAAAAATCCCACATCTCACTCCCTTGCCTTGATGCCTTAAGTTTTAGCTTTTATATTTTTCAGATTCTGTACTGGTTTAGTGTGTAGTTCTGGCCTTCATATGAAGGGTTGAAGCTCTCTTCACAGAGTAGGGAGACAAAACATTTCCTTTCCAGCTGGGCACCAAGGACAAATCTTAGGCCCAAGAGTGGAAACAACAGTGAAGGAAGAGAGGGAACAAGGAGGATGGAGCTTCATCACCTGAAGCTGGAATTGGACAATTCACTCCAATGTGCTGATGGACCCAAACCTATCAAAGTGTGAGCCCTCATGACCGGCGGTCATTTTGTGCCCATCTGTGGGTTTGCCTTGGGTGTAGGCCCAAGGGATTCCTGCACTGCCCAAGCTGGATCCTTTCAATAAAACCCTTTTATCCTTTTATTCCACCTAGTCTCTGTTTCCAGGTCAGCCTTTCCAGGCATCAGCCTTAGTGTCCTCTGTTCATTATGTCAGCAGTGCACTGGGTCACGCTGATGGTGCTTTGCTTAATTCTCCACTGACACCACTTCTGCGGGGCAGAAATTCCCACAGAGCAGAGTGAGGAAGCTGCTCAGTCAGGAAAAGTCTGATCTGAGCCTGCCTATCAGTTTCCTCTTAAAATAAAAAACTGGAAATGAATCCAGAGGAGTTTAGATCTGAAGGCATGCCTCTTGTGCTCCCCAGGTAAGAGACCGGTTTATTCTTTTTTTCTTTCACTTTGTGTGAATAGATTTTAATAGATCAAACAGTGCAGAAGCATGACAGTGTTAGGCTGGTCACTAATTTAGGGGACTACTCAAGCAAGGAAGGGTTAGTTCACCTAATTAAGACAGAGCACAGTATTTAAAGACAGATCATTTGCATTAAAATAGACAATTCAGAATTCTAATACTGTTGAGTCTGAAATTATGATTGTTAATCTCTCCTCACATAACAGTATTCTACTGACAGACATTGTAAATCACTTCCTTTTGCTTGCATTAGATGAACCCATCACTCAAAGTGCTCAATTATAAATCTGAATGCAATTTAAAAGGTGAACTTTTTTTAGTTTGACTAAGGGCAGAAGGGCAAGGCTAGTGCTGTAATACCAATGTTAATGCATTGCTTATGACTGAAATTTAGTCTGTGTTCAATAAATTGCTCATTCCTGTGATCAGAAGAGGCAGCAATTTGCTCCCCTGGATCTTATTCCTTTTGCTGCAAGAACATTAGGTATGTCATGGGCAGCAGGATACCCAGCTGTAAGCTGTCTGAAAAGGACATGTTAATCTATAATTAAAAAACCACAACAAAATAGAAAATAAACCCAGAATATTCAATGCATGATCATGACAGGTTTACAAGCTGCAGGTTTACAAACTGTAATTAAATACAGATATGGAATCATTAAAACATAAAATACTGCATCGTTAATTTTCATTTTCCTTTGGAAATGAGATAGACATGAGCAAGTATGTGAACACCAGTGTGACTACTCTCTACCCCTCAGCTGCTTTAGGTGCCAGGATTTAATTATCCTTTGTCCCATGGTAATCTGCAGAGAGGCTTCCACTCCAGCAGAAACTCCTATCTGTCTTTATTGAAGTAAAAACCTAAAAGTAACCACCTCAAGTGCAGTTGACCAAAATAAAGTCAAGCAAGGTTTTTACAGTAATTGGTTTTCTGGCCAAGTGAATGCTTCCATTTCAGGTCACTTCTTCTGCTTAATAATGGGAAATACCTTGAATGTACTTCAACTCCAGACCCCACTTCAAGTGACAGCTGAGATGTACAGTCTTACTTAATCACAGATCATTTCTAGAGGTGGCCAGAAGGCAACTGAACTCTCATGGTTAAAAGTGGTCTGGTCTTCCTCAACATTTTGGCCATTTTTTTACTCTGTCCTTGTCCCCCATTAACAAAGATGATCCAGGAAATGTGTTACAGGACGTGAAAGGCAGCAGTCCCAGCACCCTTTCTTCACAAATTCCTAGGCTCCTGCCTTGCTGTTCCACCTCTGATTATGTTAGTGTGACACTAAGGAAACCAAACTGCTGGCTTTGTATAGAAACACACAGGCAGATGTCCCTGGAGGCATTTGCAGTTCTTCCTAACACGTTCAGAAGCACAAAGGCAACACTTTTCTCGTAGCTCTAAGTTATTCTGCACGTGCACAGTGATTTCAGCACTCTCAGCAGGTTGGCCCTATGGCTGAGCAGCTCCTACGAGCAGCCTCCAACCTGCTCTGGCTACCAGACCTCCAGAAACTGAGGAAGACTTCTGGAGTCACATAAATGTGCCCTGACAGAATTTCTGCAAGGAAGAAGAGGAAACATCTGCAGAGCCACCTGAGGCTTGCTGGTTTGCCCCTGGCACAGGTGCCTGTTTCACCTCCACGGCTCTGCCCCTCTCTGCTGCCCCGTGCCACTCAGCTCACCTCCAGAGCCACCTGTCCAGCTGCATCACCTGCTGGAGAAGCAGCACACCAGAAATCCCACAGGAGTTGTGCCTTTTAACAGGACACCTCTCTTGAAGGGGTCTCACACCACCCCCAGTTCCCAGCTGCCACTCAATCTCCTGGATGTCAGAGCCTGCACCTCGCCAGCTTTCCACTCTGAAGATAACCTTCACAAAATGTGATCCGTGGTTTTAGCCCACATTTATTTGTTTGCTTTCACAAACTGACAGTGTGGCTGGTTTTCTAGCCAAAACTGTAAGAGCTTAAAACAGTGGTATTCACAAGCAAGGTCATTTACCTTCCAGGGAAAGCATCCCAGCTTGCTAATAATGGGATAAATTAAATTCCTCTGTGTCAAAACCCACTATTGTTAGTAATGGTGGGTTTAGAACCTAGGGAGGGCCTTGGCATAAATCACATAACCATACCAATAGTCCTAGAAATATCTATTTTATGGGCCATCAACCTGTCCTGGTGTGGAGCCGGACCAATTTATCTACTAGAAATCTTAGAGTATGATAAATGGAAGAAACATATATAATTCAGACAGACAAAAGTACCCAAACAAACTTGCAGTAAATGTTTCACATGAAAAGCTGAAGGTAGTGGAGGGGGGAGAATAAAAATCGATTTTAAGGTCTTCACAAAGGCTTGGAGCTCCCAGCCTTCTAATATTATAGCACAATATTTTTAAGACAGTGGACCACATATTTCTAAGGAAGTAATAATTTTTAATTTGGGGGCAAAAAGCATTGATAGATCTATTTCTATTTTACAGTAGTGTGTAGCAAGCTGTGTGTTGATTCTGTGCTGGTATTCCAGAGCCAGCTCTGGGACCTCCAGAGGTCCTGTCCAACCTCAACCCTGTTGTGATTCTGTGATCTGTAACCAGGACAAGGTTCTGGAACCCAGCATAGCTGAAAAGTCACAGGGACTGATGCTGGGTTTAGTTATGTTTGGTAAAAATCAGTGTAACAACGCTGCTTTAGATGAAGTTCATTTGAATTCACAGTGTAGGTGACAAAGCTCAGTAATTGGCCCTTTTTTTCCTTGAGAAATATGATCTCTATTTGAATAACAGCTATCTTCACTAAAATAGTCTTTTCATGTAATCACAGTCTTTTTGTAACTATTTAGCATTCCTCTGGAAGTTAAGTGTGGAGCTAAATGACTGCAAATGATGTGTGCAGAGGAGCCTTTTCTGTGATTGTTACAAAACGCAATCCCAAAACGTTTACTGGAGAGAAATAGGACTTCACTCGGAAGCTGAAAGCAAACCACTCGAGAAATGAGGTTACAGGGTGTAGGTGAGGAGGGTGTGTGAGAGGCTGGGTGCGAGCCAAAGGGACTCGAGCAGGGTTAAGTGCAGATGGAGGAGATTCAGGGATGACAAGTGAAGCAGAAAGAAGTGGGCTGGAGAGGAAAGAGGCCAAGGAAACAACAGCAAGGGGACAAACACTGGAGAGGATAAATGCAAAAAATGGGATAGCATTTTGTTCTTGGAAAAATACAGATCTCAGAGAATTGCAACTACTTGCAGGTAACTTCAAATGGTTGTTAGTTGTTGAATTTTGCTTGACTGAGTGCCCCTGCCTCCTTTTTTCTTTAGAGAGGGCTGAAAGCTTAGGACTGAAGTGCTCTTTCTGGAGAGTAGAAATATTTGCTGGAAAGCTTCTTAGGCTTCTCTATCATAGCAGAAATTATAAAAATAATGTTTGTCAGTCAATGCAAATTATTATTTTGCTTTTAAAACCTTCTGAATACCCAACCTCTACAGTATTTTTTGCACAGGATTAATAAATAAAACATCCACATACTGCCCATTAAAAAAAAAAATCATCTAGGATTTAAGTCCTGAGGGAAAAGAAGAGGAGAAGATTAATCTTTTCACTTTCCTAGAAATTTCTTTCAGCTTTCCAACAGGATGCTGCCTCAGAGGTGTTCCTCCTCTCTCCCTCAAGTGCAGTTTCACAAACTGGAAACCAGATTAGCCTACAGCTTATCCATGGATGTAGAGATGGGTGCAGCTACAAAGGCAGGTGAGTTATTCTGCCCTCTCCTTTCCTCCTACAAGAGCTGCTGCAGGAGGGCCAGGATGGAACAGGGACATCAGCAGGTCCAGTCCTGCAGGAATTGCTTCTGCTCTCTCAGCAAGGCTGGCTGGAGGGGTGAAGGAACAACCCCCTAAGCCACTGCCATGTTATTTCCACAGTCCCACGCTACAGGTTACCAAAATCTGCCCCTTTCTGCATAAAACAGCATCCACAGAGACCCCTCCATCACTTTCACAAAACTGGGTATTATTATTTTAAATAAAACCCCATGTTTGCTTAATCCCTCACAGTCAGAGTAGCAATATTTAAATTTATGAATTAGTACTGGTCAGGGGACACAGATATTCAAAGTGTATCTTTATCTTGCCTCTCAAACAAAATGATTTATAGATTGATCTGGCTGGTTGCTTTGACACAGTTCCTTTAACCATAACATCTTTCTGTTCTTCTGGTAGCTGAGATTTAGCATTTCAGGCTGTGTACATATGTTGGATAAGAACATAATCCTCAGCTCTGGGCATAGGAGCTCATGGTAAGAGGATGGCTCTGCATACAAATTGAGAGAGCTGAGATGCAGAAAAAGAAAAATTCACTAAACCCTAATATGCATATTATGAAGGCCTTCTGGCATCAGAAGAAATCATCAGTTATTTAGCTTGACATCTTTAGAAACAGAGGGACTAGAGAGGAAAAAAAAAAAGGAGAGAAAGAGAAAAAAAAACAATATATGACCTTTAGTCCGACACTCCTAGTAAAGACTTTGGATAAATAGGCACACAGAAAGAATATGCCAATGTGCAAAGAGGGAAAGAGATAAACATGACTAGACCATTTCTGCAGAGAGAAATCACATTTCATAGCCATTTCTGACAGCACAGAGATGGATTTGTCAGGGGGCAGAAGGGGACACTCCTCCTCCCCTCTATTAGCCCTCTAAGCACGTGCATGCACCCCTCTGCAGTCCATCTGCTTCCTCTCAGCCAGGCTGGGGCTCATCTCCTCGTGCAAAAGGACATTCCATTGATCACTGCAACAACTCACACTGGGCATCCAGCAATTCCCAGCCATCCCTCACTGAGGGGTGTAGTGTTCTGGACAAAACCAGAAAGGATCAACCCCAGGCCTCCTCTGGCACCTCGAGATTTTGTTCTTTAAACTTGCAAAAGACCAGAAAATACCCAAAATGCTGTGGAAAAGCAGAAGTGTGCGTGAAGCTCCCATATCCACATGACATGCAACTGTCAGGAAATTCCTGTGCTAATGATCTATAAGCCTTCCAAATTATTAATCCCAACTGAAATCATGCATTGAAATCAGGCAAGGGGCCCTTTCCCAGGTGCCCTGAGCTCTGCTGGCACTGCAGGGTGTGAGGGAACCTCGAGGTCTCCTCCTTCCCACCACCCTCCCTGTGCAGGGGAGGCCAGAGCTCAGCACAGCTAAGCCTGGCTTTGAGAAAGAGCTGGGATTAGAGGACCAAACTTTCTGAAACCACAGTCTGATGTGCCCCAGGCTGTGCGTGACATCTCAAAACCCAGTCTATCCCTTTCTTTTCTGTTAAATATCAAGTAGCCCAGAGATTTTTCCCTTTTTTTTCTGTGAACTCACCTGCTTCTGTGTAAGCTCTGCTCTCCAAGATATCCTCACCCTCTCTGCTGACACCTCTTAGTTCACAAGAAGGTAAACACATTCTGCAGGATACTCTTTCTTTCCAAAATAAATTAAAATTGGCCTTGTAGGGTCTCCAGGGGAAAAGCATCACTGTTGCTCCAACAGATGAAATGATGAGATTTTTTTTCATATTTTTTGCAACTGAAAGATAGGCTTTTGTGTTATTCACTGGAAGATGTGACTTTATAAAGATACAAGAATAAGGCTTTTTTAGGGTGGTAGTGCTTGCAGATCAGGATTCAGGGAAGAGGACTGGAAGATATAAGTGCCATAGGACAACCATCATCTTAGGGACTTTTTAAACTTGGGGAGGATTTTTCTTTGTGTTTTTGTGAGGGTTTTATGGCGGCTTGGGTTTTTTTTTGTTTGGTTGGGGTTTTTTGGGGTGGGAAAGAGGAAGAGGGAAGTTTGAGGTTTCTTATTCTGTATCCTGTAGTTAAAAAACAGAAATCTTTATTCTAGCATGGACAAGTAAACATTTAAAAGTATGAGCTAACACAACTTCAAGGTAAAAATCTGTGAAAAAATAAAAAAAATTCCTGAACTCATCATCCCCTCCAGCATTAGGAATAAAATCCTGGTACAATGCAGAGTCAGGCAACAGAAGCTGTAATCAGAGCCCAAACTATTCCTTTGGAGCTCATTAAGTGCATTGAGTCCCTGTAATCTCCTATTGATTTTAGGAGCAGTGCTTTGGTTATCAATACAAAAAGCATAGGAGAAATTTTCAGAAAAATTCCACATATTCTCTTGAGACATGTATTTCACCACCTTGGTTTATAGAAATTTTGGTAACTGGGTGGAGTTCTGACAGATTGCTCTGCTCCAGCACTGAGCCTGCCAGGACAGAGACCAGCCCTACACCTTTAATTCACATTGCTCCCAAGCATCCCCTCAGTGAGGGTTTAATGGTTTCCTGCTTGCCTAAGACCTAAGCTTCTAAAACAGACGAAGTCACAGTTCTCCTCCCAAAAGTGGAACTCAGAAGAGAAAGAAAAAAATGGAGGGGAAAAAAAAATAGAAGAAAAAAGAAATCAAAAAACCTCCTTGAGAATTCTGAAGCTGTGAAGTGAATGTGCAGGGATGGCAGATACCTGCCTGACTCTGCAGAAAGCTTAAGTGATAATTAAGGTACATTCTAACACTGGCAGCTCTAAGAACTTTATCCTTGATATAATATTTAAATCTCAGGCTTCAAGGCACTGATAAATGCAAGAAAACAAGCAGAGTTCAGCATAAAGCTCATGACTGTAACCCAGAGTTTGAATTTCTACAAAGACAGCCCAAATTATTTTAAAATGAATTTGCCAAACAACAGAGCAGTCAGGTTAATAAAAAATTCATACACTTTTTTGTGCCCCAATTCATGATCTTTAAAGGGACTTAACTGGCTGTCATTCCTCTCCTGCAGGGCCCTGAGAAGTTGTCCAGAGAGGCAGTGGAATCTCCAACCTCACAAATGCTCACACCTCATCTGGACACGGCCCTGAGCCCCTGGCCTCGCTCTGAGCAGAGGCTCAGGCCCTTCCAGCCTAAATTCCTGTCCAACCCTAACCTGTCACACGTGTCCCTGACCCTCTGAGAGACACAGAGCCCTCCCTCCTCCCCACATTCTTTGCCCTTTGGATGACAACCAGGGGACAATCCTGCAGTGCCTCTGCTCTCCCGACACCCCCCCTGCAATCTCCCCTTTCCCCACTGCTGCAGTAAGGTGATCCTAAGCAAGCAAGGCCTGGCTTCCAGGCACTTCAGCCCTTCAGGTGACTCCCAGCTCTTTTAGGATTCCAGCTCTTAGCTTGCTAGGATTTGCCTTGGCAAATTCCCTTCTTCAGGGAAGAAGAGAAGCACCGTGTGGGATTCCACAGAATTATTTATTGCAGGGTTCACGAAGGGGTCCAGTGACGGCTTCTTCTGCCAGACTGGGCAGGAGCAGGGGGTTTTATAGGGCTACTGAGGATTGGGAAACTCTCCAATGGTTTAGGGTGGAGGTGAAATGACCTCTAGTCTTAGGGCATTTGGAATATAGCCAATAGCATTACAAAGAGATAAGAGAGGGTCTGGAGGCAGGAAGGCCAGTGACCATGCCTAGGCATTTCTTACCTCCAAGGGGCCTAGCAGGGTCTGCAGCTGCTGCACTGCAGGGGCCCTCTACACCCTTCCAGCCATGCAAGGGAGTGAGAAACAGCAGCCTTACTGTCAGCTAAATCCAGCTAGAAGGATAAACAAGTAGGTACCTGTGATAGTCCAGCAGCTCTCAGATGCTTTAATCAAATAACCAGTGCTCATAATGGAAATAAATCCCTCCCTCCAGGGAGGGGAGAGAGAAATAAAAGTGTTTCAGATAAAAATGGAAATGCTCTGATCATAGATGACTGTCACTAACAGTACATATTGACAAGCAGCTGATGCCATACAATCATCACAAGATATCATTACTACAAGCCCATCTCCAAACAGGCCACATCTTTATTAAAGATTAGCTACCAAATGCAGCAGGGATGCAAAAATAACATAACTGGAACAGACAAAGCTGGCTAGATATGCTCTGGCACATTGCAAAACACTTCTGCTTCTTTTCCTTTTATCTCCTCACCTCACACTGCCCACAAACATGTTTTATTTGGGCTTGAAATAATGTCACCTGCAACCATTCTGGGCACACCAGTTCTTCTGGTGAGGCCATGGGGAAGGCACTGTGGCTCTGCCCCAAGCTGCACATTCATACACCAGACATCCCAGAATTTGTTTCCTCCATCTGGACACCCACTGATATCCTGGCTTGGGCTGCCCATCACCTTGTGCAGTAAAGCCTACCAGGAAAAGCTGGTAGTTAGGCTGTGACTCAATGCATGGAGCTTAGTGCCCATACATCAGCTTTTCTTAGCTCAACCCCCACTTTTTTTTTTTCTGATTCTCCTCTCCACCCCACCAGGCAGGGTGACAGTGGCTGCGTGGTATTTGGTTGCCACAATACTTTGCAAAAATGAGCCTGCAAAGTTCAGTTCATTGATGACTGAAGAGTTTTTAAAAACCACCAAAGCCTTTAGAAATATATTTAGGATATTTACAAAATGGAGTAAATAATGATATAGACCCCATTTAAAGCTGTTGTGAAGCACTATAGCCAAAGGGACAAAACTCTTTATTTATTTACTGCTATTATCAATTCCTTTCGACAATGTAGCCCTCTAATTCTTAAGTTTTAAACAGAAATATGTGCATGCAGAAACAGACAGTGCTTATTAATCTCTACAACTACTCTGCATGTATGTTTAAGAAGACATCCACTTTTCTTCATGAAAACAATTCAAAGGGTTTGACTTCACCATGAGCTCCTCCAAGCAGGAGCAGCTCTCCTACTCAATATGTCACTCGGAATCACTGGCTGTGCATTTGCCCATTAGAGAAGAATTATTCCAGACATTGATCTTAAATCAACTCTCAAATTTTGGTTCATTTCTGCATTTCAAATAACTATATTTTGAACTGTTATTTCCATCTGTGTTATCACACCTATGGCAGTCTGCTGGTCTCTAGTTAGCTGCAAAGGTGTAAGTGGAAGGATCTAGGAAATAAAAGCTCTGTTCTGATTGCACCTGAGCTGAGCAGGATGAGAGTTTATGTTCTGAAATTCAAAGCCCCAGAGGGTCACTGGGTTTTGGCATTGTGATTAAAGAAGCTGGGACCAGCCAGATTTTTCAGATCCAGATACAAGTATTTGACTTTGACACAATTTGGTTTCCATACATCCACGTATCTGTGGTAATGATGCAACGCCAGCAAGAGGAGCTGTAGGCTGAAACATGCTTAAACCTGAACTCTCATTTGAGCAGCTCTGAAACAAGCAGAGGGGGAGAAAGAGGAGATTGATGGCTCTGTCTGGAGAAAAGCACCCCAGAGCAGAAGCACTCGAGTCAGTTCCTACACTGGCTTCAGCCGTGGATTACAACACCCCAATACAGCTCCCCCCTGAACACGAGGGCTGCTCAAGATTTATCAGATGGGGATTTTCTTTAAGCTACCAGACTCAGGTGCTAAAAAATCAAAGCCATCCGGTGGCCTGCAGTCTGTGCTGCTGGCACAGCAGCGAGCCCAAGGCCAGCACCCCATTTCTGCTGGCTCTGTGCTGTGTCAGCATCCCCCGGCTGGGCCTGCAGCTCTGCCCGCTGCAAAGCCCTTTTAGAGCAACAGAAAAACATCCACTGACTTCCCCTGGACTTTGGAGCTGTTCCCAGAAGCACAGTAGACTCTCTGAGAGCTCCTAAGAGTTAGAGGAAACCCGTCAGTTCTGGTTCCAGCTAACAGACATTGATGCTGCCCATCAGCAACAGGTGAGATGGCAAAGTTACTGTCCCTGCCCCCAGATTTCCCAATTTCAGTGAAATGCTGGTGACAGCATATGCTGCTGCCATGCTGGAGTTCTCATTATTTCCCCCAATGCTGCTAAAGGAAACCTGATGGGGCTTCAAAGCCCATGGACTCCTGAGTAAGTTCTCAAAAGGTTTGAAAATAAAAAAATCCTATTTGGTTTAACATGTTGTTTTGCAAGGCAACTGAGAAGTAGTTTTATACCAGAGATCATTTTGAAATACACCTAGATGTTCACTAGGTATTCATTTCTCTTTCAGAAAACATCATGGTTATTCGTGTTGTATTTAATAACTGCTAGTTAATTATGTAAAATCTCATCCCATCTGCTTATTCCTTCACACAGCAAAATTAGAGGGCTTCATTCTACAGTCATTACTCACAGAGGAGAGGAATTGATTTAATGGACTTCCCTGAAAAGGGATTACAGTACAGGATCCTCTGATATTGATTTTGTGACATCATCATCTTTTCCTCAGAAGCAGACTCTGATGACTCAAGAAAATACCAGCACAAGATGAGGCAGGCAAGTTAGAGAAAGAAAATTATTTTAAAAAACCCCAAACCTCCTAATTTACAGTAAGTTGACTACGGTAAAATATTAGCTATGTTCTGTGTTTCAAATACAAGTTCTCTTTGAAAAAGGAAAATATCTGAGTGATATTTCTCTCTTTCATCTCTTGCCCTGCTTACAGTCACTTTCATGAAACTATTTTTGTGGGTTAATGGGTTCTCTTTGAAGGGATTAAAGTCACATTGATTATTAATTATTTTTGATGTTTTAAACTGATGTTAATGTCCAGAAGCTCTGAAGAACAACATCCTGTAGAAATCAATATCGAATTTTAAAAAAGAAAAAAAGTAACAAACAACAACAACAAAAACCCCTCTGCTCAGCTCCTGGGGGAAACAATTGTGACTTCTGTTTGGAAGCTATACCAGCCCTTGGAAAATACCAGCAACTGGCATACATGATAATCATTTCTAAGTTATCTAGAGCATCCTTATTTTGATGTGTCTATCTTCCAGACTCCAGGCAGAGTCTGCAGGTATTTTGCATACAGAACAAAGCTAGGCACAGCAGTGCTAAGCAAATAATAAATAAATTCATTTCATTGCTCTTGGAAAATGTTCATTTTTTTATTAAATCTGCCTTGCAGTACTTTAGGAAAACACTAATTAGCATTTTATGTGGGTTTTTTTGTTTTGTCCCCAATTCTCTCTGCTGTTCTTCACCACATATAATAGATGTTGGGGTTTTGGGTGCATGTGGGTTTTTCCAGTGTTTTGTTGGCTTTTTTTACCCTGCTCAAAGTTAACATTTCCTTGCTGTTTCTAAGTGGAATTAAACCATTCCTTCTCATTTAATAGATCAGTGAGGAGTAAAGATTTCCCATGTTCAAATGACTTCCATATGAACAAATAGGAAATGATCCAGAATAGCTGTGGTGAAGATAAAAGACAAAAAGCAAATTACACAAAGGGAATGAGACAACTGGGACTGCCTGCCTGCTCTGGGGGCTCCTCTCAGCATTGAAGAACAGCCCCTCCATGCCTGATTTTAGGGGATGTGACAAGGAAATTATTGAAAACCCTTAAACTTGAAGGAGTTGTTGATCAGAGGACAAATTAATGACCTCTCCTACCTCAAAGGCTTGGTCTTCATGTGATATAGCTGGAAATCAGCACAGCTAACCTGAGGACCTGCAGGTTTATAGCACACAAAGGAGCCACAGTTGTTCAAATCCTTCTGACAAGACAAGAAGGCCCTTGCCTCAACAGCTGAGAAAAGTGCTGAGGCCAAATCATTTCAAAATCACAACTGGGTAGATTGGCAGGCAACCTTATCTGTTTTTACAGAGAACTTAAAAAGGAATTTAGGATTTTTGTCCCCCAAGAGGTTCATATCTACCAAACAGCTACCTCATGTTATCTCTGGGCTGACATAGAAAAATAGCTCAGAGTTGTTTACTTCAGTTATCTCCACTCAGCTCCTCTGAAGTGCTCAATGCTTGTGCTTAAATACCCTTTTACCATCCCCAATATTATGGTTTCTGTTCAAATATCCCACATATTCTCATGTCCATGCTACCACCTCAAGACCAGCATGCTTAATGCTTCAAACTTCTGCTGACTCTCTTCCCTGGTGCTGTCAGCTGTGTCACCAAGCTTCCCATCACCCACACTTACTGTAAAGCATTTCTTCCCCAAATACATGCATTCAACAAGCAGGGGAACTGCAGAGCAGCCCTGAGACAAAGTGCTGTATTTATGGCAAGCCAGACACGATGCATATCGTTTTATTTCTGGAACTCCCCCTGAAAGCCACAGTAATTTCCCAGCACAAGGATGAGGGGGTTCCAGAAATGGAATGCATCACGTTTGGCTTGCTGGAAAGATGGCAAACTCCTTCCTCAGGAGCTGCTCCCTTCACTGGCTTCCATTCACTAGAGACTGTAGAGTGCTATGAAAAGCAAGGTAACCTTTCTGTTTCGAGTATTTCCCATTCTCTATTCATCTGTTAAACTCCATATGTGGCAGCTAGCATATGTTGTCACATTTGTCTCAAAGATTTTCCCCTTTTCAACTCTACAGTGATAGAAATTTAATAAGAAAAAAAAAGTTACAACATTCATGTGCAAAATATTTAATAAACTAGTCTCTTAATTTTTGTTAGTTCACTTGTAGGTACTTGAGTCTGTGTAAAGATTTTAATTTCAGAATATTCTTAATATTTATTAAGGTTTTCTCTTTTTTCTTCACATTGCAACCAATTTAGTTTTGTCTCAAGAGCAGAATCTTTAAAATCTTGAGCAACAAAAATGGAATCACTAATTTACTAGAAGGTAAGAGTGCTCAGGATAACAGTGCATGCTTCTCCAATGAAAAAGGCAAATAACTTAAAAGAGCACTTAAAAATCAAAGTTAGCTATGAGTCTTTCAAGTTCTTCAGCACATAGACCTCTTTTCAAAGGTTTATTTTGTGACATTTATTGTCCTGACTCATATGTCCAAGTGAAAAAAAGTTCCTTCCCCAGAGCTGAGACTGTCTGGTAAAATAAGCCTCAAGCTGGATTTCCACAAGGCTCTGTTCAGTTTAGCATTCATTCTGAAGCTCTGTAAGGTCATTTCATGATCTGCCTGGATTGCTCTGGGTGGTGACAGCAGAAATGCAGAGATTAGTGGGATTCTCCAGCTCAGCCAGCACTGCCCAGGAGCCCTTTAATGAATTGCCATGGGATCAGCACAGGTGAGTCTGTGCTCAGCACAGCCCATCTCAGCCTGGATGAGGCATCTCCCCTGAGTGCAGCCTCTGACCGAGGTGACACAACCTAGGAATTGCCTCACTGACCTTGTGCAATTTGAGTCTGGGGCTCATAACTCCTGCAGGCATGAAAGATCTTTTCTCAGTGGTCCACTGTCATCTCATCTCAAGGAAATCTGCCAAAGGGTAATGGAAGGCTCTTATTTCCCTGGCAGAGAGGAGTTTGCAAGTGCCGGCAGCAGTTCCGTAAACATGACTTGGCACGAGCAACCTCTTCCTTGGCTTTGCCCTCCAGGATCACCCTGATCTGGATTCTGTCCATTAAAATGGAGAAATGAGGGAGAACAAGTTTTAAGTTTTGAAGTTTTGAGCCGAGGGACCTCATTCATAATTAGCTTTTTTCAAAAGAAAAGTCTTTGCTTTTCCTGAGAGAATGATTTTCTCTACCATGCAGGCTGGACAGTCCCAGAGTAGTGGCAGGAAGAAAAGACTTTTACCTCTGGGCCTGTCCCATCATGAGGGACCCCTACATTCGTTTTGCAAACAAAAATTAGCTGGCAAGGTAGGTTTGGGTCTTTATTTTATTTTGCCACTAGTAGAACATGACCATGAGGAAGGAAAACAAAACTTGTCTCAAAAGAGCTTCAGCCACCATCTCTTGGAGAGATAAGAGATGCCAAAAGGACTCCATAACAAAATCCAAATTATGCCTTCATTGCTTTTCCCAGCAGGAGGAAACAGCAGTGACACACTGGGGCTCCCAGCTGTGAAATCAGCCTCTCTTAAAAAGGTTTTTCCCACAGAGAAAGGCAGCACCCTAATGGTAAGGCTTCTGCTTCAGATTGTTAACTGAAGATGCAAATATTCTTGAAAATTACACCAGCAGAAACATATTTCCTTTGTTGGGTAAGGTTGAGTAAAGTCTTACAGAACACCTCAGTCTCTTTGAATATCTTGGTCCATGTAAACCTCAATTGAGAATTCACTATGACACCAAACTACAAAAACTGATGCAGTGTTGGACACAGTTCTACCCTGCTAGAGACAAGAAGTTCTCCTTGCTAAGAGAAAGAGAGAAGGTGTTGCTGATTTAAATGAAGAGCATTTAGAAGATTGATATACAAAGGCCTCAGTCTCCTGGAAATAAGAGATACATTATTTTACTTATAGAAAATTTTCCTGAAGTGTCATCACTCCTATTCAGCCCAGACATAGAAGCACTGTGACAACCACTTTTTCCATTCTTTTCCTATTGAGAGCCTTGCTCAGAACAGCTTGGAGATTATAAAAAACATCCCAGCACCAGGTTTGGCTTGTTCAAGATGCTTTTGTCTTCTAGTTCAACTTTACCTTCTCCCCCAGAAATAATACAACAAAGCAACCTTAAATCTCCCAAGCAAGGGACATCTGACACATCGGGGACATCATCCAGAGCAGAACTTCAGCTGGCCAAAGCTCAGTGTAGCCATGACTCAGGGAAGGTGGCTGGGTTGCAGTTAGAAAAGCTGGGAAACACAACCTCAGTCACTGGAATGAGGGAATGTGTCTACTTTTTATTCTTATTTATTTAGCAGAAGCACAGCTTTTCCTTTGGGCTGTGCTTTTGCCATGCCAAAATGAGATGATTACAGAGCAAGCTGCTGAAGACTGCCTTCTAGCCATTCTGACTGAAACAAACTAACAGAGAACACAGACCCACTGCAAAATGGCAATATTTTAAGAGATTGCTCCAGCAGTATGTTTGGAACCTTCTCTGAAGCAAAACACACAGCCCTGCTCCTCACAGGTACTGTGAATCCATCCTGGTGTCTGCGCTGGCACACAATGCTAATTTCTAAATTAACCATCACATAAAAAAAAACTGCTTGAGAAGGACAATGGTAAAAATTCAGGATCACACTGCTGTATTTCCAAAATACCATGCTCCTACACCCTGGAGCACAGAAAGCATGCACATCACACTGTGAAAGAAGGAACTAAACCTTACTAGCCCACGGGCAACTGTACTGGGCATAAAACATGCAGGGGGCAACACCCCTGTTTGATCTCCTCGTGTCACTGACCCTCCCAGCAGCCTCAGAGGGCGTCAGGAGTTGCAATAAGTTGGCACTGCTCCTTCGCACCCTGAAATAATGACAATTGGAAGACAAGAGAAGAGAAAATGTGCTCCGAGCAGCTTTATCGCTTCGCAAAGTCTGCTGATGATTTTACAAATTGCCAGATGGGCATCAAGGCCACATCAAGCAGATTCAGCTCAGCAAGTGACATGTGGGCTGCTAGCACTGAAACAACAAGCACACAGACATTAGCTTTGCCTGTCTTCAGATTCATCACTTCAATGCCACTGCTTTCTCAACGAGATTAACTTCCAGGTGAAGCAGCAATTTGATAAATCGAGTCTGGTTAACCTCAGTATTGCTTCAACAAGTTGGTAGAATTAACAGCACTGAACTGGGGAAATGCCTTGTTTTGAAATGAGTTCTTCTCAATTTTTTGTCGCTGAAAAAAATTACATAGATCTTGAGGAACACAGTAAATTTCAGGCTCAGGAAAATGGTCCTATTGTGGTGATCTGACACAGGCACTGTTCTTGCTTCCCCAACTTCTCTCCTGTAACCAGATTTACTTAGACTTCAGGAGGCAGTCACATTGCTTTTATTGCAGTATCCAATAACAACGCAAAGATAACTAATTACAGCGGGCTTGCTATCCGACCACAATCACAATCCAGTCACACAGGGAGATACTGATGCACCTCTATCTGAAGCTGCAGCTTTACCTTCTCTTACACTACAAAATTCTGCTAATGCTCATCAGCTTTCTTTGTCCTCCCAGTCCCAGGTTTATTCAGCTGAGAAGTGATGGCTATTTCCCGACAGAATGAAAACCTGGGCCCTTGGCTACCTTCAAACATTACTCAATTACTTGGGATTTATTATTCATTTAATACAGATTTAAACCACCTATTGTCTGTCTTGCTTTACCACAGCAATGCTAGTAAAAAAACCAAAATACAGCACATAAACACCTTAATTTTTTTTTTTTTTTTAAAGCCAGGACTTAGAGTAATGTACATTCTCCAATTGTGGGGTAAAACAGCTCCTTAAAACTGTGAGCACTTCTATGTTTATGAAAAAACTAGAAACTTCATCTTGCTACTGGGTCATAACGTCCACAGACTTATGGTCTTAATTTTTCTTTTTTAAACTACCACATCCCATGGAACAAAATGTTGTCTGTATATTAACATTTTATCTTGCATAAATGTATGTTTCAGCAGTTATGAAAATGAGACAGCTGACAGTTGACTACTATATGTGAACAGATGCTGTGAAAGCTTCCCTTTAAATAGTTCTGTCAATGCAATGTCAATTTTAGAAGCGACACCACTGCTGTTCCAGGACATGATCCTGCAAACTCTTATTCACACAGGGAATCCTGATGATTTCCATAGAACATTTACATTTATAAGGCTCTGAAAGGTCAGGTCCTTAGCCGCAGAGCTCTGCTTAACAGTGACTGGCAAATATACAACAAAGTTTTTAGTAGTGCTGAGCTCTGTTCTTTAGGGCAATGACATTTGCAGCCAGCAGTATTCACCTGGGCACTACATACATTTTCTTTTACAAGTTACACGAAGCATATTAAATACACTTAAGAAACCAAAAACGAGCTAAAGCGTAGAGATAAAAAACGCCATGTGAAACCGAGCTTGCGGCATGAGGCAGAACTTTGAAAAATTAATCTGCCGAGAAGACAGGCTGAGGTTGAAACAGCACGGCGCCGAGCAGAAAGGAACCGAAATGTTCCACGAAAAGCCCAGCACGATCCGGCAGCAGCCCCTTTGTTAGCGGCACCTCCATCGGCAGGGGCAGAGGTGCGAGGCGCTCAGGGAGCGGGCGGTGCTGAAGGACAGCGCAGCGCTCCCCAAAACGCCGCCCGGCCGCCCCAGCCGGGTCACTGCGGGGCGGGCAGAGCCGGGGCAGAGCCGGGGCAGAGCCGGGGCAGAGCCGGGGCAGAGCCGGGGCAGAGCCGGGGCAGAGCCGGGGCAGAGCCGGGGCAGAGCCGGGGCAGAGCCGGCCCCGCTCCCCGGTACGTCGGGGGCGTGCGGGAGGCACGGGGAGCGCAGCTCGCCCCGGGGCACGGCGGGCAGCGCTGCCCGCATCCCCCGGCGGCACAAAGCGGGGCGGCCACGGGCAGCACACAAAGGCGGCGCGGAGGATGCTCGGGGCCCGCAGCCCTTCGCTTCCCTTGCCCGGCACTTACCTTCAGCAACACAAAGAGCCAGAGCAGACAGGAGCGGGCCCCCGGGGCCCCCCTCCGGCGGCGGGCGGGCATCGGGGAGGACGGCGGCCGCGGCCTGCGGGGGCGGCCGGGCAGAGGGGGCTGCTGCTCCTCCGCCCCCCGGACCCCCGGCTCTGCCCCCCGCCCCCCTCCGCCCGGCTCCCCGCCGTGCCC
>VXBQ01003984.1:148316-170420 GCA_013400175.1 Phainopepla nitens
CTTGTGTGTGGGGTTTGCGGCGGGGAGGGGAGGAGGAGGAGGAGGAGAAGGAAGAGGAGGCGACGGCGGGTGGTGTCTCTCCTCCCAGGAGTTTGGGGGAGCGCCGGCTCCTGGGCGGGGGCAGCCCCCGGCGGAAGGCGAGGGATGGGAGGTGGGAGACGAAATGCGGGAGGTGGGAGATGGGATGCGGGAGCCGCCGCCCTCGCCCCCGGCCCCACAGCATCTCCTCGCCGCGGGCGGGAGCGCCAGGCGGCGGGCAAAGGGGCATCCTCACGGCCGCTCCCCTCCAAGCCCTCCCCGATGCCTTTTCTCCTGCCCCGGCAGAAGTGCAGCCAGCACTCCGGGGCTCGGCTGGCGGGGCAGGGGAAGGAGCGGCCGGAACTGCCCTGGGAGGCGGCTACAGCTGCGGGAGCAGCAGCTGGTACCCAGGAACCGGCAGCAGAGACAAGGCAGAACGCCCCTGTGGCTGTGCTCAGGAGTCAGGTGAAGCGTATGGACAGCTCTAAAAATGTTCAAGGCACAGGGCTGAACCTGCAAGGGATGGAGAACTCATTCTGTCCTACAAGATCCTGGGGCCCAGGGGTGCAAGGGGTACACTGAGAAATCTGAGCTTGCCTTCCCTGTTGTGTCTTCCCCCCACACCCCACCTGCAAGTTAATCAGGGCCACCTCCAAACACCTCAGCAAGAGTCTTGCTCAAGATGATGTCCCCAGAAAAAACAAACAACAAAAAAAACACCAAACAAAAAAAACCCAAACAAAACAAAACCAAGCACTTGGAGAAACCAAAACAAATCCCAAAGTACTTAAACATCTTCTCCAATTGACCACCACAATGAAAAGAGCCTTTCCAAAATGGGATGACTACCTCAGAATCTGGTCTGTCTCACTCACACTGGTATAAATCAGGATGGTTACACTATCAGAGCAATAACAGATCAATTCAAACAACATAGGGCTGCAAGTGTAATAAACAGCTGTGTCTGGGGCGTTAAACTCCAGAGCAACTTTGGATCTGGGTGTAGTGCCATTACTTGGAGTAATGGGCTCACTCTTCCTTAAAAAAAAAAAGAAAAAAAACAAGTAGTGGCTAAAAATAGATTCTGGGATGGTTTTCAGGTTTTCTAAGTCATTTAGGCAAGATGAACTCTATCACAGCCTCGTGGGAATGTCCTTTAAACCCAACAATTACAACGCTGTTTTCTAACAGCGCTGCTGAATTGGACAATAATAAATCTGTGGTTCAGAGCCCTGCCCAGCTTATCCATGCCATATTTCTGATTTCCTTATGATTTGGACACTCAGTCAACAAAAGCTTGATTTCAAAGTGGCCAAAGCCAGAGAGGGATGTGCTTATTTTGTACTGAAATGGGTCTTTGAGCAAAGATTTACCACACTTGATGGGGATTAATCCAGAAAGAGAAGTTCATACTGGCACAGAGCCTATATTTAGAAATCCAAAAGGCAAATGCTACTCCTATGTTCATTTATAAGAATATGGGGACATGAGAGACGTATTCAGTGCCACCAGTGAAGGACACAGACTTCTCTTGGGTACTCACCACTCTGACAGCATTTGAAGCATTATCTGAAACTGGTATGCAATGGGTTAACCATAGGTAAATTTCCTTTATTATTCACATTTAGGATGAAGAAAGGTTATGTGAAAGACAAAGCAGTGAATTTCTTTAGGAAACTAAAATTTTTGCCAGTATTTGAGAGCTGTAGATGGAACATTAGTCTGGGAACCTCTTTTTTTAAGTGAATTGAACTTAAATACTCAATGATTTTTGTCCTTAGGATTGTGTTTTACACTTCTTTCTCCAGTATTCTACTTATTTACAAGCATTTAGACATTAAAATGATGATAGTATAAGCAAGCTAAAGATCAAATATATTTAAAAGGAAAATAAAGAAGTATAAAATTCTAGTAGCATTTTAGCCTCAGGACAACACTCTCAGAATCAAAGAGTGAGCAATAGCTGAAAGAAGTGAGAAACATTTCTGCAGTGAAACATTCAATACAGTACCAAGATAATAAAGTTTTCTGATCTGGTTGTTGAAGCTGAGGAAAATGCAGCCAAGAGAATTCAAGGATTGCATCCTCTTGAAGTTATGGGGGTCTAGCATTGCTCAACTTTCTCAAGAATTGCCAGTGCTTTGTAAGACTCCAATTTGTAAATAGAACCTAATCCTTCAGAAAATGTTACAGAGTAGAGGAAAAAAAAAAAGAGGAGGATCTGTGAAAACAGAGTCCTTATTTGTTTCTAGAATCTAAACAATAAAAAAAGCCAGCCTATTAATAAACCAGCAAAGCATTAAAAATAGGGACAATGAGATAACTTTTATGTACTCAATGGAAAAGAAACGGGGTAAACTGTAAGTGGTCACTTAGAGAAAGGTACTGATGCTCTATAACACCCTCCATGAGCCCAGGGGGAAAGTGTTCAGCAGAATACCTCACAAATTGGAATTTCATTTATTTGGATAAAAACATGCAAGCATTTGAGAAAAATTTTAAAAATACAAGTCAGAGAAAAGGGCTCAAATGGGGAACATTTGTTCTGGAATCAAACACAGCTTTTTCTGAATCAGATATTGGGATTTTGGCTACTAAAAAGCCATTTTTGAACTAAATTTTTTTCCCCTTTCTTCTTTACATTCCAGAAACCTGAAAAAAACCCCACAGCAGAAGCAGAAACATATTCCCAATTACTAAGAGAGCCCTGTGCAAGCCCTGACCTTTGCATTTGTGGAGCTCCTGCAATGCAGAGCAGCTCGCTGACCACAGAGTCCTTCATGTCAAACTTCCCCTCACTCCCAAAAACCTGACACTTGGGCAGCTCTGCCACCTTTTCCCAGAACTCAGCAGAGGTCACCTAGGGTATGGCAGACTACCCTGAGCTGGAAGGGACCCACAAGGATCATGGAAGCCCAACTCCCCCATTACAGCACAGATTCATTGCATTTCAAACATTTCTAATTTTTCTTTCAGGATCTGCTCTGCTTGGAAGATACCCTAATTTATTCTTGGTCTGTGACAAACTCTGGGCTGCAGAGCAGGCTTAAGGGACTTGGGTTCTCTCTGAATTCTGGCAGAATCACAGTGAAGCAGAGCTCAGAGCAGAGGGGCCTGACAGAGAGGTGTCTAACGTGGTATTTTGGTACAGGCTCCTGTCTCTACTCGCTGGATTTACTCTAAAAGCTGAGCAGGAATTATTTTCTGATGTGCAGGATGCAGGAACATGATAAAGTGTTTCAAGGCTTTACAGGACACAGCCCTAGAAGGCAAAAAACGGTTTAAAGAAAATCCTCTTGTGTTTTGAAAGCACCACCTACAAGGAGAACTCCACATCAAACAGAAACTCCACACAGTTTCAAGAACTTCTCATCAACCCCTTGAAGGTTGTTTTAGTTAAAGTGCTAGAGCTTTACCTTTATTTAATGATCTGATGAATTAAAACACTGGTGGTTTGCTTTAATCAGCAATTTAATGAATGTATCATCCTAACTAAACCAGTATTAATTACCATATCCACCCTAGATTTTCAGAGAAAAAAATGAAATCAAGATGTTTTGTGCTTTCATATGTTTGTATAAGTGTTCCTGCTGGTAGCTTATGTGGACTTGATTTAAGGCTTATGGTAAATTCTTCTCTTATCCCTGAAAACCCCAAAGCAACATTCTGTCAGATCTACCAACTTTGCCTGGCCTAGGGGAAAATAAAGCTGTAAATTAGCATTTATTCCTAGCTGCAGTACAAACCCAGATTTATATGATGATTTACAGGCCTCAGCAAGTCTGGATAAGCATGGCATGAAAGGAGGTTTATAAAAACCCCACTCTAAGTAGAAGTCATCCCGGGCCATGAAGTTTTTGAAGCAAAGTTATTTTTCAGTGACAAATGCTCTAATGAAAAAGCGTGGATCCTTCTTAAATATATTCTCACCTAAATCCTTTCATTTCATGACAGCAGTGGATAAAACAATAACAAAAACAAGTGCAAAGGGTTGCTGGAATAACGTACATGGGGTGGCACTTAGGGGTTCAAGTGCAAACTTATCTTAGGTTTCAGTTTGATGAGTAGGGGCCCTGTGACTTCTAAAACTGTGCCCCCCTAACAAACAAGTTGTCAGGTTTTTTTTAAAACCTGTATTTTCTTGACAAGAATGATTGACACACTTCAGATGTGGAACCTGATCGACTTCCAGATGCTTGTTAGTCTTGCAGTGCAGGAGGAGCAGTGAACTATTCCACAAAAGGTCATTTCCTTTTTAAAAGCAGTCAGAAATCTTTGACATTGAATCTTCCCCTCATAAATAAGCATATGAAAGGTTTTTCATTATGTTTCTTTCCTTTTGCACTGAAATGAGGTATGGAGAGGCACTGAGTTGGTTTTTGTGGGGTTTATTTTCCAGAAGGGAAGGAATAAACATGCCCACAAGACCAATGAGATTATTTAACATTTAAACAGTGTATGGCACTTTCATTTATCTGTCCCAGGGTATTTGGATGCTGCAGGATGCCTGAGAAACAGAGTTCTGTGAGTATAGTTCTATATAAAAAAAATTCATATATTTATCTTTCTATTGAGCTATTAAGTACCTGACCAGCTCTGCCTGCTCGCAAAATGTCTTTTACTCTTGGAGTTCTCACTCCAGTCTCAGCAGATACGGTTGATAAAAATAAATAATAAAAAAAAAATCACTGCACTTTCTAACTGTTCTTACTGTGCATTGCATTCTCAGTGTTTCCTTCCAGATGCAACTTCCTTCTCCATTTTTGTCTAAGATGTAAGCAGGCCACTCAGGCTGGGCAAAGAGGCAAGTTGGGAATTTCTGTCTTTAGCAACTTCTACAGCCATACAAGTTGAATAAAGTGAAAAAAAAAAAGGGATTTTTTTTCTGCTTAAGATGGGTAGATCTTTCTGGGCCGTAATTCTCAGTAATTCAACTGTATTTTACATTGCAGAACCATCCAGCCTTTCTATCAAAAAAAAAAAAAAAAAAGAAAAAGAAAAGCTATCCAGAAGAAAAATTGGGTTCCAGTCAGCCACAGACTTTTAGCACCTTTCACCTCTGAAATATACTGACTTCCTCTGACCCTCAGAGGCTCTACTGATTCACAGAAATCTGAGTCATAGTTACAGGAAACATTTCTCTCCCCAGAAGTTTGCAGTAGGAGCTGAAATTTTGCGCACATAACATCCTTTTCTTCCCTGGCATCTGTGCTGAATTTTTCTCTCTTTCCCCATGGTATGGGGGTACCATATCCCAATATAAATATGCCTGCCTTAAACCAGTGCCTTTTCACTCCCATTTCCCAAATGGCACCACCAAGCAGGCTTTTTCACTTTAAATCTATTTTTATAGGATCAGAAAACCCCAGTTGATCAATCAGGCAACAAGACCTGACTAAAGCAATCAGTCACACCGTTTGATTAATTGTGCCAATTACTGGGCACTCAGAGTAAACAATTTCAAAAGCAACTCCATGTGGAAAGTGTGCCTGCAGCTACCTGAGAACGGGGAACATGGCTTGAAATCATAAATGTATTCATAAAAATCCCATTTCATTCACTAACAATTTACTTCCTAGGGGGTGAATTTCATTCAAAGGAGAGAGAGAAAAAGAGAAGATTCAGCAAATATATTATTGGCACAGTCAGGTATTCTAATCACCAAGGAAAGTAGGTTGGCAGGATTTAAGAGAATTTTACCTATTATATGGAAATAGCAAGAAAACCTTTAGATTTACCAGCTAAAGAAAAAATGTTTGTTCTTTAACTTCAATCTTTAGCATTTCAAAATCTCAGGGGTCAAAAAAACTGTTAAAAAGAAAGAACAGAATGATACATTATATATTTTTTTTTCTGCCTTCCTGTATATTATATGTGAGCTCATTCCTGAGTACCTGAAAGATAGCCAAGAGTAGGAGGGGTGGGAAAAAAAAAAAACTTTTGAAACTTAAGTGTTAGAACAGCTCAATAAAATTTCCCCTCCATTTTTAGATATGATACACACCTATTTGCAAGATGTTAATTAAAAATAGCCCGCTTTCCTTTTCCATGATCATCTTTCACACTCTACCCAGTTTACATAAATTAGCACACTAATATGTCAAATACATCAATTATGAGCTAACACACTCTCACACTAATAGGATTTGCATTTTTTACTTCACCAGACATAGGATGCCTTATTTTTTGGAAGGCAATCTAATATGATGGGGCAGCCAACTGTGTCTTCTAACACCACTTGCACCTCTAGGAATGATCTTTCACAGCCCACAGAGGAAGAGCAGGGTGTGAAAATATGCCCAGACCCTGCTTTGCCCTGCCTACCCTGATGCCTTGAATGAGCCCTTCAATGAGAAGAAAGCTGTTGCCTGGAAAGGCTGGAAACAGAGACTGGGCAGAATAAAAGGATAAAAGGTATTTATTGCAAGGATCCAGCCTGGGCAGTGCAGGAACCCNTCTGTGAAGAGAGCTTCAACCCTTAATATGATACCCAGAACTACACACTAAAGCAGCATAGGAGCTGAAAAATATAAAAGCTAAAACTTAAGGCATCAAACCCAGCATAGCTGAGCAAGGCAGCCAGGCAGCTCTGCTCTCAGGGGGCATTAGCCAAAGCTGAACCCTAAGCTGCCACCCTCAGTTCCTGTGTCCTAAAAGAAACCATCTGATGGCCCAAGTTTACTACAAGGCAGAGAGTATTTTACAAGGAAAAACTCCCATTGATTCTGAAGAGAACCCAAAGTTTGAGCTGATAAAGGTCAAAACCCAAGTTAATTTAGCTTCCAAAAGTTAACTAACACGTCTTCTGCCCTGATCCACGTGGTCCTTACAGGGTGGCATTGAATTCTACTGAAAGAGATATTGTATTCAATACAAAATTGTACTTCAGAGGCATTTCAGAGCCTCAAGACTATCAGTCTCCAAGGTGGGGGTGGCAAAAAAAAAATCCATCACTGTCAGCAGTGTTCAAAAGAGTGCCTACATTAACTTAGCCAAGGTTATCAAACCCATGACAAATATGGGGTTCACTTTCTTATGCTTCCAGACAACCCACAAACCTCAAAGTGCCAAATGAACTAAATTGCTATGAAATTAGAGTCACACAAAACTACATGCAACAATGAAACCCAGAACAATCTTCATTTCCATGGCGTTTTCGTCATAATTAAAAATATTCATAGAGCTTTACAAAGCATGAAATTACCTTGGCATTTCCATATCACAGAGCAGAACCCTGGCATTAGCTCGGGGTGAAACTCTGGAGCCCTGGGAGGCTGCACATCACACATCAAACATCCACAGAGCTGTTCAAACTTGTGCCCAGTGCCTTGAGAGGGGCTGGAGTGGCCCAGTGCTTCTGGACAAGACAGCTCTGACATTCTCTGTCAGCTGCACAAAGCAGGAGGTAGATCAATAGCATAGAAAACATCAAAATGACATTATGGGGACTTGGAGAGAGGTAATGTGTTGCCAAGCACAAGATCTGCAATAATTAAATGTGGAGCTTTGCTGTGCATGGCAGCAGCCCCTCTGAAGTAGGATGCTGGCTGGTGTGACCCAAATTCATGCAGAGGGCTAAAAACCACCAAAACCAAAGGCACCCAGGCCTGGTCACTCCCAAACTTTGGGTGTAACCAGAAGCAGCTAACAAAGGGTGATGTCCACGACATTTCATGTACCTCACATTTCTATCTGGCAAAGGAAGTGTAAATGAAATTCACCATTAGAAATGTGGAAGTGCTGACTGCTCTGACAAAGGCTCTCTCTGTTGGAGCATCACATTTCTGTAACAAATGTCTACTCAAGTCAGTGGATCAGTTTATAGGAGAAAACACCCTTCATTCAGAATAAAAAGGCTTCAGAACTCGGTCCATAGAATTCACAGGGTGACACTGAAAATAATTCTCATGCATCTCAAGAATATTTCAGCTTTGGGATTCACATCCATTTTCAACCCATCCTGATGCAGCCAGCACAGTACACTCCTGCTGTGCCAGTCTCCTTAAACACTTGCTTCCAGGAATTTCACTCAGGTCTGCTTCTAACTCGAGGAGCTTTCGGAACTTTGACAGCTTGAAATTAAGATTGCTCCATTATTCCAGCAGCACACACAGATAGCAGAAAGGCACAGGTACGTGCTGGGGTTCAGATTAGCAAGGCATAAATTTAAGTAGCACTGTTGCAAATGTCTGACCACGAAGGCCTTTGTTAAAAATAAAAAAGCAGCAAGTCTTCAGTTTGTTTTCACTGAGTGAAACAACTACAATTGTGATATCAAGGTGGATTTGAATGCACTGCCATCAAAGTAATTCCATTTGACAGAGATGAGAAATGGGATCCTGTTATATATGGCAGCACACTTTATTACAAAAATCAGGCTGCGCTAGGAAAAAAACCAACACAACATATTGAGGTCAACTGAAATTACTGTGGAAAAGAGGATGAAACTAAAATGACAGCCAACACCCAGATGAAAACACGGATTTTCAGGATAATTTTCAGTGCATTCTAAGTCTCAGAACTCTTATCTGCAAGATTTCTGTCAATCATCCTCAAAGCACTGATCCATCCAAGCTGAATCTAGGTATTTTATCATTTTGAGGTGCAATAGTAAAATCAAGTAGTCACCATGACAGTAACCAGAAAGGTGAAGCTGGTTCCTCTGCTAGGAACCAGCTCATTGTTGCAATTACAGGAACAAACATGGTTGGATAACAGCTGAAAATATCTGTTTTCTTCCAAAAGTCTCATGAGCAGAGTAGACTCAAAGAGACACAACAAGAGAGTGAGTGTCACTGAGATGGAACTAATAATGTTGGAAAATAGATTTTTAAGAAAGGAGATGGTAACAGAAGTGGAAGCCAATTGCAAACTCCCTGCTAAGATCCCTGCAGAACACATACAGGCAGATATTTAAGGTGATGCTTACTCTGAGCAAGCCTTCACCCAAAAAAAATCATAATCAAGCAAGAGTCTGGCAGGGAGCCTGTGGAGCAGCAGAGCCCCTGTGTGGCACAAGGCACTCTAACCCCAGAGTGAAAGGAATCAGGAGCTGCAAGAGCCTGGCACAGGCACAGAGCAGTGTGAGGCTCACATCCAGCACCCTCAGCTGCTCAAGCTCTTGCTTTTCCCCTCCTTCCCAAGCACAGCGCTCTAGGAATCCAGCACGTGGACCTCAAATATCCACTTTAGTCAGACTGTTTTGCATTAAAAACACCCCTTTTGTCACTACCTGGGCACACCTGTACAAATATCGCTGTCTTGGATGGATTTAATGCTTTCTACCCTGCTTTCAACCCATTTACACTTCTGTTTTAACCTTATTTTTGCTCCCTATTCTTTAAGCTAGCTGACCTACTTAATAACTTTATTTTTTGGCTCCACTGAGTACCACTTATTAGTGTCTGTTAATGTCAAAACATACCACAATTTTTTTATTTTTCTGGCACGTTCTCTGCACTTGTAAAGCAAACTAAAACCATCAAATGAGGACAGGATCAGTAACCAGCTATTCTTAGCCCTTTACATGCAAATCTGTAAACTATTATTGCACTCATTTTTAGTATAAGCTCTCCAATAACTCTGAAGTATGTGGATGTTAGCATCAATATAATCAAGTCAGTATCATTTCCAGTAAAAATGCATACAATTAAAGCACTGCCAGATTACACTTTGTTTCCATACTAGTTAACCTACAGCAAGCAATATTTTGACTTGCATTTTAGTGCAGCAAAGAGCTCCACAATATTAATTAATTAAGCCTCAAAATCCCTCTCCCTAACAGGAAAGCCTTATTATCTCCATTAAACAGATAGGTAAGCCAGCCTCAAAGTGTGTCTAATGACTTGCCTGACTCAATGACAAATGCAGGAATGGAGCCAAGAAGTTCACTTTCCCCAATTTCTCCTGCTTTATCACTGAAAACCACTCTCTGGCTCTGGGTAAGCACACACGAGCTGCCTCAATGTGCACTTAGTTAGGCACATAAACAAACTCCACTGTATTTGGTCTTCTATAAGAAAAGACTCCATCTTGTCGTGTTCTAATTAATTCAGGAAGATGGTCAATATAATATGTTGACATCAAAGCTCACATTTGCTGATAGTATAAGCCATCTCATTAAATGGAAAGAATTAATTATAACAGTTTATCAGTGTCAAGTTCTGAACTAGAGGCTCCCAGAGCAGTGAATGCATCATTGCACCTTGTTTGAACTAATTTTCCTCTGCTGACAAAGTCAAATATGAATGTGCCAATGTTTATGAACAATAAAGCTTTTCCAAATCCGTGTATTGTTTGACTCGATTTTGCCACAGTGAAAAACCAATACAAGTGCAGCACACTAAATCAGAGTGGCTGTGAGCAATACAGTGTGTGTGTAATATCCATGGTAGCCCTCGGAACACATTAGTGTCCTGCAGCAGAATTAATTAAAGTGGTATCAAAGATGACTCTATTGCTTCACATCTCCCAGCGAGCAAGGGAAACCCTTCAATGAGTTTAAGATCCCCTCAGGAGCCAGAATGTCATTGGGAACTAACAGCTGTTAAAGCAGGACTGTGCAGAACTGGGTGAGATTTAAGAAGAGCATCACTGAGTTGGAGGGACATGGGTACTAATTCCTCAGGTTATTCCATGTGCTGACAGGGACTCTCAGGGATGCTCCTCTGAAATGAGAGGGATGGGGCAAAGAGATACATCAGAGATAGAAAAGGAGCTTATGGTGGACAAATAGAAGAAATATAAAAGAAGGCCTTATAAAATCAGGCCCTGCTCTGCTAAATTATCAGCTGGCCTATTACTTCTTCTAAGTGCAGCTAGCTAACTTCCCATGTGAAAAATCATAACAATGAAGGCACTAAACACACAACCTATTTTGAGGGGTGAAAAACACATCAGATTGCAGGACTAAACCCACAATAACAAGGGATTTGTACCATGAGAATTAGTGAGCAAAGTATGTAAACTCACCAAGAACAGAGAGATTTGACAGACAATAAAAATACCTTTTACTAACCAATAGAGTAATTGGCAAGAGAATAACCAATTAACTCCATTAACCAATTGAAGTTTGACATGAGGTCTGTGAAAACTGTTTAAAAATGAGTTATGTGAATGAAGATTGGCTTTTCCTGCATGATGAGAATGGAGCCTTGAGTCTTTCACTGCAGTAGGAACTCACACACACACACCAGGTATTGCTGTGCAACACATTCACCAAGTGCCACACAAATTGACACTGACAATAAAACCCTCCTCACAGCAGCAGCAGCCATAACGTCCCCCTGGATTTTGTTTGTGGGTGAAAATAAAGCTAAACATTGAGCATAATCCTCCACAGCACAGAAAAACAAGTTTGAATGCTTTTACCTGACGGAGTCTGGACAGAGCAGGTGCATTTGCAGAGCCCTAGGGCTCCATCTCAAGGTTAGGGACAAGAAGGAGGAAAATAAAAAAGTTATCTTTGATTTTACACAATTACAGGGCATAATCTCAAGACATAAATCCAGGGATTAACCAAAACCCAACAAATTAATTTTTTCCCCCCATCCAAATACTTAAATGTAAATAATTCTGTAAGGAAATATGGAGGCTGAAAAAATAAAGTGACAGCTGCCTCAGATACAAGACTCTGACTAAGGTTGAAGCTAGCTAGACCCAGGGTTTGGGTAGTATCCTATAAAAAAAAGGAAATAGTCCCTGCAAAATAACTAATTTGAGAAATCAGATTGACATTTACTCCTTCACAGGCATCTATTGGAGCAAAGCTTCCAATAGGCACAAGTGTCAGTGCATTGAGAGGATAAAACAGTATTTGTGTGAACATGGGTTACTTCATTTTATGAAAAAACAATAATGTGAAAAATGCTAAACAACCTTATTGCAATGGAGAACCTTAATGATATGTTGGTTTCACACTACAGGATATTTGGATACAAATACATAAGAAACGGGCAAGTATGCCACTCTGCTGATTGATTAGTTTCAAAAAAACCAGTTTTGATTTTCCCTACAGAAAAATAAATTAATTGAGTAGGATGTAGGGGGGGAAAAATACCAGGAAGACAACATGAAGAGTACAGTACTCAAATTAAAAATACAATGAGAATTAAAAAAAAAACAACCACAATTAAAGGCCTGTACTCTACCCTCACCCCAATCACTGCAATTCTCTAGCACAGCATTTCAGTGCATTCTTCCTCCCTCTTTTACACTGGAGCTTGCCACTGCCACACTGAATTATGCAGAGTACAGAGAGGGTTACAGGGAAATGCTCCACCACCAGCCCAAGGCTGGGGTTCACCAATACTGTCAGCAGACTTGAACAAAACTCTCTGAAACATTGCCACGCTGTGGCAATTCAAAGTATAAGATTTTCAGTTCTCTATTGAACAGGTGAGCAGTTCTCTATTGCTGTAAAATCTGGTTTTAAACTTCATGGAAGATCATGTTCAAAAGAGAAAGGTTTCTGGCAAAGAAATAGCTCCAGTTATGATATGGGGGAAAAAAGATCCAAAAACCCCTGAGAAGCAGCATTACATCCACGTACACAGCTTTAACTTCAGAGATTGCTGATTTCAGCCTGCATCAGCAACCAGTTTTAATATTATCATAATGTGGTGCTTTCTGTAGGAGAGAAAACAGAAACCACAGCTACAGAAAGGGACCTCATGAGACTTCCAGCAGCGAGGATGATGAGATGCTCCCTCAGCCCTTCCCAGAAAACAGCTATGCTTTCCCATACTTAAAAAAGAAAAAAAAAATCCAAAAAAACCAACCTAAATGCAGTTTAACATTAAGCAGCTTAGGGGAAAGTGAAATGCCCCTGGTTCCTGTAATCAGAAGCAAATACAGGAAACCAGAGGCAGTTTGATTTTGGAAATCAAACTGTGGAAGCTTAAGGGGCATCACAGTTAGTACAGGGGCTGCCCCCAGCAGAACAGGTCCTTATCACTCCTTTCTGCTTCCCTGCCACACAGAAACCTCACAGCACCCAGAAATCCCCACCACACCCAGCAAAAAACTCCAGTTTGGAAGTATCATGGTTGCCCACAACCATAAGTTACATGTCACAGTCGAGACAGATACGATGGACTTTAAAAGAGTGAACTTTTACAAGCATCTTCTCTAGAAGTCNGAGTGAACTTTTCACAAGCATCTTCTCTAAAAGTCTTCTGTTTCCTTCCAAGGGCTGCATCTCTCAGCCCTTTTCCTTGGGCGGCACCACACAGCCTTCAGAGGAATAAACTCTTGTTTCTGCTGTGGTTCCCCAGGCCAGGAGTACAAAGCACACATCAAGTTCAGACCCTACCCTCAGGTCACAACACACAGGGTCCATTCCTTCTTGTTTCTGCACAACCAGCTGACCCCCCCTCAGTTCCTCATAAAGCATCTTACCTTCTAGAACCTTCTCTCAGACACTGCCCCTTGCTCCTCTCAGCTCAGCCAGCAGACTCCAACTGACCCAAGCCCAGCTCCCCCTCTCTTTTATAGAGCTGGTCCTTACTGCTTTCACCTGTGGCTCATTAAGGCCAAGATTGCTTCCACTCCTCTGCAATCAGCACAGCCACCCACATGGAAGTGCTGCCTCATTGATGCCTGGAAAAGCTGACCTGGATACAAAGATTAGGTGGAATAAAAGGATAAAAGGGATTTATTACAAGGATCCAGCTCGGGCAGTGCAGGAACCCCTTGGGCCTACACCCAAGGCAAACCCACAGATGGGCACAAAATNAACAGCTGTAACCAAGATAACAAATGCAGGTGATGCACAGAAAAGCTGGGCTAACCAGGTGTCCAACTAAAACCTTCATCAACCACCTTCAAGGAAGCACCTGCCAGCATGCTGATAATTCTGTCACCTGGTCAGCAGAAAAATTGTGAGAAGGATCCTGAGCAGGTGCTCCTAAGAGAGTGAAAAAATTTGCAGTGCACACAACTGATTTAGCCATGCACAGGCAGGTATTCACCGCTTCCTTCCTCTGTCTATCTTTTTGACTTCTTTTAGATGAGACATAAAGCAAATTTCCTAACTGCTCCTGTGATTCCTAAGGATTCTACAGCTCATCCATTTGGATTACAGGTGCTAAATGCACCATCGTGGCCAAATTCTTGTCTGAAGGATATGATCAAACTCTTCCAAAGCTCTTTCCTGTGTCAGTTGGACCAGATACCTCTTTGCCTCCCCTGCTGCAATGGATTAGCTGCAGTTAGCAAATGCTGAGAGTGACCCTATCCATGACTTTTAATTGTAATTAGCTGAGTGGGGAAGCCAAAGGGAAGCTTTAAAGAGGCAAGATGAAAAATGTGCCTGAAAGGAGAGATTTGGATCTTTTCACTGAGCCAAGTCTAAAGTACAGTCTAAATAACGGAGGGTGAGTAGGATGGGTTTGTTTTGTATGAAGTGATCATTGTCTGATGGGAACAGCATCCTTCCCTAGAGAAACTTCCACAAAAGCTGAGTTGAGTAAAAGGTGGTCAGAAGAGAAACAAAGCATGAAATACTTTTACCACACATTAATTCTGTATGTGCCCCTCTTTTTACCTGGAACATCTGGTTGTGCTGCTCCTGTGAACACACCACAGGAGACAGCAGAAGCTGAAGTGACCTGGGAAGGTCACAGTAAAATCACTTAAAACATTTTGGCAGAAGGTAATTATTTTTATCAGCTGATGTGATTCACAAATTTGTAATAAATTCATGCAATTACCTGAAAAAAAAAGCCTCAGTTTTGAAAAATTCTTATTATTTCAATCTTGTTTTCATTTATGTTGTTATGTTATTCATTTCATGTTAAGTTTATGTTTTGTTTGGTAGCAAGCCTCAATCTGAAGGCTTTTAGAAAATGAAGCTCCTGTTTCCAGGCAGGGCTCTCTCTGCCTGGCACTCCTGACCATGCAGTTACTTTCCTGACAGCCTTGGCCTTTAAGCTCAGATTCTAAAAAGATTTCTAGAGGAAATGGAAAAAAAAAATTAAATATTTGGGAATGGGAAAACATATTTTAAAACATATACCACAGCTTTCCTATCTGATGCTCTACAAAAAGTACATTCTAAGAACAAAAAAGCCAGTCTTCTAACATTTCTGAGTCTAACATGACTTATTTATGGCTATCCAAGATTTATTTCATACAAAGATTGTAATAGTTGGCCTCCATGTTATTCTGAAAGTAGCAATTTTCCATTCTCAGTATCTCATTTTCAAAAGCAGTGAGTGCTGTTGTTATTAGAAAATTCAATTGGTCCAGTGTCACCCTTCAGAAAACCTACTACAGTTGTGGTTTATTTATTAATCTGTCCCCATGTGCATCTGCAGGACCACAGCCAAAGACTCTCCTGGGGCAGGTTTATTAACCTGAGCACCAGAGCTCACAAAAAAAAGGGCTGGGCTGCATCCAGAGCTGGGCTGGAAAACCTGAATCCTGTGCTGGAAATTCCTGCTGGCTGGGAGCTCTGCAGTTTTGGGTATCTGTGTAGCAGCCTCCAGCTCAGCAGGACACGCCCGGGGTTTCTGAGCCCTTCCTGAGGTTGGAAGGTTTTAGGGCTGCAAGTGTCCACCCCCAGGAACCAGGCAGTGGCTCCCTGTTAGTGTCTGTCTGCAACAAAGTACTCAGAATTCCATTACATGGCACCAACACTCTACTTTGACACAAGCCAGCCCATTTGCTGCATTTTGCATTTGTTCAAAAGCCCTTCTGTGCACGAGGAAAACACAGTGTAGCCTTTACCTCATCTGCTGTAACTCTGGATTTCAAGCAAGTTACTTATTAACATGGAAGATATTGAGGACACGAAGAATTCCTGCTGGGGAAATTCTCCAAATATAATGGATTTCTCTGAAGCATCAGGGGGATCCTAGAAAGGTTTTATAATTCTGTTTTGATTCCACTGGCTCTAATACACAATACATTTCCTGTATACTTGACACTTGTCATTAAAGGATACCCATTCTTCCTGAGTTTGCATTAAAATTAATCCTCTTCTAAGCAAATTACCACAGGCCAGATGTCCTCAGCAAAGCTCAAAAACATTGAAATGTGTTCTATCCTTCTTTTCACTTTCATGATCTGCATTCATTCTGACAAGAGTGGGGATTTCTGGCCAGCAGAGGCTTACACATCACAATTCACAGGATGCAGGGGCAGCAAACCTCTAAAGCAGAGGCTGAAGCAACAGCTTGGCCCCATTTGCTTCTCCTTGGCCTGGGGTGGACACATCCAGGGCCTTCCAAGGGAGAAGACAACTCTAAAAAAACCTAAAATCTAAAGGAACAAAGGAACATATACCTTCAAATGATACAGCCTAAGTCAATCTGAGGTCTCTGCCCTGGAATTAGACTAGAAATATATCAAGTCCCAGAGAGAATACAAATGGCATGATTGTAAAACAAGCCAGGAGAATAGAAGGAGGAATGTCAAATAATTCTGAGGATCTCAATTATTTTAGAAGGATTCAGTAATAATCAGTAATATAATAAAATATTATATAGTAATATAATAAAATAAGCCAGTAATAATTCTGAGGGTCTCAATTATTTTCAGTTCATTCTTATTTTGTCCCACACAGTTATATTCCAGAACAATTACTTGAAGCACGTTTTTCACAACACATTGCAATGGATAGTTTAAACAGTAGTAATTTCATTTATCATAACCTACAAACTCTGGGTTCTGTGAGCAATAACATATTAAAAACTCCCAACGTTCAAGCTGCTGAAGGTGGAGAAATCCACATGGAAACATGAAAAGTTCTGCTTTCATTTTTCCCAGCAGAGCAGTGCATGTGAAATGCTCCAAGGTCTTTTTGGGGTTGTTTTTGTAGCGCTCCCTGGCAGGGATGGCATCGGTCACCTTTCCACTCCAGCTCTCCTGCTGCAGCTGACCACTTGCCACCCTGCACCCAGGCAACACGCTCTGCAAGCCTTCCATCTGCTCAATTTGCTCCTTCCAGAAGAAAAACCTGGTCAGGAGAACACTTGCCAAGCAACAGGGATTTGTTTATTTCTATTCCAGGCTTCCATTTGAAAGTCATACGATTCTAGAATGGTTCAGGGTGGAAAGGACCTTAAAAGTCATGCTGTTCTAACACTCCTGCCATGGGCAGGGGTGCTTTCCACACCTTCCAGGTTGCTCAGAGCCCCACCAGACCTTGCCTTGAGCACTTCCAGGGATGGGAAGCCTACAGCTTCTCTGGGCAACCTGTGCCAGTGCCTCACCACCCTCACAGCAAAGAATTTCTTCTTCATACCTAATGTAACACCACCCTCTCACAATCCAAAGCCATTCCTTCTTGCCCTGTCCCTGCATGCCCTCTCCAGCTTTCCTGTAGGTCCTTTATAAATATACAAATTTTCTGTTTCCAGTAGGAAGGTGTTGTAAGCTCTCCCCAGAGCCTGCTCTTCTCAGGGCTGAACAACTCCAACTCTCTCAGCCCATCTCCACAGAAGGCACAGATCCAGTGAAATCAGCACATTATTAATTTCTCTGCACTCCCTATGGAGGGAAGGGAACCTTCTGGAAAGTAGCAGGATACTACAGATGGCATAATCTAGTGCCTCTCTAAATGAACCCACACTTGCATAAACAGAACCCTGAACAAGCTAATTCAGTAATGCCAATTCCTTGGAGAATTTTGATGCATCATTATCCTCTTACTTTGGCCTCTTCGTAGTCATGAACACATTCATAACAAGTCTTTTACCTATATGTACTAGTATATTTAGTATATACCAGTAAAGCACTTTCTTTTGGCTTATAACAATTTTATTTTACTCTTTGCTGTTGTATTTCATTTTTAAAAATGAAGGTGTAAAACTAATGTGTGTACTACAATCAGAATGTGTGATTAGTGAAGGAAACTGTGAAGAAACTGAAATACTTATTTAAAATCTGCATTTAAACACAATACTACTGAATAAATACATATCAGCTAAAATTCATCCTTTGCTGAAATAAAGGCTCCCCTTGAATAAAATTTTTAACAATGGTCAGTGACTGCACTCAAACAGAGTCCTGGCAGTAACTGACAAATTATTTTCTGGTGTTAACTCACCTGAAGCCAAAATTCCCTGCAAGTATATCCCAGAGAAGTTGATGGAGCTACTGAGAAACCTACATTGCAAAAGAGAGTGCTGTGTGAAATACCCAAATACCCAGTGAAAACCACAAAGAGAAATTTAGCTGGATCACCAATGCTGTTATCTGACCTAAGGAGAGAAATGAAGAGAAAAGGAGACTCAGGGAAGACCTTTTTGCTGTCCCAAACCACCCCAAAGGATGCTGCAGCCAGGTGGGGGTCAATCTCTTCTCCCAAGCAGCAAGCCCCTTGTCCAGGGGGAAAGAGCCTCAAGTTGTGCCAGGGGAGATTCAGATTGGAGAGGAAAAATCCCTTCATGGAAAAGGTTGTCAAGCCCTGGAACAGGCTGCCCAAGGAAGAGGGGTTTAAGAGCCACGTGGATGTGGCACTTGGGGACAAGGTTTAGTGGTGGGCTAATGGTTGGAGTCACTGATCCTAAAGGTCTTTTCCAGCCTAACTGCTCCAATGATTCCACGACTCTCTGACGAATGATTCCCACCTCTGAAGGCAAAGTGGTGTTTTACGGGGGGAAGAGTGTTTCAATTACCAGTGTCTCACAGCAGCACCGCGTTCTGGGTTTGAAGAACGGAATCACTCCCCTGTGCTGGCCAATGCCCTTCCCAAAGGCTCGCTGCCCCATTCCCACCTGGCCACCGTCCCCCGGGTCCCCTCGCCGGGAAGCGCTGCCGCGGGCCCTGCAGCTCCTCGCCAAAGCCACCCGCAGGTGGCAATGTTGGATCTGTTTATGGGGGCTGTGGCACACGGAGCGGCCCCGGGATGTAGCGCGGTTGTCCTCTCCCTGCTCGCCTTTTCCATTCCGCGCTTCGATTCTTGTTTATTTTCATCCTACACCGGGCACTCACCCTAAGGTGCATTCCAGTGCTGAACTCACTTCTAGTTTGTTGCTACTTGTGCTTAATCTTCCATCATTTACAGGTTTCCTAGGCGGGTTTTGTGGAGAGATAGAATTTTGGGAGTGTGGAGGAATTAGATTTCATTGAGTTCTCTACTTGATGCTTTCTGTAGCCGATACTTGGCTGACCTTGACAGGCCCAAAGGAGATTTAAATTACCACTCCAGGCTCAATATGTTTAAAATTCCTTTGGGCCAAGGATTTATTCCAGGAGCCTCAATACTTTAAGTGCTGCTACAAGGAACAGAGAGTATAATTTCTCTTCCTTTTCTCTCCACAGACACGAAGCTGGCAGATGCTAAGTCCCCCTAGACCTCATTATCAAGGACTCTGAGGACAGCAGCAAGGGAAGATGATAACAGTAGGAATTCCAGAGTGAATTTTGGCATTCTCTTGTAATGAGGGATATAGAGCCAAGAGGTGGAAAGGAGCTTTTGCTCAGCTGCAGCATCTCCTGCGGAAGCCACAAGGATCATACACATCTCAGCTCCCAGCTCTCTTACTCAGCTGGATGAGAGAAAGGAATTCTCACCTTCTTCAGCAGAAGCACTAGAGAGAAACCAGCACTTACAGCTGGTGGTTAACTACTGCAGGGAGCAAAAGGTTATTTTAAAAGCTCTTAGTCCCTTTCAAAATCCCATTAAGCCTAATATTACATGTGTAATGAAGATCATCAGTTGATACTGCTCAATTATCCTGCACATGTTGTGGGGCTGGTAAAAGGCTGCAGCTCCTGTGTTTTGGTTATTTTGAATCTATTTTAAACTGCCTGAAACATACTCTTTCTTGATAGCCTCCCAGTTTACCAGAGTACCACTGTAAGGTCCATGTCCAGTTCCAAACAGGGTGAGAAAGAAAAAGAAATTAGTTATATTTCTATCACAGATTTCAAAGCTCTTGGGGAACAGAAGCAAGCCCCAGAAGGAGCTAGCAGTTGTGAGGGGAATAACTCAACCCATCCAAATTTAAGTATGGAATTTAAGAACCTAGGCACAGGAGGATTCTTCCTTTGTCATTGGAGAGAATCAGCATTTTGGAGGAAATTCAGCTGTTAAACTTTCTACAAAGACTGTATCAGAGCTGAAAAATGACTATGCTTCTAACTCAGGCATCTGAGGGAGTAGGAAATCCTGATTTCTCAATTCTTGATATTCTGTTTGTATAGAAAACAATCACATAGCTTCTATGATATTTTTTTTCCTTTTTACATTAATTTGCATGAGCATGGGAAAAGCAGTACAGAAGCATTAATAACTAGACTAGAAATCACTGATTATGCAGCAGCTGAAAAAAATATCATTGTGTAGGTTATTTCAGATATGGAAATTATCAACTGTGAGTACTGCTATCCCACAGGAGAATATGCCAACATTTGAACTTTTGTTTCACACACTCTACTAGCAGCAGGACCGTGATCAAGAGAAAAAAAAAAAAACCTTAACAGTAATCCCACCCTCAGAAACCCTCTGGAGAACTTGCTGCTGAGAAAGCCTGTCCTGGAGGCTGCCAGAAGCTCTGATCAGCTCATATATCAAAGCTGGAGTGCAGCCTGTCTGCTCCCCCGACCCCAGCAAGAGTTAAAACCATTCTCATGGGTCAAGCTACAAATCTAAGAATAAGCAAGAAAATATGCATTACAACACTCTGCAAGATTGTGAATGGATGATGGTGATCAGGACAATGCTTTGATGCTGCATCCAATACATTCCTACATATATTCCAAATCCTGTGTTTCTGTGGATTTAGGGAGCCAGGGGGGAACACAGGCATGTGGTTTACTTCCCTGCTTTATGCCAGGCAGGCACGCTCACATTTTTTGCCTTTGTTGGCATTCAAACAGGGTAAAGTGTCACTTTAACAAAGCAGTTAATTTATCACAGGCTGAAAGGGTAAACCAGGCTTTTACAGTCAGGAGACATTTCTTCCTCTTTCCACTGCAAGCCTTTAAAAGGTCACACGGCCCCAGCCAAGGAGTCACTATCAGCACCAGACTTAAGGAGCACATGTGACTGTGGCTCTGCAGCTCCTTCTCACTGGTTTTACACAGTTTCTCAGATGTGGGGATGGATTAAACCCCTAATTGCACTTTCATCTTCCTAAGTCCATCCGAGTTAGCTTTCTCACAATATTAAGTCGTTCAGTTAACAGCAGAAAGAAACAAAACAAATCCCCAACCAGCCAGCAAAGCGGATTGCTCCCTGAGATAACACCTTTCTTTTTTGTGACCTGTGCAGACTGAGTAGCAATTTTAAGCCTAGACACCCAAGAGGCCACCCCTTTCCACTTTCTGCAGGGTTTGTGACTTGGCCTGACATCAGAGTGCTGGGAGGCAGCCACTCCTGGAGCACAGCAAGCCCTGTACCCTGGTGTTTGCCTGAGGATCCTCCCCTGTCCTGAACAACAGCTAAAAGCTGTAGGATGATCTGTGGGAACCCTTCAGTCTTCCTAAGCCCTATAAAAACCCTCAGATTTTCAGATAAGTGTTGATTTCCTTTTCTAGAAGTGCTATTAATGATACAAGCTTTAATTTTTTTTATTATTATTTTATTTTTGTACCAGCTCTAGAGCAAGCGTCTTTATCAAGGAAGCAGCATTATCAGAAGTTCAACTTTGGTACTTTCACCCAGTAAACATGACTTTCCTAAACAAGTAGCCAGCCCTACAAGTTTCACTGAGGCTACTTTTAGAAAATATTATTGCTCAATTGAGCTAAAGCAACCCCGGAATATCCTGTGTGAGCAAGGGACTAGAGGTCAGCAACCTTGGTGTATTTTATTCAACAGATCAAATGGCTGTAAATTGTCTCTGAGGTGGGCAAGATTAAATCAGATAAGAGCTAAACTCTTGTGGTCATGCAGAGTTTCAAGACTCTGTTCCAAGTCCAGGCTTTTTGGAAGCCAGTGATTAAATGCTGGAAAGAACCATGAGAAATGTTTCAGATAATTAGAAACATTTACTCAGTGGGAAAGGGCATGAACTGCATTTTCTTAAGGACAAACAAATGTAGAAGGACCACTACCAGCTTGGTTGAACTCCAAAAGCACATCTTCCATATTAAGGTTAGATGATTCCCATGTGGGGTGGTAGGCAAAAAAAA
>VXBQ01003984.1:170444-188594 GCA_013400175.1 Phainopepla nitens
AAAAAAAAAAACAACAACCTCTTGTTGATATTTTGCTATCTAGGGCTTATTTACTAGATATAATGAAGTGTGGCATAAAGGAAAATGCCAGGATATGGATGAAAATGCAGGATACTGCAGAAATTTTCTTCTTAGGCATTTGGGTGGTCAAAGCCTTGGTGGGGGGCTTGCAGTAAAAGTTAATTCTGGGGCAACCCTTGCTTTGCATAATGAGAATTTAAACAGCTGGAGGCCTCTGGAAAATCTGGATGTGGCACTCCAGCTTGGGGACCATCTGCAGTCACTTTCATTCCTGTCTTCCTCTTAACCATCTGAGTGATTAGCCAATAAATCATCCAGTGAAAATGGCAAAATACCATAAGCCATAGATTCTGAATCAGGAATTCCTGCATCACATCAGTAATTTATAATTGGTTTGTAGCAGCACTTTTAGAAATATCTGTTTAGAAAGAGCTCCAGTTTAAATTAAGACATAAGGAGATGGTCTGTTTAAATAATTTGAAAATTATTTCAAATCTCTGTCCAAATACCAGTGAAACTGAATGTGAACACTGAGAAATTTAGTCACTTTCTTTACTCTGCATTTTTCTTCCTCTACTTGTGTTTATAACTACAGAATAAATCTACATTTAAACTCTGTGTCTGGATGTGAGTATCTTCTCTCAAATGGTACAAACCACAGTCCCAGATCCAAACATCCAAGGAAAAAACCCAACAAACAAACATTGGATGCTAACGCAAATCTTGAGAGGCGTGAGGAGCTCTAAGCCACCAAGTGGGAGCTCAAAACTGAAGCTGAACTCTGACCCACATATGAGCTATGGATTCCTGGGTTATTTGCACAAATCTCTCCTTATAAAGTAATTTTTTATCACATTTAGTTTGAAAAGGAACACGCAGAACCCAAAACACAGCAGCCCTACAGTGAGTTCCAGACACAAGTGGCCCTGCAGGACGTGAAACCACGGAGAGCCCAGCTCAGGGTCACCCTCCACCCAGCAGCCTCTGTCCCAGGGCTGGGGGGACACTGAGTCTGCTCCCTCGGCTGAAACACAGCCTGGCCTCGGGGAGGGGACGCCAGAGGCAGGTCTGGCCACCCACATGCAAATCCAGGCTCCCCAGGCAGTGTCCTTGGTGTCACCCCTGCAGGCAGGCTGGCCAGCTCCAGGCTGCTCTCCCACCCCACTCAGCGTTCAGGGCTCTCACCTAACCCACCCCCAGAGCCAAGCACTCTTCTGCAATCTATTTCCACCTCCACTCGTGTGGCCACAGGCATATTTACCTTGTGAAAAGGAATTCACCACCCAGACTCTGCCTTTTTTCCCCTCACAGCCAAAATACTTTCTCTTCTGGAAAGAGTGGGAACCATGGAACAAACTTTATCTTAAATAGTTGGGTTTATGGAGCAGCAATCTGTAAAAAATGGGTAATGGTATATATTTATATAAATCAGCATATATATAGAGAGAGAGATATATATAGATATATATATATATATCAATCAGCATATATATAGGTTTATTTTTATATATATATATATATATATATCAATCAGCATATATATAGGTTTATTTTTATATATATATATATGTATTTATCAGCATACTGCTGCACCAATATGCTGATAGCAAATAACAGGAATATATTACATAAACCATTTAACACAAGAGTGGTATAACATAACCAGGTGAATAGCAGAGGTATTTGTTGGAGAAGAAATCCAAGACATCCAGACAACAAAGGTGGAGGCATTCTCACACACTTGAATTCTGATTCTCGATTCTGACCTAAGAAATTTGGACAGTAGGTTTGAGGGACAAAAAAAAAAAAAAAACGATTTTGCCACAACAAAAAAAATCAGCTCTCAAAAACATTGCGTTATTTCAAAACCTATTTGGAAAGTATTTTACTGAGGAAAAAAATATTTAAATAATAGTAAAGCTATTTCTTTCAGTAGGTTTTGCTCCTACTTCCCTACTAATCCTCACTTGACTTTACAACCCATTGATGTGCCCACAGCCAGCTCCTTCCATCTCTTGCAAGTTCAGTTCATTACCAGTTCTTATCACTTGACCAAGATCATTTCTTTGAGGGCTTAGTCTTGCAAATTACTGATATTCTGCCCCCAGTCTACCCAGCAGACATTAGGCTGAAAGTGCTGATGGAGTTGGAGTTAAGACTTGAGTACTGTTTTGGATCAGGGCCAGAGCAGGTTTTTCTTGGGAGGATTAAGTCCTAAATCTCCCTGAAGAAATCGTTCAGTTCCAGTTTTTCTACCCATTGTTTTGTTCTCTGAATTTCTTCATTTGCTTTCATCTTTTGGAGGAAAATCAAGGCCTAAGGCCTGGCTCACTCATTTATCGTTGCTCTTTTACATGAGCATAATAACTTCAATGAAGTGTCTTAAATCAAATCTGGGAGAATGATTATCTGGGTGAATGGTTGTGTTTATGCACTGCTGGTTTCAGACAGCTGGTCACTAGGAAAAAAACTCTTCCCCACTGTACAGTTGCATAAAACTGTTCCAAAGTATAATTTTTCTCCTCTTTGTGATAAGAATGAAATAAGCACAGGGTCTTTGCCAACAAGATAATCACAAGCTCTTCCTGATAACAAGCACAAACCAAGAGGGCCTGAACAAGGAAGAGAGCAAGGGAATTAAAATCCATTATTCCAATAATGTTTAAGGGTGATGATTAATTTTTAGATGTGGCAAGTTTAAAAAATAAATTAACAACATTTCTGGCAAAAATCGCTGGGGCAGGCAGAAATCTGTGGCATGCCAGAGAATAAATCCTCATTTTCATAGGTGAGATGCTGGAAAATTTTAGTTTCCTTTGTTCTAATTGATTTCAAAATATATCAGAGTGAGCCCTTCACGCTGCTCTAGACTTCAACTCCCATGCAATTTCACCATGTTTTTTTTTGGTTTAAGATTATTTGGCAAAATTTTCTGAGTAATATCTTATCATTTCCACAGGGAGCTACACTTGACACCATTTTATTGCATGCTGATGGGCAAAATCTGCTCTGTCCCTGCCTTGTCCAAAGGATGCAGAATGGGTGATGCAGTCTCTTGACTTCCATGGAGTTTCTCTCCACAGCTCTGATGAAAGCTCAGTCTAAACTTCAGCATGTGAGTGGACTTCGAGCTCAGAGCAATTTTTGCAGTTAAAAGAGCAGTAGAAAGTAATCACATCTCATGGCAAAGCTGGTCAAAGCTCACCTCAGACAGGCTGTGTGACAGAAAAACTGCTTAAGAAGCAAAGCAAATCCTTTCAAAAATCATGATTTCAGGAAAATGAATCATCTGGCAAAAGCTCCATTCTTTATTTGTCGACTGAAATGCATCTTGTCTAATCTAGTACACAACAAAACCAGCTCCAGCTCACTTTAAGGTAAATCATTCTAAGCAGATTGTTCCTACTTTCACCTCAATAAAAGTGCTAGACTTTCCAATATTTGGTATTTTTATTAAATAAACTAACTGCTTCCCATGTAGTAAACAATTAATGAATCCTGACTTTCTTCAATATTTTGAGCTCTTAGTTGCTCTTTTTCAAATAATGATTTTTTGACCAATCCCACCAAAAGCCCAGGTGGCTACTGAACAAGTGTATCTAGGCACATATTTCTGTGAGGAAAGAATGCTTCTGGTTGGATCTAATATAATTAAGGACTGTTACACATGATCCCTCAAGCAAAATCTGCTTTGGTAGAAATCAATGACAGGATGCATGTTAATCCTTTTTTGTCAATATTAACACAATCTTGTGCGAGCTGTTCCTTCAGGGTATGTTTTAACTGAGACATGTGAGGCAGCCCTCAGCAAGAAGGGCAAGCTGGGCTGCTCAGGGAAGAGGTGTATCCTGAGAGCACCTCATGGCAGACCAGTGATGCCCTGAATAATTTATTTGATCAGTTCCACCGCCAGCACAAGTCCCTGCTAGAGCCAGGGCCCAGATAAGCTGCCTACATTTATGCTCCTGGGTGGAGACAGGGGAAAATACCCGTGGTGTTGCTGCCAGATGGCTCCCAGATGCTTTTTGGTGGAAAGCAAGGCAGATTTTGACTGCTGGTGCACGCTGGGCTCTTGCCTTGTGTCAAATACCTAAAGACTACTCCCAGGTTCTGGAGTCTGGCTGTAGCCTAATTTAGGCAGAAAATAAAGAATATATTAAAAAAATATTTAGAATTCTGAAATTCTGTTAGTATCTTTTTAAGTACTGTAATTAAAAATCTATTTGTTTTCATGACCCTTCCTACAGGTGAATGTTACAGGAGATTGTTGTGGCACATTTACTGCATGCAGCTCCTGCAAGGAAAGCAACTGCCTTTCACAGCAGCTGCAGCTCCCAAACCTACTTGAATTATCTCTCTGTTTATAAGGCATTGCAATATCAGTCTCCTCTGTACAGTTTTAGATCAAATATCCATCTTGTGAGCTGTTTAAGTACATTACTTAAAAAAAAAAACTGCACACAATATGAAATTCCAGATTTAATCTATCCAAAAGCCTCCATAATTCACCTGCTCTGGGTGTATACTCAGTGATACATTTCTTAATTATATGATGCAAACGATTTTTTTCCCCCTGGAACTCAGCCTTTTCCACCAAGCCTCACCCTGAAGGACAATGTTGCAGATAATCCCCCTAAGGAGCAGCTTCCTCCCAAAACTGGCTCCTGAAGCTTTTAGGATTAATTAAGGCTATCAAGAACTTGCCTATTGACAAAGATCACAGCTCCAGGACTACATTTCATATTCCTTGCCAAAGCCAGCTCTAGCTACAGCTCTAAGGAGCAGCACATGTAAAATACCTGAATCCAGGACAGAATTCAGTGTGTCTTCAAACTCAACCTCTCTGTGTGTGCTCACACCCCCTCCCTTTCCTGATTCCAGTCAAAATTCATCACATCTGACTTCAAGCCCAGCCTGTGTGTGTGTGCTCACACCCCCTGCCTTTCCCACACGCTCTGGGATGGGGCAGTGGGAGCCTCTCCCTTATTTCTGCCACTTTTCTGAGCTTCACAAGAGATAGTGGGAGCCACAGCCAATCCCCTTCCCCAGCCAGCTGGTTTGCACAAGACCTGCAGCTTGTGCAGGGAAAAATCTCCAGAAGAACTCCCAGGCCCACGCCAGAATCCCACAGAGGGAAAAAACCTCATGCTCATGCTCAAGCTCACCAAGATGAAGCAAGGAAAAACCAGAAATCCCATGGGTTATGAAGTAATGGAACTAAAAATACAACAGGCTTTTGACATTTGTCTTCAGAGAACCAGTTTTCAGCACATTTCTGCAGTCTGTCTGAGCCTGGTTATTCAAGGAATAGAGTTTTGTGCTGTTTCACTGAAGGTAAAAGTGAGCATGAATTCACAACAAAGAAGGAACAGCAGCCATGGCCTGCTACAAAACTGCTGGCCCTTTAGAACACAGAGTTCCTCAGACAGCTCTTCCTGGGTCAAGCCTTAACCTTAACTTAAAAAATTTCCTTAAAAAGTTGAGGTTTTTCACAGAGGAAAACCCCTAGTTCATTCATTTTTGTAACTGACTTTGATTCTGCTTAGTCAAAGTCAAACCAAGAAATACTGGAGAGATAAATTCTATTGCTGAATAAAACTGCCTTTCATTTTGTCCACCTTGCATGGACAGATGATCTACCTGTAATCTCAATAAATGTATTATCTCAACCTTCAACAGGAATAAAATCTATTTTTGCAATAGTATTACAAAAATGTAAAAAAAACTCATTTATATTCAGTCACTGAAAGAGTCTCCCTGTTATTCAGAAATTCAAAACTGCACCAATCCTTTCTGCAACGTAAAAAAGTATATTCTTCCAATCTTTGAAAAACATTGGACTCTCCACATTTTCAAAGTCTTCAACTCTGCCATTCAGGTCTTCAGAACAGCCAAAGGAATAGTGAATTAATTTTTCAACAATGGAAAATGGACAACTTGGGATACATTAGAGTAATTACCTATTTTGAAAGATCAATAGCCAAAACCAAAAACATGTCCTTTGAAAATAGCAGTAATTGTTCTTCCCTCTGAAAGAAAAATAAGAATATTGTTACATAAACAAGAAGCTTTAAGCTCAACATGACTCAACAAGTGGGTGCATCTTGGAAAGCAAAACTTTTATGTGATATCTGAATTATGTAGTTTCTACCCAGCCTACTCTTCTTCTATAACAAATATAAATATGGTTTTAGACATTTATATTTCTTAAAGAGTGATTTTTAAAAAGGCTTTTATTCTAAGTACCTATGCTGCAATTATTTTAATTTTTTTTTATAATTTAATTTTCTACTCCATTTATAGGCCATTATCTTAGTCTGTCATTAGCAATTGGTGGAAAATTTTCCTATGCATAAACAAAGTAAGCCTTATGGCAATAAGTGCTATATTAGGAATCTATGAAAAAAATATTTTTGCCTATTCCTGTCAGAGAGCATGACCTCTTTTTAATGATACAACTATCATAATTATTGAATTTGATCATTACAGTCAACTCATGTAAGCATGCAGCTTTATAAAAAAGAATTCCATAAAGGCATTGAGATACACAAAATCCAAGCTCAGACCATGGAATCCTAGAATAATTCAGGTTGGATGCCACCTGATCCTCCAAGCTCAGCACTGAATGCAGATCTGCCTGCCCACAGCTTCTTCAGCTGGCTGTTAAAAGTTTGCAAGAACAGAGTCCACAGCCTCTCTGGGTCACCCTTCCCAAGGTCTGGTTGTCCTCAGGGTGATATTTTTCCCCTTGATGTCAAGCCAGAGGCCTGCAGGATTTTAGGGGTCCAACCCCACTGAGCTTCAAGGTCAGATAAGTTCTAGTGTGTTCAGGGGCACGAGGACACAACATGATGTGGATTAACTCATAAATTATGTTTTCATCCTTGCACAGGACCTTGGTTTTGAAGGTGGCTCTTAAATGGAAATGTTGCTGAGAACGAGAGCATCAAGCAGAGAGAGGTCTCAAACCCTATTGGAAACAAATGTTTCCAACCTTTTTTTTCAGATATTCCAAATTAATTGATAAAAGTTTCCAGAATTTAAGTGTTAAACTGGGCAGATACACGATCTGAAGATTCTCATCTGCTTCTTTCTGGAAATGCTCACTCAGACAGTGCCACTGTCCTAAATAACAGAGATAAAACATTTCTTATTATGATTTGGCTGCAGAGCTCCAATGCTGTTCTACTGTCTCAGCAGTTTGAAACCCAACACAATACAAAGAAGCCACTAATGGTCTATTTTTGGGTGGGTTTTTTTGTTTTGTTTTGTTGTTCTGTTTCTCCTATGTATTAAATAAAAATATTCCAAGAGTTTTTAGTAGGGTCCCTTTCCAGAAATTTCCTCCCTGTGCCAGAAACTGGCTGGCTATCATTTCAAAGCCTTACACCACACAGAGCACACAATGAACCTTTCCCAATAAACTCAGAGCTCGTGTGTAACAACAATTTGTGGTTAACGTAGCTATCAATAAATGTTTCTACAAGTCAGCATCCCTACATACCATCTCCTCACCTGGCACAGGAGTGGGAAGGCACCTAAGGGAGTTATGAGTCTTAACAGGCAAAGGTATTAATTCCAAGAAATTACATGGGGAGGTTAAACATCTTTGCTCCCTGTGGAAGCAGGGATGAGGATTTGCTGCTGTTAAAGCAGAAATCAGGCTCTGCAGGTGTCCTGAGTTACCTGCAGGACTCCCTCATTTTCTCCACTGACAATGGAGCAGCCCTCAGGTGAGTCTCCTTTCCTTAAAAACCACATCTCCAGTTTTTGGTTGTCCACAGGGTAGTTCAAATGTGTCTTTTCAAGCTGGAACACACGGAAGGCAGGGTTTAATGAACAGTCCTGCTGCCAGTGGTAGTTTAGCCTTGCAGATTTTTGATCCCTTAGCACAACCTTCCAATTAGTCATGTGAAAAATGAACAAAATCAGGAAAATACATCAAAATATAGGGTGAGTGTTCAACAGTTGGTACAAATGAAAGATAAATTTGCACCCCATCAGGGAAATTTCAATGCATAAACAGACTAATCTTAAGAGCTCACTATGTTTCTTCCACAACATTAAACTAACAGCATTTTAATAGCTCAAAGCAGCACCTACACCAGGTTTCTCTAATTAACATTCAGAACCAATTAGTAGCTTTAAATTTCTTGGTACCATTGGTAACCAGTAACTTAATCAGAGTTTTAACACAGTAGGAGGGTTGTAAAGAATAAATTGCTTTCTCTCTTGAAGGCAAACATTTTTACACTGGATTATTTTCAGAGGTTATTTTTAGTTTGGTTGGACAGTTAGCAGAGTTTTGGTGCTTGTAAGGTTGATATAAATCATGGAAGAAGGTGGCTTAATGATGCAGATGGCACGGGGCCATGGAATGCACACACTGCCTGCCTAAAAAACACATAAACCACGTTCCTCTCACCATGGCATCCCCAGGAAACCCAAAAGGGTTTTTATCTTTGTTTCATTTGAAAGTCAGCCTAGTAATTCAAATTTCTAAGTGCAGCTTGTGCCTTTTAAGAGGTGCCACCCTGAGCCCCATATTCAATAGCTGTGTGCCCCTGGGGATGGTCATTTCTGTGAAAGGGCTGTGGTTGTCAGGGGGATAAAAGTGGAGTTTAGCACTGAGGACAAGAGTGGAACTCCTTAAAGCCAAGCTGTCTACCCCATTCAGGCTCAAGAGAAAGTACAATCAAGCCCTTTATTTAGCTGCTGGTGATGATGGTGATTGCCTCAGATCTTATAATAAAGCCAGACAGACCATAGTTCTCAATTAAAGTGGCTGTAAAAGGTCTTGATTGTAAAAGTGGGAGGAAGACAAAACCAGGATCTGAGACAAAGTTTGTTGAGTGAAAAACTCTTAGCAGTGACACCTATAGAGCTTTTCAGAATGCTTCTGTTGTGGTCTGGAGAGCAAAAAATTATCCATGGAGCAAAACTGTGTACAAGATTGTACCATAATATATATAATTTTAATAGATTTCTCATCTTCTGTTAAAGCAAGAATAAAAGCCACAAACTTTCCTGGTAGGTTATATTATAGAGAATAGGAATGCCAAATTTTGGACTCCTGGAGGAGAGTCCCACACCTCCAGCTGCAGGGCAGTCACTTCTTGGAAAATAGGGATGGACCTTGAGAACAAAACCTTCAACACTTCAGTTGGAAACAGGACTTATTTGACCAGTAGTAAATGGCTCCATCTAAGCTACTTACCTAAAATCACTATGCAGCCAATGGGAAAAAAAAAAGAAAAAAAAAAGAAAAAAAAAAAAGGAGGAGTATCCTAAACTCAAGGCATCTCACCAAAATAGGTGACTTTGACTCTAAGCAGAGTTAAGATGCCTGTAACCAGCCTCCAGCTAAGTGAGAAGGGTTGTGGAAATAGATTATATCAGCAGCAAATTGGCAGGTTTAAGTGAAACACTGGAGTCTCCAAGATGCCTTCATCTTGACAGAGAAGATGAAGTTAGAGGTAACTCCATGGACTGCAGAAAATGAGACCAGTAGCTTGGAGCAGATGTGCATTAAATGGCTAAAGGTAAATGAAATCACCCAGCCAGCCCTGGCTGTTTTGAACAGGACACTGTGAGCAGTCACACCCAGGATGGGGACACCAGCTACAAACACTCCCCACATCATGATCTCGTACTCAGGCTGGCCTCTCAGCCTGTTTCTGATTGAATCAGGAGAGGAAACAAAATAAAGCAGCCTGGACACAGACACACATCCACCCCATGGGCAGGAGGGATGGGATGGGACCCCCAGCTTGGCTGGCTGCTTGGAAACCTCTAACACAGAACCAGTATTTACAAAATACTCTGAACATCAGCCTGGTATGAGAGATGTCAGATCCCACATCCATTAATTAAACCACTCACAAGATGAATACTGATCTAATTAACAGTCGTTTTAGGCAAGAGTTGGTGCTCTCAAAAGCAACAGAGAACTCAGAAAATGTGCTTAAGAATTCTTCATTAATATCACTGATGCCTGGAAAGGCTGACCTGGAAACAGAAACTAGGTAGAAAAAAAGGATAAAAGGGATTTATTGCAAGGATCCAGCTTGGGCAGTGCAGGAACCCCTTGGGCCTACACCCAAGGCAAACCCACAGATGGGCACAAAATGGCCGCCGGTCATGAGGGCTCACACTTTGATAGGTTTGGGTCCATCAGCACATTGGAGTTAATTGTCCAATTCCAGCTGCAGGTGATGAAGCTCCATCCTCCTTGTTCCCTCTCTTCCTTCACTGTTGTTTCCACTCTTGGGCCTAAAATTTGTCCTTGGTGCCCAGCTGGAAAGGAATTGTTTTGTCTCCCTACTCTGTGCAGAGAGCTCACCAACCCTTCATATGAAGCCCAGAACTGCACACTAAACCAGCCCAGAATCTGAAAAATATAAAACCTAAAACTTAAGTCATCATCATGACCTCTTAAAGACTTCCTAAACATACAACAAAAAATTTGGAATGCAGATACCTTTCAACACTTTTTTTACCAAGATTTCTGTGTTAGCAACTGATGAACTTTAGTTAATAGTAATAACTATTTCTGCCCTATTCACCAGTGTTACTTCACCAAAAAAGAGCTTTCCCTTGTGCATCTCCTTGTTTTGTCCCAAGGTCAGCAGTGAGCTGTTTTTTGGTGTTTCAATCTGGAAAATGACAGAAAAGTCTTGATCTTTCATCCTTTTCTACAAGGATATTCTTCAGATAAACTCTGTCCTTTACCAGATGGAAACAGAATATATAAACAGAAATCATCTTGACTGTGGAAAAGGTCTTAGGTTTTTTTTGTTCAAGCTTTCACAGTTTAGAATAAATTTCATTCACACTAGCTAAAATATTATAAAATTCTTCTAACTAAGCTATTTCATTTAATATATTCTTTCCCAGCACCCATTTGCTCTGCACCTGTATGCATTGAACTGAATGCATACTACAATCTTGTGTGACTGGAGGAAATGTGCTATTTCATTCCTGAGACAGAACATTCAAGTAACAAATGAAAAAATCAGTGTACCATTGGACAGCACGTTCTTTAACCATGCAAGAATATTGCAGCTATATTCATTGTTCTAAATTACAAGTTTCCTGTAGAATTTATATTTATAACTGAAGCCAAAATAAAAAATAAATTCAACTAATTTTAAGTATTACTTCTAAGTATTTCAAAATGAAACATTTATTCTTTTAATCTTTTTCTCCAACTACATCCCAACACATTTAATGAATTTTTAAAATACATTTTATTATGGATGATACTATAATAATTAAGGGTATAACACAGGCATTAGGGAATAGTGCTTCTTAAGGAGTACACTTCATTGTGTTCCTGCAATCTTACCATCAGTGGATACTGAAATAATGAACAGTTTAAATAAAGTAGTGACTGCTTATTCAGTTAATCTCCATTAAAGTGGTACACTGTTTTCCATGGGATTTGTGTTTATATGAAGATGGGAACCCTGGGTAAAGAACTAGAGACTTAATCTTAGGTTTGTTTTGTTTTGTTTTGTTTTTCTGCAGTTTTAATTACTGCTTTTTTATTGAATCCTTCAAGCTGCGCCATCCATTGAGCAGGGAGTCCACAGAAATTTAACATGTGCTTAAAAGATTCTGAAAATCTGATATTATTAGTTTTAGTTGCCTTTTAAAATAGGTCCTTTCCGAGTTTCTCCACCTCACAGGATAACATGCTGGGAAATTTGGGCTTGTAGCATCAATTTTTTAACTTTTTCTTCCCTTTCATTGGAGGGTGTCTCTGCCTGCTTCTCTCATTCTGTCCTAACAAACTTTTATGTTGCTTTATTAATCCCCCATTTACAAATGGTGCCTAAAGGTCTTTGAAACTTCCAGTGCACACACAAAGTCTCAGAAACCAGTTCCCAGAAACTTGGACAGGGAATATGATAACAGTAATTAGTACCCAAAAGCTAGACTAATTAGCAATAATGGTTTCCAGATGAGGATGGATAATCCATCTCGTGTCCTACAGTCACAGAGCAGCACAGAAACATTCAGCATCTGTTACAGCTCCAACTCTGTCCTAATGCTGGGAGAGCTGATCACCTTCACCAGCTGTGCCCTGAACAGAGGAGTGTGAGGCTCCTAAATCCCTTGGTCACCTTATACATAATGAATTCAGGGATAGATCTAAAAAAGGATTTAAATGACACTAACACGTCAAATATTTCAAGAGTTGGTTGGGTTTTTTCTTTTAGAACTTGCACCCAAATACTGTGGAGAAAAGTGGCAATACAAATCCCCCTATAATTACCAATATAATCCCAGAATCATTCTCTAGAACAGCACCAAAGAGAAGGAATAAACTTTAAGGCAAAATTACATAGTCCAAGCACACATAGGAGGAAAGAAGAAATAATTTAGCCCCCAACAGCCCTGGGTAGATGAATCAGATTTGAGTTTGTAAGACTCCTGGGCAGCAGATCACACAGTCCTCAACTGAAAAGTGTACTTACTACTTTTCCTTTAGGATATTTACAAGAAATGTCACCATCCCAGTGGTGGGAATTGCACAGAGGCCATTCCAGCTGTGGAGTGCTTGGGTACACAAAGGTTGGCTCCCTACCACAACACACTCCCAGCCCTGGGAGACAACTGGTGGATTTGGATAGATGGAGAAGGACAAAGATTGTAAAATATCCCCTAGCACAAAAGGCATAATATATTTGCAGACAAACATTTATCAAATTGATGTTAGGTACTATGGCAAGGAGAAATTTTAAGGGCTAGACTCGAAGGAGGATGATGAATTATCTCCATGTGAGCCCCTCCCAAGTGCAGACAGGACAGGGGAAAGCACAGCTCTGGAGAATTTATAAACATCAGTGTGTCTCTTGGGCCAAGGTCACACTCCCACAAAGCAGTGCATTGTCACACACCGTAAGGACAGATGGACACTCTAAGCTTTACCTTGCAGTGCATTCCTGAGCTCATTCAAAGCCTGGCCCTGAGAATGGATTTACATCTGAAGGATTTAGGTAGGAAAGAACTGAGGTTCTGATCAGGCGCAGATAAAGATTCCTACTTAAAATCCCCACCAACATATATCTCCCCCTGATACAAGTACAGAACTGTTTTATGCAGCATGAAATGGCCCCAGTGAAGGAAACAGGGAACATGCTTGCTTCACTCTTCTGTGAAAGGACGTCCTCTGTCAAAGCCACTGCTCAGATTCAAAATAGGATTTGGAAAAGTGCTTCTCCAGGCCTGCTATGATGACTGGTACTGTAGTGAGCTGAAAGCAGCTGCTCCTCAGTGTCCCCTCCTTGGGCAGACCTGTGTCCGCTCCTTCCTAGGTGTAACCATGCTCCAAACTCCCAGCACCCACTCAGTGCCTTGAAGATATTAACCATGGCAGCAATTTCCCCTTCCCATTCTCTTGATTAAACAGAAGGAAGGAGGTAGAGAAAAGATGAGAGACATAAAACTCCAGATGTTGTCGACACCAATATCTGGTTCCACCAGAGGATTTGAAGGCTGAAGCAATGATGAATTACAGTGGGGTCCCCATGGCAATCCAGATTGCAATCATAATACCACTGAGCAGGAATAAGGGCTAGCATTCATTCATGGGAACAGCAAATGAATTTATGACAATTTCCACTGGCCCTTTCAAAGAACATGAATACATCTGTAAGAAATTAAGATGACACACCAGCGTAACTCATTCATTAATAAAGTCTGGGATTGCACATTTGTAGCAAAATCTGTTGCATTTGTTACCAGTGGGTTTTAATTCTATAAGTGTACTTTATTAAAACCATAACACAAATCTCTCTAGCAGAAGAGTTCTAGCCTTTTTGCAGACTATTCTGTAGTGATTAAATTTTTAGTTTAAATTTACATTGGTGCAGAAACTGTTCAGGTTTACAGTAAGTAGATATTTAATCATTACAAAATATGTGGAAGAGAGTTACAGCCACCCTGCTTTCTTTTTGTTAATACAGCAATACAATTTACATTAACAAAAACCCAATAAGCAATCCTTCTGTGATCTAAGTGTGGAGGGAGAAATAACACTACTAGAAGGGCAAACCCTAAACAAAGAGCAAACCAAATAAAAACCTACCAAGCTGTGATGGGACCAGAGCTGTCACAGCTCTATGGCCGTGAGTGTGGACTCTCAGCTTGCCCATTTTTAAGGGCAGACTCTCAGGACAAACCTATTCAGTGGTGATAAGAAACAAAGGTTAGCAGAACTTTAACCTGGGCAACATGAAGTGTATCTGTTGGCCATGTGTTATAAAACATGAGCTGATACCTCGCTCCTCTGCTTGGCAGTAGCTGCTACTGAGCTCTGCCCCTCAGCTTTGCTCAGGCATCACTGTTAAATATACCTGATAAAAATCGTGCTACTGCAAGAAACCCAAGCTGTGTGTTTGTATCTCTGCACAAATGTGCCAAGTGCCTGCTGAGACAGAAGGTCTGCATTAGGACAGAGGCATTGGCACGTGTGAGATCCACACTGTGCTCTCAAGAGCATCCCATGTTCATCTCCTGTGCCCTGCTTTGGCCCCTCACGGAGCCAAATGGGGCAGAATGTTGGAGCCTGGCTTCTGCAGGGCCACAGAGCACCTAAAGTGTTGATGGGCAGCTGTACCTCCTCTGGCCACTCCATTAAACCTGTCCATGTAAGATTAAAAAAAAAAACCAAATACTTGCAGGATTGTGGTCTTATTTATTCCATTAGAAATAAACGCTTATTAAGACTAAAGCCTGCATCTTGAATTTCTTTTTTTTTCTATATATTGAAAGTGGAGAGGAAAAGAAGTTATAAATGCTTAGCTTACATTCAAGAAAACCCATCACTATAAAATCAGCATTTCATAAGCTACCAGGGAAAATATGAGAAAATGCAATATTAATTTAAAACAGCAATATTTCGCATTGACTACAAGCCAAACTAACAGCAAAGTTCATCCATCATTTAATAGCAAAGTTGCAATATTTTTAACTGTGCTAGATTAGCGTAACTGAGCAGATTTATGTACGTTGCTGAGAGCCAACACAGAAACATTTGGAAGATATTCTCTGAAAATTAAGAAAACAATCTAAATCTTTCCCTGTGAACCTTTAGTAATAGCTGCAAACATTGTGTTAACATGCTATTTATTTGGTAGTTTTTCTACTAGTTATCAAATATCATCTCAGCTCCCAGCAGAAGGGCTGGAAGGAAGGGTGAAAAAAACAGAAAAAAAAAAAACCAAACCAAAACAAAACAACCAAAAAGCCTCTTGCTGAGGCTGATGTATTTTAACAACTCACAACTTCAGCTCCTTTCCTGCTCATGCATCTTCTTCATGTATTAGCTGTCAGGCCTGCAGGGTCACACCAGTCCTCTCTCCCACCTTTCAGGAATCAAAAGCCATTAGTTTTCACAAAAATAACACCTTCAGAAAACACATCAGAAGCATCCAGGATGAAAAAAATAAGCCAGTGGAAGTGCTTGACATTAAAAAAGTAGCACCTCCAGGCAGAAAGAACTCTCTAGACATTGGCAGCACCTGGCTACATCTTTTTAAGCCTAAAAAAATATTGTTTAGTGGTGCTTGAAATTGTGAGTATGTCTAAAATACTTCTGTCAACTGTATCTGCTTGGATGGACCTCTGTTAATCAATCCTGAAACAGCATTCTGTTTTGTTTTAAGAACATGTGGCTTCATGGGAATTTCAAGCTGTTCACACTCCTAGTTCATTTTCTGCTCCTCAGCCACCAAGGTTTCTGGTAAAGGGTAGTCCAAAGCTCAGACTACAGTCCAAAGCTCTGACTACAGACCATAAATGAACCAAAATTCTTGTTGTGGGCCACTGGTGGCATCTTCCTAAGTAAAAAGGGGTGCAGCCAGGTCTGGATAACAGGGAGCTAAGCCAGATATATCCCACACAGCTGTAGAAAAGGAGTGTACCAAGAGCAGTGAGTTTCCCTCAAGTTCATTTCAGCCAGTAATTCCCATAAGACAGCTATCTTCTTGTGTTGGGATTGCTCTTCCTCCTGGTGAAACAAAAATCATGTTTTTAAATACACCAAAGTGCTATTTTTGAAAATTAATGAAGCTGTGAAACACTATGTCAAACCCACCAAGAGGCAGAAGGGAGAAATCAAAGACACTTTCCTCTGATGGATGGGAAAAAGGGCTCTGCAGATTTTTTGCTGGATGAGGCTGAATTCACACAGATCATCAGGGATCAGTCCCCAGCATTGCTTCCCTTCTTTCAAATGTTCATAAAATGGAAAGGCAGAAGAAGAACCTCCCCCATCCTTCCGGCAATCAGCCACATGATGGACTTCACTCACTGATCTCATTACCAGTGCCAGGGTAACACCCAGAAGCACATTTTTTGATCAGCACAGATGGCAGAACCATTGAGAAAATACACCCCAACAACCAAAAAACTTTGCTTATGACAAAGCAAGGTGGCCCTTGAACCACAGGATTAAAGACTAAGGCTTTCAAAAATCCATTTTGGGTAGGAAAAAACCACCCAAACCCTCATCAACATTATGAAACACAGTGAGTACACAGAAAACAAACTGGAGCACTCCTGGACCAGTCTTGGGTCTCAACCCTCTGAAACTTTTCAGTACACAGAATTCTGTGTACTGAATTCTTCACCAATAAGAGACTTCAGCACAAGCTGACTGCACAGCCACTGGGATTTTAATGACCAATAAATTATCTTCTGTTTTGGAAAAGCCAGTTATCGTATTTAATTGGACAGCCCCATGCAGGGTGAATTCCACAGACACAAAACAAATGTCAGGCCTCGAGACTAACGCACATTTCCCCAGATGCAAAATACACATCAGTTGCTCTCTTAGGAGGATGGAAAAAGCTAATCCCTCTAAATAATGCAAACCAAGCAGTGGGAGAAGGCTTAAAGCCTTTAAGAAGTAAAGGCTTTTACAAAGTAAAGCATAAACCACACTACTGCTTTCATATCTGCCTTCTAATTTTTTTTTTTTTGCCTTTCCATGATCTGCAATGCAACTATTCTGAGATCTGCTCCTGAGTGCCTGCAACTGGCACTTCTTAGAGGGAATTAGGTTCTCATTTCTCCTCAGGACTGCCACCCTGCCCCCTAAATTCTTATCTTGCTCCTGTAGAAAGACTTGGACCATGGAAGATCTTTTCCAATCCAACTTCTATTTAATTTTGCATGAAGGAAGACAGTGAGGGGAGAGCTTTTTCTTTTTCTCATCTGGTATCTCATTCAGATCTGAGCTGGAACAGAAACAGAGGAGGGACATCCACTGAACTCTAAGCGCTTTCCAGCTCTGGTTCACATCTGTTACTAATGTATCTTTATATTACTGGATAGTTTAATAAACAAGGAAGTGAGAGCTGTCCGGGGAACTCGGTCCTATCATTTCAGAACTCGATCCCCGGCTCTGACACGAACCTCTTGCTGAGGCTGATGTATTTACAATGGCTCGTTCTGCCCATTTGCAAACTGAAAGAACACCACTTTCTTTCGCCACAAGCCAAGTGCGGAAGCCGGGAGGAAAAGCTCAGAGTAAAAACTTGGTGCTACCGGAAAGCAGTCTGACAGCAGCCCTGCTGTCGCTTGGCTGTCACACGCGTCGGGACAGGAGAGACTGGCTCTGCACAGGGCGCCACAGGCCGGTACTGCCGAGCGACAGAGGGAAGGAGAGCACTTGAGATGTTAAAATAAACTGCGGGGCAGCATCCGCTAGCAAGCCTTACTCACAATCCATGCGAGCGAACAGCAGCTGTCCCGCGTAATTAAAGGCTGCGCTAGCGCCGAATTACAGGGCTGCGTCCCTTCCTCTCGGGCACCGCGCCGGGCACGGGTCCGCGAGGGGACGGAGCCACCTCGGCCGCCTCTGCGCGTCTGCCTCCCTCTCCGCGTCCCCACCGCTCGGCTGTGCGTGCCTCTCGCTCCCCTCAGCATCCCCTCCGCTTCCCTCAGCATCCCCCCGCTTCCCTCAGCATCCCTCCCACTCCCCTCAGCATCCCCCCAGCTCCTCTCAGCATCCCCTCCGTTCCCCTCAGCATCCCCCCAGCTCCTCTCAGCATCCCCTCCGTTCCCCTCAGCATCCCCTCCGCTCCTCTCAGCATCCCCTCCGCTCCTCTCAGCATC
>VXBQ01003984.1:189164-287503 GCA_013400175.1 Phainopepla nitens
GGCGCCGGTGGAGCAGCAGCCGGCGGCACCTGCCCCGGGCGGCGGGGAGCGAAGCCCGCCCGGAGGAGCGGGTACCTGCGCGGAAATGTGAAATAGAGCCGCGGTTCTGCTGCGGGCGGCCGGGAGCTTTGGCGGGAGGTGTCCCCGTCCCTGAGGATCCCATTCCGCCGCGTCCTGGAACAGTTTGTACCTCTGACTGTCCGTGCGGACTGAGAGTGGTCCGATACTTACTCTCAGGCAAAAGGAATCAGGAGCACTTAGACGTCAAAGCTGAATCGGTGTAAGGGGTCTTTACTTTCTCTTTTTACGAGCGTTCTTCTATAGGAAAACGCCTTTTTTTTTTTTTTTTTCCGAAAAACATGTTAGAGATGCATTTTGCTGTAGAGAGAGGAGTGCTGACACGGGAAGCATCCTACGCCACTGCTAGAATTCATGGCTAAAGTGGGTACTTCAGTTCAGCAGCAAACCCATAACTGGTTGCATTCACACATAAAGTTCTACCCTGCTTTAATGGGAGATCGAGTATTTGACGTTTTAGTCAGGGCTGAGGATCATCATCATCACGATTGCCATGTTTTCAGTGAAGATCTTAAAGCATTCTGCAGTGACAGGTATGGTGAGAGATTTTACCGTCCAGCTTAGCGAAATCAAGGTCATGCAGCAAAACTGAACACAGATAATTCCCAAAAAAACAGGTAATCCCAAGCTCCAAGTGCAGTACCAGAAACTCTGGCATCCTCCTGCTAGCCCCATGCTTTGCTGAATGTTTATGTCTGAGCTGAGGCAGCTTAAAAAGGAACGTTAGAGAACTTTCTGGGTATGGATTTGTTTAGGGCACTGAGCAAGGTACAAGTGCTTAGAGGGTTTTAGGCAACTGCTGCTGAGTAATTGAAACCTTTTTGGAGCTGGAGAGCTCAAGGAAAGGGTAGCTGTCTGCAGGCACTACTAGTGAGTGCTCACAGCTATTAAATATATTCTACAAAAAACAATTCCCTGCATGTGATTCAAATACAGTAAATATATGCAATTTCAGCTGAAGGAGAAAGGAAGAAATAAATAATTAGGAGGCTTGCAAGGCAGGTGCTTGGGGTTGTTAAGTACCTTTTGCACTCTTACAGTGCCAGCATGAAGCTAAGAGCAATAGCCAGAAAGCTGGAGGTAGGTTCTGCACAAACAGTGCCAAATGTGTCAGTGGTTTAAAACAGGAACACAGCATCAATTATCAAGATTATTTAAAAAGGAGAAAGGAAGGAGGGGGGCGGGCAGGGGAAGGGGAGAGCCTGGCTCCTTGCGGTTCCATCCTTGTGGTGTTCTTCCCCAGGCTCTGCATTGACGTCACAATGACACGGTGAAGCTGAAGGCAGGAGCTGGGAACGGTTCTTCTGCTGCACTTTTGGTAGCTGAGTGAGTTTGGCACCACGGTGTTCCTCAGCATGGCCAAGAGTGCAGAAGTGAAGCTGGCGATCTTCGGTCGAGCTGGCGTGGGCAAGTCAGGTACGTCTGATTTCTGATTTTTAATTCTGCTTGTTCTTCTTTTGCTACCTCTGTGCAGAGTTTTTTCATAAAAAAGGACACCTCTGACCTTCCTCTTGTCAGGGAGGTTGGGATCAGGCCAGGAATTCTCTCTTCCTTGGCTTTTCATGCTATTTTCTCTAGGTTCTACCTAATAAAAGGTACTTTTATCAGTTTTTAAGGCAAAGCCCAACAATAAACAACACCAAAACAAACTTCCCAACCCAAATCAAACCCACTCCTCATGGAGTGAGTGGCAACATTATTCTTTTCCTGTGCAATAGAATTAGTAATACTCAATTTGGCTCTTCCTAGCTTGTGCTCAACGAAGGCACGGAATATTATGCTCCTTATCCTCTGTTAAATATTAGATGATTTCTGTAACAGTTGTAATTCTGGCTGATTTCCACGGGAGATTTTAGACTCAGCAACTCAAAGAAGTTCTGTTCTCAATGCTCTCCTGGATTTACATGTTTACCAGCAATCTAAGGCAACACCATGTGTAAAGTTTGCATTTGTAGAGATCTTTTGAGAAATAAACACCGTCTGGCGACTTCGTGTGGTAGAGACACAAGGGGGAGGCATAAATGTTCAAAATGCATTTCTACAGACAGCCTTTCCTCTGGTGAGATGAGGAGCAGAGCGTGAGGGTTGCAATCTCTCTCAGGTAGATCAGGGCTGTTGCATTAACATGACAGCTCCATGGCCACTCTGACAAAGTCCTTGCACCACAGGGATGAGGAAATGAGGAGACTCGGCCTAATCATGCTCCTGTGGCAGTTTGGGAACTGTAAGATACTGCTTATTTTAGAAAAAATCTGCACAAGAGAAGGCAGGAGATAGGATGTCCTGGTAAGAACATTAAGCCAGACTCAGCTGCCATCAATGAGCTCCAGTTCCCCAAAGTGGCTTTTATATTACACATGCCAAGGTTCTGTCCTATAAATGCATTACAGTTTCAGTAACTTGGGAATGGGTTGTTTATAAAAGCACATTTGCCCTGAAGGTATTTTACCAGAACACTATCAGTGAAGTAGTTCTGTCAGCTATCAGGAAAAAAGGCATATGTGAGGCAGAAGTTCTTAGAGATTACACTGCTTATTCAAAGGCAATGCAGATTAAATTCCACTTTTTTGAATAGAATGCCCAAGGGAATGCTGATAATATACTGGGATGAGTTAAAACCCTTCCTTCTTCCCTGCTGCCCTTACCCCATCCCCTCTTTTGTATTCATATTTCACTGTCCTACCTGAGTTTTGCAACTTCAGTGGTTCCTCTTTTGGTTTTTCTTACATTAAGTTGATGGTTTCTGTGGTTGTCCAGTCTTTTGCCTGGATTCAAAATAATGCAAGAGAACATTGAAATATTTGCAGGAAAACAAACACTAAAAGAGTCCCCTCTCCCTGGTATGCTTAATAGTTTGAGAGCTTTTTTTTAAAAAAAAATACAAAACTACCTTTTAAGTGCTCTGTTAAAATGCTACAGCAGCACAGTATCAGCAAGAGCCTTTTTTATCTGTTGTATCCCTTTTGTAGACTTCAGTATACACTAGGATATACTAGGATAGTGTAAATAGTAAAAATGTTTTCCTGTAGTCCTGGAACTGGGTGGGAGACAAAAGAAATGGAAAACCAATATTAAAACATCCTAGTCCTTTGAAGTTTTTCTCCTCTCTCCTTTTTTACCCTTTGAGATGCAAGGAAATATTACATAACATATGAATGAGGTCCCCTCTTTGGACAGTGACCATATTTGTGAATTTGTTTGGAAGTAAAGGCACAAATAAATGGGCAGCACAACAGTGAATTTAGTGGGGTAGAAGGGCCATGGAGCCCTACCAGCTACCTCAACAGAGCAGCAACTGTGCCTTCCAAAACCTCCAGCTTGCTTATGAAAACCCCTCTTGTACATTCCCATAAAAGGATCCAGTTTCAACAGCTTGGCCAACTGCAGAGAAATAAGTGTGTGTGTGTGTGTGTGGGTGAGGGGATGGTGTCTGATTCCACCTATTGGCCTGTAGCCAACAGTGGGAGCTGTGGAAGTGCTGCTACACCTTGGCTAAAAACAGAGCTGGACCCCAAGCAGTCTCCCAGGTAGCTGGGTCTGGTGGGCAGTGCCCTGCTGGAATAATGTATTTTCTCGTGTAACCATGTCATTCCCCACCCCTGTGACCAGTCTGTCGTGCAGTGTGGAGGCAGGATCCTGTGGTCACAGCTTACTGGAGCAGACTTGGCCAGACAGCTGGAAGATAAGCCAGACTCTGGGAGCAAGAGCACAAGGCAGAGTGCTGGAGCACACATGCAATGAAAGGGAGACACTGGTGATAAATAGGGCCACTGTAATTGCCAGAAAGTCATGCCAAAATACAGTCACTGGCTTGCTTTCCTAGATTATTTTCTTTTGCTGAGGAAGAGCCAGGCTTTAGGTTCTTAATCTGTAAGTGGCTGAAGCACCTGACAGTGTCTGTGGAGTTCCAGCTTTGTAACACCCTGGAGAGGCTCCTTTCCCACTGCCCAACCCAGATTTGGGATCAGTGAGCCAAAGGAGCTCTGGAGAAAGAAGTGGTGTGCTTCAGGACATGTGGGGAGCTAAAGCTGTCCCTCATGCACTGTGCAAAGTCAGTAGACCAGTTACCCTTTCTGAGAGCTGAGGAACATCCCAGTCTCATTGTTAAGGCCAGGCATCTGATTTAAGGGTGAAAGATCCTCCAAAGCAGTCCTTCCAAGACTCTCCCAAACATGAGGTGGGAAACCAGAGCACTCTTTACAAATCTGAATGGTGGTAGCATCTCAAAAGGGTTAAATTTAGTGGAAACAAAAGGTTACTCCACTTTCTTGCTGCTCATCAAGTTTCCAAGCTTCAATGGTTTAAAAAACAAGCAGGAGGCAATAGTTAATGTAAGTGTCAGCTTTTCACTGTTCTCCTTCCTTGCCTTGTCTCCTCCTGCCTGCTGGAGAAGACCAGCAGAGAGGCTAATCAACTCACCTGTCACATTTTGCCTTTTCACTTAATGCAGACCTAAACCTTTCAAATAGAAAAAGCAAAGCAAACCAGCTCAGAAAGAGCAGAAAGAAAAGGCTTCCTGTTCAGAAAGGAGTTCTCCCAGATCAGTTACACTGAGTTAGGGGCAAACTCAACACTACAAGCATCCCAACCTGCTCTTGTACAGTGGACTAGATGCTCCTCCATCACCCTGTTCTTACTGTATAAAAGCTGCATAAACATTGTTTTAAAACAGCTGAAAAAAGCCAGATGAGGAGCTCTGCCTGAGCCAAGGAGCACTTTGCAGCTGTTTCACTCGGGAAGAGGAGGAAGTGCTCTGTGGGTGGGAAGGGACACTGCTAAGACCTGCTATAGATAACGGGGCTGTGCCTCCTAATTTGGGCTGGAGTCAAGCAGCACTGAGGAGGGGAGAGAGCTTTTAAAGTCCTTTTCTTTACAGCCAAGAGGAGCTTGGATGGAGCAGAGAATTAAAGTTGAAGTGAGTTACTTAAACACTGCTGTTTAAATTGTTCTTTCACTGAATCCTACAGCTTCATTCCTATGGTAACAACACTGAGGATTTCCTAAATAGCTCCTTTTAAAACTACAGTAGTAGCAATTAATAAAGACTTAAAGGCCTTGTTCTCCCATGTCATCACAAGACACAGTATGTGCCCAGAAATCTGAAGAGGAGCAAAAATGTATGAACCATGAGGAGAAAAACAAAACAAGGCATGTACTGGGTAACATTGCATGGCTGATGCTTTTCCAACTCATAACTCAGCTGACTATGAATGCTCAAAATACCTCTGCTTAGGAGCCTTTATATTTTGGCCAAAAAAGAGACAATGTCCAGCTGCAGCCTGTGCTATCCAAGGTGCCTTTTTGCTGTGTGTGTGCCCAGCTGAACACTCCAAGTTCCTGTGTTAGCAGGGGTGGTTTGCCCAGCCCCTGGCAGATGCAGGTCTCATCTGCCTGGATGGGCTGTGCAGCTGCAGCCAGCAATTGGACATGGAATTTTGTGTGGGTTAAGCAATGGGGAACATACTGAAGCTCCCACAGGCTTCAAGAAATAAAATCATTAAAAGGCCAATAAATGTATAAGCTTCTAAGCAAATCATTGTTTGTGCAATCAGGTAGGTGGGGCAGGGGGCTGTTGTCACCTTCTGATCCAGCAGCAGTTTGGCTGCTTCCATCTAGGCAAAAAGAGTGACCAGAAAAGTGGTTTCAGTAAGTATCACCTCACAAAGAACCTGTGTCATCACAGAAATGAAAATCTCAGCAACTCCAGTGGTTTTAGAGTCCCAGTTGGGAAAGTCCTGAGTTTGTATCTGTTGGCTTATGCTGTTTTCCCATGTCTAAGCCAGGATGGGGGAATATATCTGGGAGAAAGATACCTGGGTTTGAAAGTTCCTAGAGAAAAATTGAAGCAGCAGCCAAACCAGGGAGTCCTTCAACAAATCTGTGTTTTGTTTTCATTATTTGGGGATATGTCTGAAACATACTACCAGGGATCACTTCCCAGTTGCAAGGTCTGGGCATGTGGGAAACAGAACTGCCTTCATTGTCACCCCACCCCTCATTCAAAAAACCCTGTGGGTTACTGGGAAAGAAGCCCAAAGTGATTTTTCTACTTCACAAATCCCTGCTCATATGTTTTCCCCCACTAGCTGCATTTCAGGGACATTTGCAGAGGAAGCATGAGTTATTAAGGAGTGATTAGTTATCAAGCTCACAGCTCTGCTAGCAAGGCAGGGAAAGCTGCCACAAGATCTTCAAAGTCCGTGCTGCAGCAACTGATGTATGGATTACTGTAATAAGGTGCCTCTGAAATCCAGAAATGTGGGTGGAAAGGGACTGGATTTTCTGTTGTGGGGTTTGGGTTTTTTTTTTTGTTTGGGTTTTATTTTTTTTTTTTACTTACTAGTGTGTGTGTATATATATATATATACAGTACTAGTATAGTAGATCTGTTGCCTTATTTTTTTCCTTTGTTCTTAGGAATGGCAATGACAACCAGATGGTTAAGTGATTATTCAGTGGTCATGTTCAACACCCACTATAATAATTGCCCTGTACTATTTTGCTCATAAAGTACTCCCACTTTTTACAGTCTCTGGTTTTACTCTTTTCAACAAGCTCCAGCTTCCCTGAAGGGACTGTGCATGTATGTGTATAAGTCAGAACAGTAATTAAGTCACTAATTTTAGGATTATTGCTTCCCCAACAAGAATACAAATGTGTCCCCTTGGAGCAAATAGTATTGCATGAAAACAGTGGCACTGAAATTACTCCCCAAGCTCCTGTTCAGTGGATGATGTTGATGCCTATCCAGAAATAAGTTGAAACATGTTGCATTGTGGCTTCACCACACAGATACAATCTCTTTAACCCACAGCCTTTCTCAAAACTGCATTTGTTGATCTTGTCATGCTAGAACTAAAGAGAAGGAACACCAGGAACCTGGGCTAGACATGCAAACATTTGCTCTGCTTGTGTGTTTCCTCCTCCCTTTCCTCTGCTTGTTTGCCTATCCAAGGTTGACTATAGCCTTGCCCTGGGTGTAGTGGAAACCATTCATGCTCTGCTCAACATTTGATCCTCCTTCTGGCTAACCATGAAATCATAAAATGCAGAATATCTCTAACCAAGTGCCAATGTTGTTCATTGAAGCATAGCTGCCTCCCCTGTTCCATCTCATTTAACCACATCTGACATCAGCTCTACCTGCATCCCCTCTGAGCAGCTGGTGGCAGCTGTTAAAGCTAAGACTAGTCCTGCTGTTCTTCTTCTTTTTTTTTTTTTTTTGTTTAGGTTGGGCTAAATATAGCCTGTTGTTTGATTACTGAGGAAGGAATGCTAGGATTCAAGATTTATGTGTGCAGCACAAATTTTTCCCTTGGCCTGTGCCTAGCCACCCCCTGCAGCTCTTGCCTTGATAAGATAGCTGCCCTGCCCACTTGTCTCCTGCAGTTTTGCCAAAGGCAGCTGCAGAGCTTCCTGGTGGAGTGCCCGGAATGGTTTGTCTGGTTATGGTAAAGGTTTGCACTCTTTGGGTCAGTCTGCTGTTCCCCAACAGGGCACTGCATGCAGGTCCCTTCAGAAACAGCAAGCTTAAAAATCTTCCACAAACTTGGAGTTTACCTCCCTGATATCTGAAGTCCCTTTGCCTTGCATACGCTTTTCTTGCTTTGTTTCTCCTCAGCTGTCACACTTTATCCCGTGCCAGAACTGTACATGTTTCCTAAAGATTGCATATGGTGAAATGGCTTTGTACTTTATGGGAAAACTTTGTACTTACAGTTCCTTTCTCACCCTCCTCACTCTGGGCTTCCTCCCATCTCTGTTTCTCATCCCCAGCTCCTTCTCTGCCCACACTGCCAGTGCCTTGTGCATCATCAGATGCTCAGGGCATGAGATCCAGGTGAGCTAATCCTGGCAGCAGTGGTGTGATGCAGCAAAGAGCACTCACTCTGAAGTGGTTCCTACTGTCCTGGAAACCATTCCTTGGCATGGACTTGGAGGATGTTGACTGCTCCAGGCAGTCATTGCCTCAAGTCAGATTTGCACAAGTTAAAAAGGGAAGCAGTGTATGCCTGTACATAGATAGTCTTGGTCACAGAAGTGGGTAAATTTACCTATTTTGGCTTTGTGACAGAGCAGGAGAAACAAGTTATGTCTGTATTTCTCAAACAAACTCCTTTTTTTGCGTTTGCTTTTGTGCCATACTTGAGCCTTTTACATTCACAGCACCCAAAAATAAATATGTTAGGTGCATGAAAAACTGACACTGCCTTAAAGTAGGAGGATCAATGAAATGCTTGAGGCTCTAACTGAGCTCTGGTTACAGGGCTGTGATTATCAGCTGGTGACTGAAGGTGTTTGTACCCTCTCACCACACACCTGGCAGGCACTCCAAACACTCTGCTGAGCAGGAGAGACAAAGAATCACTCTAAGGCAGTAGGGGAACTGTGGCATCCTCGTCCCTTTGCTGCTTTTATTCCAAGCCTGTGTTTGCTCAGTATTACTGGCAGCCTTTTATATACCCCTTGCTGAAGAGGCAGTTACAGCTTTGGGTGAGGATGATGCCTTAAGTTTTAGCTTTTCTATTTTTCACATTCTGTGCTGGTTTAGTGGGCAGTTCTGGGTATCATATTAAGGGTTGGGAAGCTCTCTGCACACAGTAGGGAGACAAAACAATTCCTTTCTAGCTTGGCACCAAGGACAAATTTTAGGCCCAAGAGTGGAAACAACAGTGAAGGAAGAGAGGGAACAAGGAGGATGGAGCTTCATCACCTGGAGCTGGAATTGGACAATTCACTCCAATGTGCTGATGGACCCAAACCTATCAAAGTGTGAGCCCTCATGACCGGCGGCCATTTTGTGCCCATCTGTGGGTTTGCCTTGGGTGTAGGCCCAAGGGGTTCCTGCACTGCCCAAGCTGGATCCTTGCAATAAATACCTTTTATCCTTTTATTCTATCTAGTTTCTGTTTCCAGGTCAGCCTACCCAGACATCAAGGACACCCCTCAGCTTCCCTTCCCTCTCCACAGCAGTTTGGGGGGTGCTGGTGGAGCGCTCCCCACTCCAGAGTGATGGAATTCCCACCTCACCAGACCTGAGCCTGGCCCCTGTCTGAGCCCACATTTCTTTCCATTCACCCCAGATCAAACCAACCCCTCCCGTTTTCATTGACTCCTACCTCTTCCTGGAGACAGGAAAACAGCTGAGGGAGGTGCATCTGTTTCTGTCGCCTTTTCATAATTCTGAATGGGAAAAGTTCATTTTTATGACCGTTTCCCACCAGGTAGAGCATTCACGCTGCTGGAGTCAGTCTGCAGCTGTTAGAGCTTCTAATGGATTTGCCATGTAGGTGTTGGGAAGGGCTGTATATTATGGCAGTGACGCTGGAGATAACTCACATTCTATGCATCCAGCATGAAAAGATGAATGGCAAGAGAAGCATGAAGCCCTGGGGAAAGAAGTAGTAGATATATTAAACATATGTGCAGCTTTAAAATGTCATAGAAATTGGCTGGAGCCTCCAGCTGCCTTTCCAGAAATGTTAGACAGTAGTCTGCTAGCAGGGAAATGAGGGAATATGTTGAAAACATCCAGCCTGGGTTTGAAAGCACACGGAGCTGCTGACATTCCTGGGTTGTTCTGCTGCCTCCACACTGGGGTCAGCAGCAGAGAAGCTGCAGACAAGCAAGGGCAGAGCCCTGGGGCAGTGGCAGTGCTGTGTTACCACAGGGGAACTCTTTGGTTAAGTGGCTTGAGAAGTTTTCAGGGTGGAAGGATGCAACTGGCCAGTGCACAGGATATTCTCCCAGGGAGGGAATTTCTTCAAAACACTGGGGCTTTCCCGAGGCCTGTGGGAACAATGGCCACCAGCATGGCCCTCCTGCAAGGCAGGCCACTGGCTCTGGCCTCAAGTGGCCAGTGTGGGAATCGAGGTGAAGGAAGGGGGAGCCTGACAGTCCCAAGTCACCCAGGGAATTGCCAAAGCTCCTTTCCATGACTTCTCCTCAGGGCCAGGACTGCTGAGATCCAGCCTGATGGAGGGCTCCCAGGCTGGAAGCATCTGACACCCAGCCCCTATCAGCCCTGTGGGATCCTTTATGGCTTTTCCACTGACATTATTTATTGACAGCAAAATAAAGCACAGAAGTAACATTTAATTTCATTAAAAACATATTTGGCAATCCTGTCTTTCACTACTTCCCCAGTAGGGCTTAATTTCATTTTGACCCACAGGACCACAAGCACAAAAGGAGCTTGTCTTTACTTCCCTTCTCCCCTTCATGTGGCTATATTTTCCATCCAAGTCTCAGTTTGACTATAACATAGTCTATCAGAGATTTGCACAGCCTTACTCCAGAGAGCTGCTTTTGTCAGCAGCTCATCTCTGTGCCTGCCCTGGGAACCAAAAAACCCACTCCCCACAGCAGTGGAAGCCAGTTAGACAGAGCTGTTAGCCCTGATCTTTTCCTGACCTACCCAGCAATTGACCCAGAGGAGCTTTACAAGTGAGAACTTCAAAGGTGCCATTCAAAGCAGGAAAGTGTAAGAAGATCAGAGTAAGCTATTTCTTCTTTCACTGCAGAATAAACTGAAAATTATTGAAGAGTCACCACAGAAGAATGCAGTATTAGACCCACGGGTGGCAGAGAAAACATACAAACAAAAATCCCCACCAAGCCCCACACTCTACAAAATGTTGGACATGGGAGTATGAGTGATGAGTGCCAGAACAAACATCTTGCTAACCAGCCTCAGTGGCAGAATCTGTGATGCCAAGCACTGGCTGGATTCCTGTGGTTTTGTGCCCTGGAATTGGTTCTTCTCCAGCCTAATTTCCAACATGAAATAATTGAATAGTGATCCACAATATGTCTTGGTCTTTTAGATCTACTTGCAAGCAAAAGTTTAAAAAAATTTATCTCCAATTAAATAATATCTGACCTTTATCTATGTGGAGCATGAGAGGTCCCAAGATATTACCGTAAACTGTCCTGGATAATCAAACATTCATATTCTAATCTTCAGTCTTCTATGGTAATATCAAATAATTACATCTCATGCAGGAATGCTCTTTTGTTAGTAGTCAGTGTAATTAAACCCATCTAGTTCTCACCACCCACCACTGTGTATCCTCAGTATCACTTTGGTAATTTCTTGGCAAATTTTGTTTGCAGTCTCTGACCTGGGATGTGAAATAACCAAGCCTCCCTCATGAAAACAAGCTACATCTATTTTAAACATACTCAGCATGACTGTTTTCTTCATTAATTTGCTATTTGGGATCTAGAATGAAAGAGGCCCCTGAGATTTAACTCAGCACCACTGTGGTGGAAATTCACATAGTGTTCAGTGCAGATTGCGAGGAGTTTGGGAGCCTGTACTATAAGAAATACTTCCATAGTTTGGACAGGTTTTATGTATCATTCTGCAGACTTCTAGGACTCCACAAAAAAGATCACACTCTATTTCCACTCCTTCCTGCTTGAAAAGGCAGATATATTGGATTCTCAACTCTGAAAGGAGCTTTGCCTGTTCTGTTTTCCTAGTCTCCCTCTTCTGAATAAAGCACCAAAATATAGAGGATTTTCTTTATTTTATTTTCATTAAGAAGCCTCACTAAGTTTGCCTTTTTCCTAAGCAGCTCTAGCAGCTATGATGTATATTTATCTGTAAAATCACATGCATGACATGAAGATCATTTTAACATGATGTTCATGGTAAAATCAGTATCAGCTCTGGAGCAGGATAGTTTGGCGTCCTGGTAAAGATGGGGCAGGAGATAGACCATGGAAAATGCAGAAGAACCTTTGAGCAGTTTCTTAAATTCTAACATTTTACAGGTATGGAAATTATCATGATTTGCTTGCAGGTCTTCACACCCAGCTGGACAAAGTTTCAGTATTATTAAGACTAAATCCATGCTCAGTATCATATCTCACCTCACATTAGATCTGTACCTAAAAGACTTTTTATTCACCTAAAACAATTTTGCATGGCTCATTTTGTAGCATTTCTTCAATTGCTAAGCATTTACTAAATGGTGCTCTCAACTAAGCTGTGAAAATGTGAATATCATGCAGTCTGAGGAGCTTTGTTTGCACATCAGAGCACTGGAAGTATTACTTGCTGTTCCCAGTGCCACAGCACAGACAGGGACTGGCTGCAAATAGAAGGGACTCAAGAAGAGAATAACCTTCACAGCTGAGTTCAAACAGAACATTGCCACCTTAGATCCTACCTTAGTTTCTGCACAGGAGGTGGCTGGCAGGCCTGTTCAAAAAGGCAGGGAAAACACAATGACCAACAGCAGGAGCTGGAACAGGATTTTTATTTCCTCTTGAGCTAAAACACTGCTGTTGTCATGATCCTCTCCTCTGGGTCACTTCCCCTTTTCTTAGTAGTGTTTGTATTCTATATATCTGCTTATTCCTACACACTAACCACATGGAGCCCTCTCCTCATTTGATGAGGCAGATGATCTCCATAACACTGCTATGAAATCTTTTTTAATATTAAGTATTTAAGGAAAAAAATCTATCACTTTCTGTACTGGTTTTATTGAATGTGTAACTTAATGGCACTAGGTTGAAAGCATTCACCGAGTCAATGTTTGGACTGTGCTGCAGGGTTTTTAATGAGAACATCCAAATTTTATGCATTTGAACTCATTAAAATGAACAGCACAATTTGTTCAGCAGTGGCTTATTTGCAAGAACAGGGATTAACAGGAGCACATAGAAGAGCAGAATACAGATACAATTTTTTCACGTGGAGATCAGCACAAAAATGCAGAGCTTTCCAGTGACCCATGCTAACATGAATATTTTTACCTCTGAACAAGGTGCAATATTTGAAAACACACTGGTTACTAAAGAGCTTGCACAGAGATTTGCACGTATCAAAGAGGAAATGCAGAAACAGACAGATTTAGAAAGACAAACCTTAAGCTAAGACTCTTGGAAGATGAAAAAGCAAAGTCACAGAAGGTGATCTTTGGTTACAACTCTTGAAAACTAGATGAAAATTTCAATTTGCAAAGCTAATAAAGAGCATTAGTTATGGAAAATTAAAGATTAATTCAAGGCTCCACAATGTGCTAGACTAAATAACCTTGTGCTGTGTCCTGCACAAATGCTGTGGCCCTCACAGATAGAAGGAGGTTGATATATGAAAATAAATGAAAAAGCCTGTGTTTATTTCTGTGGGCTTTGGAACAGGGCCCCCAGGAGCAGGATCAGTCATGCCATGCACTGTGCCCACTGTGCCTCCTCCCAGGGAGGAAAGAGGATGGCTGGGTTGGCCCCACAACCAGCGCTAGCAGAATTGTGACAAATCCCAGAAAGTCATATAATGAACTGAAAGACAAAACACAAATTAAAAGCAAGCACTGTAAAGGCAAAACCACAGACCCAGGAGAAGGGTGATGTGCTGTTTCCTCAGTCATAGGTGCTGCATCGTTTTTCCTTCAGAACTGGGAGCACTTCCTACAAATTTCTAAAACACATCATCTGAAACAAGTTACAGTTCACACGTTTTTTCCACCCCTGCCTTGCACCAGCACTAGATTTTACATAGCGCAGCACTAACAGCCTTGCAGTAACGTGGATTTCACATGCTGAGGACACACTGAATAAAGCCACAAAGGAGCTGATACCAAGGTGATCTAACCCAGGAGTCCAACCCAGACCATTCCAGCTCACTCTAGACCCTGGCTCCTTGGAGCAAGGACTGATGCTGCTGTCTGAATGACTCAAACTGCCCTTATCAGCATGTTATATTCTTCAGTCACATAAATACAGTCTTATCACAACCTTCTGTCTTCATCTCCTAGATACAAGCACTTAGTAGAAGCTTCTTACCACAGGACAGCAAGAAAATTCCCACAGTCACGAGATTTTCTGTTCAATAGCAATGTGATTCTTCTACATGAGCCTGGCTTAGACTGCTCAGAGAAGGAAAAAAAAAAAAAGCTAAGAGTTTTGGTAATTAAAATAGTGAGGAGACAATGGTAGTGACTAGCACACGACATGTCAGGATCATAGGTCCAATAACAGGAGGTGTTTAGCTGTGCTGCCTCTAAAAGCTGATCTGAGGGAAGTCAGTGGGGCTCCTGCATTTCTTCCTCTGACAGGGATGAGTGTCATCTGTCAGGATCAGCCTCAGTTTTCAGCTGAGGCTTCACTGAAAGCAAAACTTCTCAGTGTAGCCTTAAATGGTGTTAGGGTACTACCAGCACCCTTCTAAGTTTCTTAGGACATTGCTTATGTTTAACTATTCAGACTTGACATTTCCATGCTGGGTTCTGCTCCAGGCTGCTTTTTTTTTTTACTGGAAGGTGTCTGCAGAAGCAATACAGACATTTCTAACAAGGTTAGGAAAACAAAAAATAGCTGTGTGTCTGGGTTAAAAAATCTTCTTGTAGCAACTTTGCCCAGGTGTTCTATCACTCTCCAAAGCAGGAGCACAAAATGTGAAAGAGTGGGATCAGAATGTCAGCAAGGGTGTTTTTTTCTTTGCCTCTGAAAGTGTGCCTGTGTTTGATAGCAAACCAATGCCTCTGGAAGTTCCAAGCTGTGTGTCACATGCTGGAGGTAGAAGTTAAATTTTCCTCATGAGTTTATCCTTTTGGAAGACATTCCTGCCCTAGATATAGGACACTTTCTTTTCAAGAAGCTGTGTACTGAAAAAAATTGGGCACAGACCCTCTGAAGAAGTAATGAAGTGGACAGGAGACACAAACCCCAAGAAATGAAGAACAAACAGCAATTTAAGATTAAGTTTGCCTTTCCATTAGCTAATCTGAAACAGATTTGTCTTGGGAATCAGCTCTAGAAGCTAAAATAATGCAGCTCCTAGCATCAGAGACTAATGTCAAAGTCTTGTTGCTTTACCTCATCTCTGCACATCACTGTGAAACTTTCCTCTGTGCTTGGGCTTTGATGGAGCTTTTTTACACTCTGGATCTTTTCTCCATCCAGTGCAACTAGAAGTAAATTTACCATCAGAGTATCATTTATTTTTCTACTGTCCTACACAGAAGCCATTCAGAAGAGTTATTTTTTCACCCACTTCAACTGAAGATCAGTTGCTTGAAGCTTCTTGATTTTTATTTTTTTTTTTTTTTTTTGCTTTTTAGGGCCAGGCTGGAATACCATGTTCAAGTGAGGACAGTGAGCAGCTTGGGAAGCAATTACAACACCCTGAGTGTACACCATGCTGCAGCAGCCCCAGAAACCACTGCCAGTGCATCACATTAATTTTGGGTGTTCACCTTACTTCCAGCTGCTTGTCTTAGCTAAATGCCTTTAAGACTCTTAAAACAATTAGTGATCCAAATGCCTTCCCAAGGTTTAGCACTTGCAGAGCAGTGAGGAAGCCTTTGTTTATGCCCAGACTCCAGTTCAGGCACTGGGTGCACTGACATTTACATCAGCTCAGCAAGACACTGCTGTTTAGCTTTGGTGGAACTTTATAGCCTGGTTTATTGCAGCAAGGCCAGCAGTGTGATGAATCTTTTAAATAAATCTCCTCTGATGGATTTGCTGGCGCCTTACTTAGATTAGGGGTGAAAAGTATCTCGCTGTTAAAGCTCAGTGCATTTACCACCAACACAAGCCCCATTTACCACCATTAGTGAAGGTTTAACTGGGAAATTTATGTTAAAAAAATGCATTTACTGTGTGGGGATCCAGCATAGATGAGCGTGCATGCAGTGAGTGACACAACACTGACATGAGTTTTTATTTGGTATTGGCCAAAGTCAGAGCCTTATACACAACCTGATAATTTGTCTCTTCTGCTGTGTATTCCCCAAAATGCAACAAGTGAATAAATGAGTGCTCTGGAGTTTGTCTGCTGCTGAAACAAGCTGTGGGGGAAATAATTCATTTAAGGGCGACTTCAATTTCATCTTCACTCAGAAAGTGAGTTTAATGCAATGTTTCTTTATAAAGTAACTTCCTCTGCCCTTGCCTCCACTTTCTGCTTCAGTGCTGCAATAGTGAAGCAAACTATTTGAATGGCATTTTTCACCTTGTCCAAAATTGCCATGATGAAAAATCTGTTATCCCAGTGAGAATAAGGCCAATTTCAATTTTGCAGAATCCTAAAACCCTGGGAGTACATCCGCATTTGGACTTTAACATTTAGTGCATTTACTAAATGGACTTTAGTGCATTACTAAGAGAAAAGCAGGGAAAAAAAAAATAAAAAAGGCCCGAGTTGGTATGTAGTTCTTGATCCTGTATGTCATGATATCCCCATTAAATTGTGCCTTGTTTGCTTAAGCCCTGAGTCTGTGGAACTGAAAACTTTTAAAACCCATTTATAGGGCAGCATCACCCGCCTGTGCAAGTGTGAAGTTAATCATTCTGACTGCTGCATCTGCTGGGTGAAACAAAACACCCCTTCAGCATTTGTCCCTGTGCACAGGAGTTTTAGGGTCTGAAATTCCCTGGGTCTTTCCTGGGCTTTTTGTGTGCTGTTACAAAGGGGTTTTTGATGGATTGCCACTGCTTCCCCTTAGGATCTCTTTATTCTCTGCTCCCTTCAAGTTATCCCTTTGCTGCAGAACAGTGGGAAGGGGTCCTACAGCTCTGCTGCCATTCCTGGGGACACATCCTTCCACACTGGATGCCTTTGGGTCACAATTTTCCTGCTCAAACCTTTGCAAAAGCTCCATTGATCCATCATTTCCCTCGTGGCTTGCAGGGGCATGAAATTAGTACTTTATTAATCTGAGGCATATTAATTTTATACCTATAATAAGTGATAAAAATCTGATCTTTAGCAAATATACAGGAGATATCTACAGATTTAGAACACTATATTATTTTTCTCTGTCTTTATTGAAGCTTTCCCTCAACATATTTCCATATTTTTGTGTATGACAAAGATACAGGTGATTTTTGAGAAGAGCTTGAGCCTTTTTGAGCTGTGGGCTTAAAATCTGTTTAGAAAGGAAAAAAGTTAGCTGCTTTGCTAGTTTGAAACAGAGTATTTAGAAATTTTCACCCTATGATATAAGCAGAGAGCACCTCCCTGCGTTTTTGAATCTCCTAGGGAATCATAATCTGATTTGTGGTGTCATTCATACCAATTCTGAATGTTCCAGGCTACTCCCAGTGAATTTTAACTGCTAAAGGGAACAGTTTCAATACCAATACGAGTGCAAGGATCATGTTTATGTGCACAGAGCAAATGAATGACAGTTCTGAAAGTCCACTTGTGTCTACACCAACAGTTAATTAGCAGCCAGAAAAAAATGCACGCATTTCAATATTTAACCTTGAAGTCAGGATGCTGTAAAGGTCTGAAGTAACATTACAATGTTCTCTAGTAATTGTGTCTCAAAATGAAGCACAGTGAGCTGTTGCTGACATCAAGAGGCTCTGGTCCTTGTTTTCCAGCACCTCTTCTTGATTCTGCTGGTATTTATTATATAAACTTGAAAAATCTTTGAGCAATTTGGAGTTATTCACCATCTTATGCTGAGGCACAAGGAGAAGGCTCAGAGAAATGCTTAAAGTCATTGTCTTGGGGCAGTTGTACATGTGCAAAGTGTGGATGACAGAGAAAATCTCCTGGGAATAGAGTAAAAGAAGGGCAAGGTGGAAAGGAATTCCTGCACTCCTATTGCAGCTATTAAGATTCTTCTGTTTGTGTGTGAGGTTTCAGAACACACCTGCATAACTTCTTCAAACTTCTCTGGATAATCACAGTCTCTGAACACACATCTCCATGGGCTTTCAAACAAAGCTGAGATTCTCACAGCCCTGCTGCCATCAGTCAGGGCTGCAGAAAAGGCAGCAAATGTCAAAAAACCATTGCAGTTAAGTCATGAGAAATGACAATACTTTTGTGACTAAAGGAGACTGCATCTGGCTCTCAGCCATCTAGATGATTTTATATGCACTCTGCTCCACAAAACAGGAAAGCTTCTTGAGTTAACCTATTTCAAAGGTCTCCATCAAAGTAAACCAGCTAAGAGGCACTTGAAGCACAGGTATTAACAACAAACAAACAAAAGTGGCACCAAAATCACTGTTTTTCTGATATAGGACTCCTTTTACCACAGTCACAGCACTATGGGGTAGTTCTTCTTAAGGCTAAACAGAAGAATTGTCTGTTAAAGTCTATAATCCAGAAACTTCTCCCACAGGCTGACCACACAAACCAATGCCAGTGAAATGGAGAGCAAAATCTGGGCCGTTGCATTTCATTTTAATGTGATTCTTAAGTTACTGGATGTTTCATTCTGCTTCTGCCTGGCTGCTTTCTTTTGCAAGGGCACTTTATCTGGCAGGCACAGTTCTGTGCTGGCTGGGCCATCCACAAGGTGTTCTTTTCCTTTGGAAGCAAGGGTATTCAACCCTTATAAAAGAAGATAACACATAAACATGCTTATTGAGAAGTCTAATAATATTTCAAGCTAGAGCTATTCAAAGTGTTGCAGGTTTGTGGGGGGTTTTTGTTTGTTTTGGTTGGTTGGTTGGTTGGTTTTGGGGTTTTTTTTGTTCATTGTGGAGTTTTTGGGTTTTGTTTCCTTTTTTTTTTTTTTTAACAGTCACACAGGTTCTTAGGTAAAAAAGCCTCATCTGCCTGTAGCCAAGCAGCAGAAAGATTTGTCTCACTGTAAACAAATACTTCAGCTACACCACTGTGCCTTAAAACATCCTTATCAACACGCCTGTAGGACCAGAGTGTTCTTCAAAGGAGCTCTACCAACCTGAGCACTCTGAATTGACAATTTTAAGTCCCTCAGTTAAAAGGGATGTTAGGTCACTGAAGAAGGTGTGCAGCCACTTGTGCCCAATCCTAGGGTGGTTTAATCTGAGGAGCTGAGCTGTGAGACATCCTTTGCCTGTGTCCCTGTGTGCCAGAGGGGAGCCAGGAGATCATCCAGACTGAGTGCAAGGATCCCTGTTCCAAGTTTCATGATGCTTTATGTGGAGCAATCCTAATTTTAATGCAAGAAGTCCCACATCTCCCAATGGGGGCTACAGACTGGGAAATAGAAGTCTGAGGGTTCTCCCACTCCTTGTGTGGTCTGGCCAAGTCACAATTGTTCACTACCTCGACTTCTCCTCGTCCCTAAAGGACAAAGTTCTTTCAACACACTTCCTTTTAATTTCCTGCTTCCTCTTTAATTATGGCAGGACCCAGCAAGCCCCAGCAGAGATTAGAGGGTTTGCTAGAAGGCAAGAAAAAGATGTGCAAAAATCAGCTGATGTTTGTACAGCAACGAGTGCCTTGTTTGCAGTGCACCATATGGATGCAGAGTTTCACGTCTGGCATAATCCTACAAGCAGATGCCTGGAGAAGCAACTGCTCATCTGAAGTTTTTACTGGAGGAACCTCCCATTTCCATTACACCACAACCTCCTCCTTCTCTAACATATGGAAGTTAAATGCAGTTGTGACTCAGGGGAAATGCTTCTCCTTAAATTTAAAGAGCTTTCCCTGAACGCCCTTTCTGTGAGGAGTTTTCTTTGTCAGGTTTCTTAGAAACCACTTGCAGAGTTATCAAGGCTTCTACACACTGTATTTTATATGCAGCAGAAAGCCATTTGCTTGTACTAATGTTATGATTCTGGAGACTGGTCTGCTGGTCATCAGACTCCAAATAAAATCTTTAATAGCCCAGCAGAATTGTTCTCCCACTTTTCTATCTGCAAGAAACACTGTGGAGAATGCAAGGCAGCCCTCATGGGAGACAAATTTCTTTCTTTATTTGGGAAAGACTACCCAAACAGCAGCTAGGACAAAATAAATGATGTAGTGCCAACCTGAATTAGTTTGAGGTACCTATGTCTTATGATGTAATTGTTGGTAAGGAGTAGATGCCTCTGAGAACCAATGACTTGAATTCAAATTTTGTATCTGTCAGAGATTTCTTATACAACCTTAGGTCAGTCACTTCAATTCTAATGTAATTATTAAACTCTAGGTTTACTTCAAAAAAGCCTGGGGGGAATAAATGCTTTTAGACTTTAAAACAGTTGAATACCACATCAGTGGGAGGCTTCACACATAAGCTTGTCAGTTTGTGTTGTAATTGTGTAAAAGTGGTTGGGAGTAGATGAGATTTCTTTTGTGGCTACCTCCTTGGCCTCCACATTAGTTTTCTCTCAATCTGTTTTAATGTCAAAATAAATTCTTTGTAAAAGAAAGAAACCATAAAGATCATGTCTGATAAAACCGTTTTGGAGTGTGAATATGTGAAATGCCTGTTTCCCAGGGGAGAAAAAGGCATCAATCAGAATATTTTAAGCTAAGGAGTTTGTATCTTCATCTGTACCTTCCCCATCCTGTCCTAACATCTCTAGCAGTATTTTCAAAGTCCAGTGTCCTGTCCATTAATTGGGAATCCAACAAAATATATTCTCTGTGTGGAACTTCAAGGAGCCTTCAACTCTGGGTGCTCCTGCCTGGATCAACCAGAGCCCACTACTGAGGTGCCCTCACTGTGTCCTGCAGAACATATCCCTGTGCTCCTGCATTTCCTCCCATCTCACTGGTGAGGCATTTAAACACCACCCCCAGCTCCCCAAACTTTTGGTACCTGACCCAGGAATACACCAGGACCCTTCAGAAAAGCAAAAAGCACATTGTCTTCCAACAGAAGTAGAAGAAAATTCTGTACTTTGTGGGGTGAGGGGCAGGCTCATACTCTCGCTTTAAAAAGACTAAAGGTTATAAAATGTTTCTTAATGGAATGTAGAAGACTCAGCAAGCTGGTTCAAAGAAAATGTTTTTCCTCTCAGCTCATTTTAAACTCTCTCCCTGTGTTTTTCCCACTGGCACTGAAGCACTCCTCTGAAATAGCTCTCCCCTGTAGAAACTTCTGTGCCAGAGAACATCTTGGTGCAATATCCCAGTGGAACTTAGTAGCCCTTAAAAGTGTACCTGATTCCCTTTTCCTGTGGAAACCAGGAGGGCTGAGACACCAAACCTGCCTGCAAGCATCACAGTGCAAAAGGAGTTAAGGATGCAGTAAGAATTAGGGATGCTTCCTCTCAGGGCTATAGACGGACACCTAGTCAGAAGTCAACCCAAAGCAAGAAATAAAAAGCATCCTACTTTTCCTGTAAGTGTGAAAATTTACTGTTTACAAGTTTAGACACCCTGCTCTACACAGTTTAGTTAGGACAGCTTAAGCCAGACAAAAAATTTAAATGTGCTGCCCGTGCCAAAGGGCCTTCCTGCAGTACTTCTGCCTGCCTACAAAGGGACTTTGCAGCTACTGGTGTGTCACAGAAGATGTGCAGAATTTGTTCTGCTAATGGGCAAAGATGAGCAAGCAGAGCCTTAGAAGTACATTGAACCTAGTTCATCTTCAGCACATTGCAATGCCAGGCAGCTCTGAGGTGAGCACATCCTGCTAAGAACATTCCCAGAGGACAAGGAAGTCTCTCTGAAATAAGGACATGAATTAAGATAGTCTTAATTTGAAGCAAAATGACTATTCTAGAATACTCTGCATAGCTGTCCTGATTTCAAGCCTAGTATTTAATGATTTAGTTAAATTCCTTTTCAGGTATTTGTTCTTGCTCAAAAATGCAGCTCCAGGAGCTCAAACTGTCTATCTTTCATTTCTCACATCAGGGATTCAGAAATAAATCACAAGCTTACAATATTGTGGTATCAAATGGCTTTGGGAACTGTCTAATTGAAGTTCCACATCCTGGTTTATAAGCCACCATCATCACATTCCCTGTCTGAAGGGGCTTCAGTGCCTTACACAACTTTTCTTCCAGGTTCTGCCACAAGATTTGCAGAGCCAAGATAATGAGGCAAAGTTTTTGGTAGCTGGAGCTATGGAATTACACAATAAGTGTCTCATTGGGACAGGCTTTGTGTCTTCAGGGAATTCATTTGCTGCTAAATTCTAAGGGTTGTCCATATTTTCTAGCTAGCATGGGGTGTTTATGTGCAAGGATCAGAATATAGGACCAGCAGCTAGCAGATAGTTACTAGATCAGATTATATGATTCATGGGCATACAAGAAAAATAGGATTATCAGGTCCTGAAAAAACTTTGCCTTGTTGTGTATCCCATAGAAACAGCATAACATTTTTCTTGGAGAAAGGCCACTCACAAATGAGTCAAGCCAAAAGTCTAGGAAAACAGCAAAGAAATCACTGACTGGTTCAGGCCCAAATGCTAAACCTTCAGTGCAGAACATTTTCTACCTGGGAATGTTTCTCGGTGCTTTCCATTGACTGCAGCCAGGCACCACCTTTCTTTTCATGGCATTGACTCTTTCACACCCCTTTAAAACACAGTTTTTCCTGGGACCTGCATGTTGTTAAGGTCAGACAAGCCAAGGCCAGTCTCTGGTAAGGGCTGCATCTCTTCACCTGGGAGTCTCCTTGCATTCCTTCACTTGCTGAGTTCCTAACAGCTCTCCCCCAGCTCTCTTGTTGTGGAGTTACCACTGATGATGCAGTAAAGTCACACCAAGCCAGGCACAGACTACACAGAGACATGTAGGGCACGACTGTTCTCCCACTCCTGCATATTTCCCTTTGTGCTCATCATTTCCTGGCATCACTTTCCTTTATTTCCTCTTCTTTTCCTGCTTGGAACCTTCTTCTCATCCACCCTCACCTCTCACTTTCTAAGACTTCATTTCTCTGCTTGGCACTTCCCTGGGCCCTGTCCAGCACACAGGAACAGATGGCACAGCCCAGCTGGCCCCAGAGGGGAAGACAAAAAAAAAGTGTTGCCTTGGTAAATTAGTGTTGCATCTCTGATGCCTGGTGAAGTGTAGCCCAAAAATCTCATTCGCTGCATTGTGCCTCCTAGGAGGAAGCTGATTATTTAAATGTGTTTTGCAAGACAGTTCATGATTTCTGGACAAGTCCTATCTCAAAGCAAGGAGCCCTAGAGGGGGAACACTCTCACAAAGCACTTGGGGTGTGCAGGTGATCCCTAGCACCTGAATGCAAACGTGATCGCCAATACAGGAAATAAAGTGACTTCTTTTCCATCAGATGAACTAAACTAAGTTTAAAATAAATAAAAGCAATTAAAAAAAAAAAAAGATAAAAGCTGCTGAAGGCCCACATGTTCATAAACACACATCATAATGAATCAGGAAAATTTAGATCATCCCAAGGGTTATTTGACTACCATTTACAGAGATCAGCTTTTATTTGCTATGCAAGGTTGTGTGGTTGAAGCTGGATGTAAGCTAGATCACATCAGACATTCCCCATCCTTTGCAGTGCCCAGAGTTGGACCAATGATCCCTGGGGTCCCTTCCAGCTTGAGCACATCCTGTGACTGAGTGGTGAGAGTGAACCTCGTCTTGAATTGGGTTCTCATCTTGTTCTCCAAAGCACGGAGGAAAGGCCTTGTGAAACAAATCATAAAAGGCTCTTTGGAGCCTTGGGTAGGAATAAAATAAGTTAGGAGCAGAGCTAGATAAATTATAGAAAATGCCTGACTCGGGTGGTGGGAGGAGCCTTTGAAGTGGGGAAGGAACCATCCCAGGATCTGCTCCCATGCTGTTCAGATCATTCACATCAGCCTTCCCTGCTGCCAGCTTCAACACACGGCCCTCACAGGGTGCTCTGAGCTGCTCTGCCATCTCCAGACTAGAAGCATGAGCTGAATTTAACACTTCTACCCTCATCATGGGCACAGTTTGCATGTAGGAAGCAGTCAGTGTATAGCTCTGTTACAAAATTGACACTTTCAGCATAAAAGCCTTGTTTCAAGAGCAGGGTTTTTATTCAGTTGAGTTCAAATGGGCTCATTTGCTTCATTTAGACTAAATGAAAAAGAAATGCTTCTGGCCCAGAAGCTGACCATGAACCCCTAAATTTTAAAAAAAGCACTTCATTCCCTACAAGTATTTCATGTTCACATATATTTTGATCTCCAGGAAGAGCATGTCTTCTAAAACTTATTGCAAGTGTAAAAACCAAACATTCAACCCCTGTAAGACCACTCACTCCTGCTCCACAACAACAAAAACCACACAAAGCCCTCCAAGAAATCAAAATCATTGTCTTGATAGAGGGCAAAACACAGGAGCAGCTAGAGAACCTGAACTTGCTTAGTCGTATTCTTGAGAAGAGACCAGTAATTAAAAACAAAATTAGTGGTATTTTCTATTTTTCCACACTAGAAGGATGAATATAGGATTGCTCATAGAAAGGGGTTGGGAGCCTCACTGGCCACAGTTAAGGATTTATTAGTCACACTCCCACAAGATAAAATGGGACACACAAGTGATCCAGTGTTAGTATTTGAAAGGGATAGGTGTGAATTAAAGCTTGAGAGTAGATTTTGCAGACAAAGCACCTAATCCCAAGGCTTTTGTAGCACAGCTGTAGGAAGGGCATTAGCAACAAGCTGCAGTTCCATGCCTAGGGACTCACAATGATCTGATGCCCTCTTTTAAACTCATTATTAACAGCACTACCTTGATTCCTCAAGTGGGCACCAAGCAGTGGGCATTCACAGCTCTACCCTCTCCCATTTCAAGCTCCTTGACCCAGGATAAAACTCCCTAGTGAGACCAACAGCAGCAGATTTTGGAGCTTCACAACAGGCCCGTTATTTTCAACACACCCCATTTCCAGCTCCACACAGCTACAAAAATTAACTGAAAACTAATTTTCTTACTCAAATAAGTCATGGTTCATTTTTGCCTCTGTTTAAAATTTTATGCAAGATGAAATGTTAAAGCTGACAAGCTTGAAATGAAATATCAGAACATTCCTTGACCTTGTCATCACCATTTGCTTTTTGCTCTTCTGAGCAATGAAAATATTTTATTTCAAAAAACAGCATATTCCCATGAAACTTGTTGATTTTCATGAATTGGCATTTTCCAGAAGGAAAAAAAAAAAAAGAAAATAGCTAGCTGGAAATTTTTCAAGTAGCTCTCTACACAAGAAATGCAAAGCAGAAATGTCCCAGCCAGTCCAGTTTGAATTCTCCAAGAGCTTCTGATTTGCTCCTTTGACTGGCCAGAAGACAGAGCCTTCCCTGAATTCCCTCCTGCAAGGCTGTATAATGTGAAATAGCTCTCACTGCTTTTTGGGTTGTTTAAATTACCATAAACCCACACATGTGTTGCAGTAATGGAGCCGTGTAAGCAGAGGGTAGACATGAAAATCCCTATTTGGTACCCAGCCACAAAACCAGTGTTTGCTCCAGGAACACCCACAAACAGTCACTGGTTTCTGCTCTCTTACCTTTGTCTGTGGCTCCTTCCATCTTGCTGCTGGTGCATCTCACTCTCCAAAATTCCTCCCTGCCAAGCTTGGCTGCCCTAAGCACACCGGGGCTTGCAGCTGCAAGGGAGTGCTGCAATCAGCTGATCTCCATCACCTGCCCCCAACTGACTCCCCACAGCCACAGACTGCATTTCCCACCAGGGTTTGCCCTGTGCTGCTCCCAGGCATGCTGGTGGGGAGGGTGATGGACAAACAGCTGCCCTGGGGCCCGCTGATGCAAGTGACAGGTGACAGAGCTCTCAGCAGGGGCTCTGCAAGCTCCTTGGCTGCTCTCTCTGCTTGGCAGGTTGCTCTGGAATGAAGCTGGTGGAGAGAGAACTCACCATGCTATAAACATGCATCACACTTCACAATCCAAGCCTGCTAAAAGAGTAAAATACCAGCAAAACTGAGTGTGGAACAATCTGGGAGAGACTTTTAGCAGTACAAATAATTTTGACGTGTGCAGCAGGCTGTTTCCAGCTACTGAAATAGAGAATAATATACCTGAGTGCTCAGCCAGAGCCCAGAGTACATTCCTACATCCTGAGAAAATCAGCCAGCCCTGAAGTTACTGCTGAAATACAGTTTTTAAAGCTATGGTTTAATTATTCACTCTTGATGAGGAAAATTGTCTAAGCATAAATTTTCAAAATTGCAAGCCATGATCTATAAATAAAAGCTTTCTTTTCATGATTTACAGCTACATTTGATACTGGCCTTGCTAATGATGTGATGTTTATGTCTGTGTAACTTATGAGTTATCCAGCAAATGCACAAGATTTCAGCTCTTAGTAGCTAAAGGAGATTTTATTGGGAGAGTTTACCAAACTGTGCATTTCACCAGGGTAAAGAGAAATCCTTTCTTTATAACTCTGCACAAGCTATACCAGGACATGGGCACTATCAGCCTGTTATGCAGCATTCCCAAAAGGCTTCAGATTTGAGAAGCAGATATTGAAATCTTGCCAGTATTCAGCTTCAGTTTTTCATAAATCTTCATGGTTTCATTCCTGTTTTTCCCTTTGTGCAGATGGGAATAGTGGAGCATTTCCAAGATGGAGATGAAGTAGTCTTCCCATCACTGTGGCTTTTTTTTAAAATCAGATTTGGTATCTTGGTGTACAGCTTTGTACAAAGGGTCAGCAAATATCCTGTGCAATGTTTTTGTCTTTTGCCATTACACCAGGAATCGTGCTGAGCTGAGGCCCCAGTGCTGCTCCACTGTATACAAGCATATTTCACCTTTTGAATGATGAAGGGGACGGCTTATAAATCTCAGATTGTTTCTTCAAAAGTAAAGACATAAAAAGGAACTGGTTTGCAACTATCTTATTATAAAACTATTCTCTTGTGTAAGAGATTTAGCTGTTAGAATGGTATCTTCAAACTTTCACATAACTTGGTTAGGAAGGAACACAAAAAATCTGTTTTGATTGTATTTCTCGAAGGTTTCAGAACATCCTAAAATAGTTTGGGAGTCTTGCAGGAATACATTTTATAATGAGATTTGTGGGACTCTGCTTCTGCTTAAACTGGAGCATAGAGGGGAAAAAACCCACAACAATGTTTAAGCAGAGCTTGCTAAGACTGAAATAGGTCTGATTTGAGATGGGAATATAGTTTTGTTTCATCTGTGCTGTCATGGTATATAATAGTGAGAAGGTATCTTAAGTGTACTTTTGTGTTTACTCTTCTAATCTCACATTAACTTACTGTAGCCCACTATTTTTTACACTGAGAAAATTGGGAGGTTCAGATTTAAGTACAGAAGAAGCATAAGTCTAATTGGTAAGGGAAGAGGAATAAGGAGAGGTACTTCTGGAAAAGTGTGAACTGTCACCAGAAAAAAAAGTGGAATGAGAAAATGTGTGAATCCAAACATTCCATTTCACTGTTGTCTTTGTGGTCCTGGTTTCCTAAAGAAACTTTATTTTTCCCCCCATCATTCCACCTTGTTCTATTTAGCCACCTGTCTCTTATTTTAATTATTTGCTGACCAAACTGTATCCAAATTTGACAAATAGATAAAGTTACCTGTAGCATATTGTGTCCTGACAGTGCATGCAAAGGTCTGGTTGTAGAAATTGTTCATTTTAAGCTTTCTTCTTCAGACATCTGAGCTTAATCTTGGGAGCCACATCTGAAAAAAAGCCAGACTATGTCAGTGTTGCTCCTCCCAGACTGAGTTTCTTCCATGGTTGTAGCACTTCAGTTCTCAGCACACCTGGCCAGGTTGTGTAAGGTGCTGTGCAAACACAGACCAAGAGCAAAGATTATCATGAGTAGTCTCACAGGGCCAAATAATGCCTAGAAAATAGAGTAAAATACATCCAGACATACAAACTGGCGTTTCTTGCCATTCCCACATTGATTCATGTTTGTAATGCAAAAAACCAGCAAAGACCTTCACTTAAAGGATGAGTCTAGATGCAGTTCTTACCACTTATTACATTCCCAAAGTGAACCAAAGAGAGAATTAGAGGAATAATTTGAAATTATTCTGAAATGCTGAATTCAGCTGCAGCTCCAAGCCTGAATTTCCATGCCAGGGCAGATGCCTCTGTTGCAGAGCTGTGGTTAATTATTCATGGCCCGTGAGCTGTGATGGAAACAGACCTGGAGATGCAAGAGTAGTTTTATGCTTCTGAGTCAAAGTCACCAGCACTGAATAAGCAGGTGCAGCCTCAGCAATTTGAGAGAAATAAGTTCTCCAGTAAAACTGGGCTGCTGTTCAGGGTGCAGGTGGCAGGAGGCTGGGGAAGGAATGGATGTGGCTGATTTGCTTCCTGTAGCACTTCCAATGTAGTGTGCAGCTATATGCTGTGTATTTACTACAGCTTTTACTTTACTACAGCTGTTCTTTCTGGAAACTAGTTGCTTGCAGGCCCTGGTAACAGATGCTATACAGACAGAGTGTTTCACTGATTCTCAAAATGCCAGAAGTGCTAACAGCCTAGAATGCTGAAGTTCTGTGCCCTGTGAGATGAATGCACAAAATCAAGCTCCTGAGAAAACACTAGAGTCCTTTCTGCAGGAGAAAAGAAATATTTAGTCCCTAAATCCCTGTGGGGCACTGCAGGAGCCCAAAGGGATGTGGAACTCTGCTCTCAGCGTGGTTCTGCCCTGGCTCCTGGCATTTGGCACACTTGACACTCGGAGCAAGTTGTTTCACTTTCTCCTGAAATGTACTCGGCTCAGAGGGAAAGTGTGGGTTCTTTTTCACAGCACAAAGTAGCTGTGACTTTTCTGGACAGAAAATGACGTGCTCCTGCAGCCATCCCAGCTTCTGGAGTGGAGGCTGGCAGAATGGAGGGGCCTGAGTGTGCCAGGAATAACACAGCTCCTCTCTCTGCAAGGGTGGCCATCTGTCCTGCTCTCCAGGCTCTGCCTTGGAACCGCACTGTGATCCTTGGCACCCTCCTGCTTCCACCCTTCTCGTTTATGGAAAGGGGCTTGCAGTGTTTCCTCCACCTCCCAGGCCTGCTACAAGATGCTGGAGAGGTCTAAAAATATCATGGCTGCTAAAATTTGGAGAGCATTTGGATCAGAAAAGCCAGTGAGAAGCGTCTGGAATCTATCCCAGATCCAGCAAGGTGCATTCATTCCCAGTTAGACTTTGTCATCTGGGTGGCAATGAATCAGCGAGGGGAGAACTTCTATTTCACATGTGCTCTAGCAAGACACTGCATTATTGTTTGTAATACAAGTAGGTGCTGGATAATATTCCAAATAGCACTGCTTTGTACTTTTGTGCCTCTGGCAGTGGTGTTAAGTGCATAAATATTGCAGTTCTGCGTTGAAAGGTGACTCTGCTAAAGAGAAAATTTAGATGGTTTGAATTTTGGTAATATTTGGACGAGAGACATGTTCTAAAATTCTCTATAAGAAGAAAAAGCCATGGGACTAGGGCTCTGAAGCAGACATCTTGGCTGTCTTCCCCACAGGCAGTGCAATGCCAAGAGCCCTAAGAAACCCAGCCTTTGTGCTGACTGATCCCAAAGCTTCCTGGGCTGTGAAGAAAAACTGTCAAAACCAAAGCATCTCTTCAAAACATTTCAACTTTGACAAATAGGCAAATTTTAATGTGGGGGGAAAAAAATAAAAAGAGTAAAAAAACCTCAAAAAACCCTGGAATTTTTCTCAACCATGCTGGTAAACATTGAAGAGCAATGGCTCCAGCTAAGCAAACAGGAAAGCATGCCCTGCTGTCTAACTGTGCAATCTGGCAGTGGCAAAATAAAGACAGGATTAAAGGTGTGCTGGACCACAGCAGCCAAGAGAGTTCTGGGTCTCTAAATAACACCATGTAATGAAACAGAAAAAGATAGGGCCTCTTTGTGAGCTAAACCCTATTTTGCCATGCAGGTAATCGAGGCTGATGTTGTGGTGAAGCATCCAGGAGAGCAAACTGGAACCCGCTGTTGGCCAAAACAAATAAATAGCGACTTCAGGAAAAAAGCACATCTGTTCTCTCCTTTTGATTGGCAAAAACATCACTGGTATTCCAGTGCCTCCCTAACTGACAAAATGAGCCTCTGGGATAATTATGGCTGTGGTGAAGGGCTCTGGGTGTTGCTCAGGTACTGCTCTATCCGTGAGGGGTTATTCCAGCCCCATTGCTGGGTGACCATCACCTGATGGGAGCACTCACGGTAGTGATGGTGCCAGGAGGGGGTGTGGGCAAAACTAGAACTATCTTCCCCACTCACCCTTGGTGTTCAGTGTGATGGGAATTGCTGTTCTCTCTTTCAAGGCCAGCTGTGGAGAGGGCAGCTCCCCCTGGGCACTGCACACCCTCCATCCCTCCCTCCCTCACAGATGGGAACACAAACTGTGGCCCTTTGGCCGTTCTGCAGCCCATCACTACAGCTCCACTCGTGTCCCAAGTCACCTGCAATGATTCACCTTCCTCTGTGGCTAAAACACCCATGTGTTGCCATTTCCTGGGTGCTTTTCAACCAAATCACCATCCAGGTCTGCAGGGACTAACAGCATTGTTTGTTCTGTCTGTCTGATCTATATTTCTCATCTTCCCATTTCGTTATTTGCTTTGGGATTCATGTTTGAAGAGCAATGACTCACTCTACTCGTGCTCCTACTGCTTAGAATTAAAATAGGAAAGCTTCTCCCTCTATACCCTCCACCTCCCATATTTCTAATACGTTGCCTTTTGAAGCCATACAACACCTTATAAATGTTTCAGCAGAAGGGAGCTGACGGAGAATTCCCATCTGTCACATTAACACAGCCTGGTTGGAAATATTTTTAAAAACTAAGATATGGAGGGAGGGAGTGGACAAGGAACAACCTACGTGACTGGGAAAAGGAGAGATAATAGGAAACTGTGAAGTACTACTACCTTGGGCTTGAGAATCCAGCCCCACCTTGAAACTTGCTTCTGCTGCTTTTACAGAGGATGAGCAAACACCACTCTCTACCTGTGATGCCTGGAAAGGCTGACATAGAGGAAGAATAAAAGGATATAAGGTATTTATTGAAAGGATCCAGCTTGGGCAGTGCAGGAACCCCTTGGGCCTACACCCAAGGCAAACCCACAGATGGGCACAAAATGGCCGCCGGTCATGAGGGCTCACACTTTGATAGGTTTGGGTCCATCAGCACATTGGAGTGAATTGTCCAATTCCAGCTTCAGGTGATGAAGCTCCATCCTCCTTGTTCCCTCTCTTCCTTCACTGTTGTTTCCACTCTTGGGCCTAAAATTTGTCCTTGGTGCCCAGCTGGAAAGGAATTGGTTTGTCTCCCTACTCTGTGAAGAGAGCTTCAACCCTTCATATGATACCCAGAACTACACACTAAACCAGCGCAGAATGTGAAAAATATAAAAGCTAAAACTTAAGGCATCACCTGCACTGTTGGTGATTAGCACATCTGTGACTGTGGCCTTTTCCATCTTGCTCTGGATCCTTAAAAAGTGAGACACTTTTGTTCGAAGTAAAAAATATGGTGCCTAACAATTGCCAGAGCTTAAATAGGAATACTGGAAAATAAGCTCTGCCTACATTTTCAAAGTGGGGGAGGATTCTGTATCTTAGCAGCAAGTTTTCTTGTACAGTCTCTCCTTTGAGCCAAACTCCTGTGCCACCAAAACCATTGTTTTGGGCATGGCTGTGGTGGGTTCTCAGCCTTAGGCGTGGCTGCTCCAGGTGAAACTCCAAGTTCAGATCTCACCAGGTGAGCTCTGAATATGGTCACTCAGGAAAGAGAAGTGAACAGCTGAGACGTATGGTGCTCAGAATAATTAACCTTTTCTGTTGGCAAGGCTTTGTGGCTTTACCTCTGCTGCTACAGAAAATAGAGTTTAAAGACTGGTTCTTATAGCCCTGAGTTCTCCTCAGAGCTAGCTCCACTCGAGCCCAGCTTGTCTCAGAGGTAGCTACTTAGCACAGTCCAAAACAGAGATGGGTAAACCTGGTGAGTGAACAGTGTGAATGATTAAGGCTATTGCCCACTCTTGCTCTCTTCCCCTGTGTCATTCAGCAGTGTATATTTGTGCCAAGCAGCTCAGTCTGACCTGTGGGTTTCTTTCTTTGTGGGGCTGTCCTGAGCAGGAGCGCTGGTGATCTGCAATCCCTTTATGGGCTCAGAGTTGCAATGGATGAATCTTCATCATAGGGCATTGTATTCAAGCTGTAAGCCAGAGACAGCAAAAGAGAGTAATTAGTGCAGGGAAAAAAAAAAACAAAACAACAACAAAACAAAAAAAAACCCAAACCTGACAAACCATCTTTTTCCTGTGTAGGATTGCTTTAATTCTGAGATGTAAGTACAGATAGTACATCTGTATTTCTCAGTTCCACTGAGTAGGAGGAGGGTAAAGTGTTGAATTTTGGCTTTCCAGGAACTTGCTTCCCTCTGCCTCATCCCCTGTGTGTCATGCAGCAGCTCTGTCATCACACAGGATGCTGCTGAGCTCGTGTTTCAGCCTGTGCCCACGTCACAGCCTGTGACACAGAGCTCTCCCTGGGGCTGAACACTCTGTCACAAGCCAGCCACGCTGCAGCCCAACCCCAAGTGCGTACGTGGACAGAAATGGGTGAATCCTGATCTCATTTCCACCCGTTACACAAATGTTCCACTGCTGTGAGCCTAGCTGTCAGCTGGTCTCTTACAAAGCAGTGATAACCTTACAATAGAACTCCAGATCTTTCAAAGAGCTCAGCCTCCCACTCTGACAGCCCGACGTCACAAGGAAATCACCTCTGCCTGAGGCACCAAAATGTTCACAGGTAGGGAAGAAGTTTAGCACACTGAGTCCTCAACTTCTCACACAATCTGGGCAGCAGACACTGCTGCTAGGGCTGGTGGAAACTTTGAAAAATTTGCACTTTCTTTTAGAAGCTAAAAGAGAACTCAGTTTTTCAGAAAATCTGGCTCCAATTTAGGTGTTGAGCACTCAAAAATTTGAGTCTGAGCTCTCTGAAAAATCTGGCATCTAACAAAGGAGTGCTGTGAGGATAGATTAATTAATGTGAGATCCTGGGTTAATGGTGTTGACAGGCCTGCTAAACTTTGTAAAGAAGTGAGGAAGAGTTTCATGTGTTGAAATTTCAGGGAAAATACCTAGTAGGTGAGAAATTATGACCTACTGTGGATCTGTCACAACATAAGGAAAACCACAGTAAGTTCTCCCATAGCTGAATTCCTCCACTGGCAGAATGAACACTGTTGCCAGTCACAGATATTATACTATTGGCACACAATTTTAGAAGCTTTAAAACATTAAAGCCCAGGCTTTTAGTGAAGTAGAGGAACACAATATATCTTTAATCCTGGCTTCCTAACCAAGCTGTGCAAAGAATGTTTGAAAGCTATTGCTGTGTTGCTAATAGTTTCAACCAGAAAATTTGTTGTCAGGTGGACTTGAATTTTCCAGATGACAGTAATATCCCTGCAGGAAATGAGGAGGAGATGAAGCAACGTCTGTGAAGCTGCTGAGAGACTAGTTTTGTAAAGGAATTATGCAAATATGATAATCGTGTGTTTTCCTTTCTAACTGTTTGAAAGGAAAACTAATGCATCTATTTGTTGTTCTGCATGTTCACTGGTGCAACACCTGCTTTGTGAAAAGAGTTTGTGACTGTCAAGGGACTTCACTGCTCCTCTCAAGGACAGCCAGATAACTCTGGTTTGCAGGAGAAATAGAAAGGTTCTTACTTCTGGTGCAGTTCTCTCATTTCTGATAACTTCTCAAACACAGCTGGAGAGCAAGGCTGCATCTGGCACATCCCCACGGCGTGGGGCAGCCACACCTTCAGGTTAGCAAAGCTTCATGTTCCAAGGTCCTTCAGTCTCAGTTCTGGGGTGAGCTCAGCAGCCACAAAGACAGAATTCCAATGAGTTCAACAGAGCTGCTCTATTTCCAATCAGCAGAGAGAGCAGTCAATAAATAATCTTTTTGTAGATGCACTAGTTATTTGTTCACACATGTATACATGGACAGAATAGTATTCCAAGGCCAGTGGAAACAAGCAGGTTTGGCATTTTTGCCCTTTGTTAGCTATCTTGCCTCCCTTCTCAACATTTCCTTCATAAGATTTCTCTTTTGCCCTTGGGATACTTAACTCTCTTGCCTGCTTCTGCCAATTTAAAAAAAACAAATTAAAAAAAAAAAAAGAGGTGGGAAAATTAAATTATTTCTGGAATCTATCAGCAACAAGTAGAATCTCTTAGGACCACCTTTGACATACAGGAACAATAAGCTTGAGAGAGGAAATTGGTTTCCCCATGGCTGATGGTTTTCCTGGATTGGTTTACCCCACTCCCACAGTGTTGAACTATTGAATGCTCAATTAGTATTCCCCAAAGTGTCAAATGAATTGAACCAACTCCAGAAATTCTTCACTGCAGTTGATGTATCATTTTTCAGGCTCTGAGAAAAGGACCTACTGTTTCACTCAGTGCAGCAAATAATTTCTCCCCTTCTCAGCCCTGTGCTGTTTTGCTTTTTTTTAAATGTGATGTTTAAGCACACCTGCAAAAATAAACAGGAATGGCAAGTTATTGCCTCCAGAATCTGTGGAGTACCTCAGCAAACTAGTTTATAAATAGATAGGCAGATGGGTATAATGACTATAGGATCTTGAAGTATTTTGGTTTGGTTTTGTTTTGCTTTGGGCAGTTGCTATAATACCCTGTGTGATTCTGACAACAGTTATAGATTCCCAAAGTGCAGATGGCCAGCTCCATTTTGAGCTACAGGCCAAAAATCATGCTGCCAAGCCCAAGGACTCAGAAATAATGGCCTATATTTCATCTCAAATGAAGGGATTTCTTCACAAGGAATGATGGAACTGGTCTTGTAACTTGTATTTCATATTTATATTTTTGAGTCTTTGTGATGTGTTTGGTTACATTTTCATCTCCTCTTTATATCCAAGAGTCATAAATTTCTTGCTTAGTAATAAAAACAGGGACCATAACATGACTCCAAGTTTCAAAGGAAAAGCTTTCACTAGAATAGAAAAAATAACAGAAGTTAGAAATCAACTTTTCAGGCTCAAGGGGAGTCCAAGGATAACTGGTTCAGCCCATTGCACATTCCCAGAAAGTTTCATCTCAGCTTGAATCACTCCCTAAGGTGCTCAGTGTAATAGGCTTTGCAAATCTTATTTGCATTAACTTTGTTAGGTTTTGCTTCTTACAGTCATCATGACCCAGCCTTTGCTAGAGATGTTGGCCTCCTTTCTGTTGGCCAGGCTTTTTTTTGTGATCAGAAGAAGCAGATAAATAAAAATAAGATATAGCTACCTAAAATAAGGTATAGCACTACAGCTGGGCACTGGACACAACTGAGAGCACCATGCACCAGGATGCTCAGAAGAATGAAAAAGCAGAAGTTATCTAAGCTTTAAACCTCAAATCACAGCTGGATTTTAACCTGAAGTACCCAAGAAATTTGCAACAATTTTGCTATTTATTCTGAAGTGAATTTTAGTATTTTGGTGCTTTGCAGTGAGGACTGTTTTTTGAGCATTGAAACACTCAGCCTTGAGTAAATAATAAAGAGCCAGTCTTCCCAGGTCAGTCAGGAGCTATTTATGAGAAAACTGCATGCACAGAAAAGTATAAAAGGGGATCTACTTGGAAAATGATTCAGGAGAAGAACTGAGCAGAGAAGAGAGACAATGGCAAATACCCTTTGTTAGTCCCAGAGCTCTGACAGACATGGGGCAGCTTGATAATTGATAATTTTCATGATGGGTTGGAAAATATACTTATGATATTATGCTGAGATGGACAAGAAGTGTTCAGAGAAGGGAATAAGAATTCAAAAGGATCCTGGTGATTTGGAGAAGTGGTGTAAGATGATTATTCTTTCAAGAAAAAGACCGCTTCTATTTAGGAAAAGGTTGTGATACAGCATTGACTAGTGGAAATGGTGGCAATGAGGCAGAAGATATTAATGGCATGAGCACAGCCTGGGGTTGTCTGCCTGAGAATCACTTTGTGTTGGGAGGTTATCATGAATCAGAAGCTGTGACCATGAGTCAAACCAGCCTGTGGCAAATAGAGAAAATATCATACCCGTGTGTTTAAAACCAAGTATCCTCTATAGTAATCACTCCACTCTACTTGGAGCTCCTTAAGACTGAGAAAGCAACAAGTAGGCACTCTCCAACATTTAAAATGTTGTGCTTACAACAACAGCAAAGCAATGATCTTAAAATTGCAGTAAGGAGCATTCAGTTAGACCTTAAGGCCAAACGTGCAACAGCAAGGATGACAGACCCCTGGAACAGGTTCCTGTGGGATGCTGGAAGAATCACAGGAGGCCCACACCCACAAGATAAACATCTGTCAAGAACAGCTACAGCTGAACTGTCACAGGGCAGATTGGGTGACCTCAGGGTCCTTATTTCCAATGATTTGCACATAAAGCCTATACAAAAGAGGAGAATACTGTCACCATTTCTTTAACATCCTGGGTGAAGTGCCTCCCTTTTGGTTCTGAGTGATTCTGAGGGCGATGGCAGCTGTTCAGTGCAGAAGGCAGCTCACCACAGAAGCAGCAAGGGCGAGTGGAGAGGTGTGATGAGGCTGTTGACTCAGCCTGCACGATGAGCTGTGGCTGCAGAGCCTCTTGCCATCACAGGATGCTCAGGAAGGAGGCAGGGGTGGCATCACTGCCCACCACCTGCTTCCAGCACGGAGGGTGGTGCAGCTTGGGCCACGTGAACAAGAAGGATTCAGAACTCAACATCTTTGGGTTTAACAGAACATGTGGAGATGCAGCTCCCTGGCCCAGAGAAAAGCCCCCACCTGCCTCCCCTTTATTTATCCCTGCAAAGGGCTGCTGCAGGAAACCCTGCTCATGTTTGGCCTTCTAGCAGGATTCCTGTTTAACATCTGTTGAGAGGAGTCCAATGTCCCAGCTGCTTCACCTCCTCCTGGAGCCCCTCACAGAAGCCAGCATGGTTACCTGGAGCTTCAGTCCTTGCAGACTGCAGATCTTATTCTAACTTGGCTCCTTATCAAATGTTGTGCGTGGAAAAAACACTAAAAATACACCTGAACAAGCCAAAAGAAAGAGATAATGAGAGTCAAAAATAGAGCATTTTCAGGCACAGGGTGTGTACAACCCCAGAAACTCTACCTTCATTTTAGTTTTCAGCTTTCTAAGAGTGCAAGAAAGTTCTGAGAGAGTGGGAGAGTGCTTTGACATGCACACAAAGACTTATTCCTTGGCAGAAAAAAAATCTTACTGGATTTGCTACTATATCAAGAGCTTTAGTGCACTGACCTCAGCACATACACAGTGTTTCCTAAAGTAGTAGCTCTCTTCTGATTTCCCTCCTTTCTTGTTTTCATTTGTAAACTGTATAGTCAATAAGTAAAACATCAGATAGGCTCCTAAGCAGAAATAGGCATCAAATCAGAGGAGTGGGTGAACAAAGAGGTGGCAAAAAAAGGGAAGATTGGTATTAAGGCTGCATGGAAATTTCTTCTATCTGAAATCATGTTAATAGAATTTTCTCAGCCTGTGTTGAGTTTAGCTACACAGCTAGAAGAAAAGTCGTGTAAACCAGAGCTTCTGAAACAATCAAGCATACAACAGATCATTTGCAGCCTCACAGCAATGAAAGGAAGTTTCCATAAATAAGTTTCTAACAAGCCTGAATTGCTATTAGGGCACGACAACAATCTGACTAAATACGGAGTGTAAATCCGGGCACTTTAATTGGAGTGATCACCTGAAATATTTTGTTGAATTAATGAAAGAATCAATTACTATCTCTGTTTTCTCATGCTGCTCAATCATCCTTGCAGAGTTAAACAACGTTGAGGGTACTTGAACACATACTGTTTAAGTTGAATTTGCCCTGAGCAACCTAGACTATGGCCATCCATAAGGGAAAAAACTTGAAATGGAGATTTCAGCCTGTCTCCATGGAACTTGCCCTGCAGAAGCCACCAAGAAGCAGCCAGACAGTGGAGACTCATGTTTTCCACACACTGTGGAGCTGCAGGGATTAAAGCCTTCTGATGCAAAGCTTTGTGTCCCATTAATAGCACCTCAGATTTTGTCTGCTGCTGACTGAAGGACTACCTGGTGTGAGGAATTGCATTTCCACAAAAAAACTTTAAACCTGAAATCTTAATTTAATTTTATTTTTCCTTTAGGACCTTTTTATTGTTTCAGGACTTTTGGTGTAATTTATGCCCTGTTATTTGACTTTATTACACAAGATGCCAAGATTTATGTTAATAGAGGAAAATGCATTTAAAACGTCTCCTAATATATTTCCCTTGAAATACAGGAAGATTACAGCTGCTGCAATAAACTCATAATCTCTGAATGCTAGAATGGAAATGTTTGACATTAACAGGCTGCTTTTAGAAATGAAATATCTGTAGCAAGGACACGGAGAACTTACTACTGACGTCTGGTTGTGACTGCATCTGAACTTTGTGTGCTATTTGAGATTCAGAGGGGGGAAATGTTAAATTTTTACACATACCTCAACACTTCTTGATGTCAACCAGAACCAGAGGCAGCAGAATTCCTCAGGAGAGATTGCTCCCATGTCAATTTGGAGCTGGCAGGAGCCAAGGAGAATGTGAAATCTTGTGAGAAAGTCTGATTCTTCCTATTTTCCAGTCTCAATGACTTCCCTAGAAAATGAATGCTAGGGAATGCACACAGAGATTTATATCTCGACTGCAGCACAGTGTTTAAAAGTCTGGAGTGGTATGGGACAACTTTGGGAATAGTTGGGTTTGAACCAGCCCCGAGTTGGTGACGTATCCTGGTTAAATATGTGGCTGGGAGACCTTGAAAGTGGTAAACCATCCTACAGCCCTTGCTGCACACAATTTCATCACTTTTAGAGGGCAGAGGCAGGCTGTTCGTGTTACAGTGAAGAAGCAAATGACAGTGAGATGAAAAGAGGTGGTCTCTCACCAGGCTCTCTACTCTGCCCCAGCACTTTTGTGCCAACTAAGATTTTATTAGCTTCTCTCACTGTCAATCTGATGCAGTGGAGCAGAGGCTAAGTCTAGGTTTAGAAAATCTTCAAGGCACACTTGAAATTAAATTATTAGAGTGGAACTGTAGCTCTTACTACTGTTAGCAATCCTTTGGGCTTAAATAAGATTAAGCCCATTTTTTGTACCCATGAAACTCCTGCTGAACTCTGCTGGCATTGACAGGGCAGTGATTAATTGCTCAAAATAAATTACCATTGCCTGCTCTGAATTCCTTTTGCTGAGAATCTAGATCCTTTTGATATACATAGGGTTATTTAAATCATCCTTTGAAAAATGAACGTCAGAGGGTGGGTCTGAGCATGACCTCCACTTTTGGGCTGGGGAGGCCTTGTCATAACAGACATTTATCTGCTGGGCAGGTTTTAATTTACATCCTAGGCATTAATTGCACAATGTATTGCTCAACAAAAATGGTGCCTTTCCCTTGCCCTGGAATACTCCAGCAGGAGGAAATCAACCTCAGACTGCTTATATAGCCTGAAGGAACACAACAGTTTTTGTGCAGAAAAATCACAGATACAATCCTGCCCATGTCAAGAGAAACAAACAAAAACAAAACCCAAAACAACCCCCAATCTGCTTTAATAATATCAATAATTTGCTGGGTTTTAATAAAGGAATCATTTTAGTCCTTAACTTATGACTATATTCCATCCCAGAAACACAAATATCAAAACTGAAACACACCACAAACCAGCCCAATTAAAAGAAAAATAGTACGTTCTTATCATCTCTTCACATTGCCTTCTATGTGAATTGTGTATTAAAAGAAAAATTGTCTCATCCATAAGTGGTTTTCTATTTTAGATTAACAAATATGTACAGTGTTTCAAGAAGACACTGCACCATAGAAATCAATAGCAGATTGCTTTGATAGAGTGAAAATAAAAGAGATTAGGAACATGAAAAACATCAGGAAGTGCCATAGCTGCTTCTTCAGTCAAAAATTATTCCCTGGTTTAAGTTAAAAAGGAAGACAAAGATTGCCTCAACTCTTCCCACGTGTGCCATAGCATTTTTAAGGTATAATAGTGTATATTAAATAAAGCATAAGGGATTTTAGGAGTATTGTCATGATGCCTGGGAAGGCTGACCTGGAAACAGAGACCAGGTAGAATAAAAGGATAAAAGGGATTTATTGCAAGGATCCAGCCTGGGCAGTGCAGGAACCCCTTGGGCCTACACCCAAGGCAAACCCACAGATGGGCACAAAATGGATCCTGGGCACGAGGCCTCACACTTTGATAGGTTTGGGTCCATCAGCACATTGGAGTGAATTGTCCAATTCCAGCTTCAGGTGATGAAGCTCCATCCTCCTTGTTCCCTCTCTTCCTTCACTGTTGTTTCCACTCTTGTGCCTAAAGTTTGTCCTTGGTTCCCAGCTGGAAAGGAATTATTTTGTCTCCCTACTCTGTGAAGAGAACTTAGCAACCCTGAATAAAAAGCCCAGAACTGCCCACTAAAGCAGCACAGAATCTGAAAAATAGAAAAGCTAAAACTTAAGGCATCAGTCATACCTCGGACACCTGTGTGTTGTGTGATGAACACTGAATCAAGCTGCCTTTGCAGACAAATATTCTCCCTTTGTCTCAGTCTTGGTGGGTGGACAGTGATGTACTTGTGGGTTTTTAGGAGTGCTTTGCCTGGAAAAGAAGGGATGAAAGCATGTGAGAACATGGCCATCATGCACATGTCAAGGACTCACAAAGGGGAGTTGCCATAGAACATTCATCCTCACGAGGTTGACAGGCAGATAATCTGAATATGCTGTGACATTCATCCATAACTGAAATAACTGAAATGCCCATTCTAACCCCAATTTACTCTAATTGATTCGTTCTTCTATTTGTAATTCGAGAAAATTACTCTTTTCAGAAATGTCAGCTGAAAACCAGGAGAATGATACCAATGCACCTGATATTTAGCTTGACTAAAGTGCTCTTCTGATGACCTGGGAGGCAAAGCCATGAACCTGCTGTTTCACGGGGGTGCTGGGTGATGTGAACTGCAATTAATGCTGTCAGAGGAAGCAGACAGTCCTGCTCATGAGCTGCCACTTAGTCGTGTAGCTTTTGCAGCTGCAGAGTAAATAGCTCTGTAGCACAATTCTGGAGGTTAATTCTCCTCCAGGATAATTATTCAGACACTGAATTATGTTCACAGTCCTTGGTGCACCTCAGTCTCTAATCCATGTGCATGCTGTCAGCTCTGCACATCCGTATTCCCACTCAGCCCCTCAGCCCAGAAGCAGGTGGGATGTTTAGTTATAGCTGCAAAAACACTCTCCATCCAAAACACAGTAGTTTGGAGGTGATTCACAGTTGCCAGAACCTCTGGAATTTTCTCTAGTTTTTCTAAAATAATTTTCTCCTTTCTTTCAGAGAAGACTGCTTGTCGATTTGACAAATGGTTTCAGCATCCCTAAAGCTGAATTTTCCTTTTATTACTATTTTGTTTACAAACTTCCTTCAGTTTCTACCTCCTCTCCTGTGCCTGGACGGATACTGCAGCAAATTGCTCCACCCAGTCCATCCCCATCCAGCTGTGGGAATTTGCTCAGCTCCACTTACTCCCCACAGACTGTTCCAAACAAAACCCAGCTGAGCTGTTAGCATAGGTGAGAAGAGGCTTCCTGTCCTTTCCCCTCCAACTCGTCTTGTAAATCCTAAGTAGGAATATTTATTTCCCCTTTGATTAAGGGAGGTTTTTCTGATCCCTGCTGGGTTCCCAGGATGGCCACAGCAGTACATCCCTCACCAGTGTCCCTCAGCAATACATGATCCTCCCGGTGCACTGCAGCTGTGGCTGGCATGCAGCCCCACAGGCAGCAGCTCCCCAGCTTGTCTGCACACCTGCAGTGCTCAGGGGACAGGCACACAGCTGCTTTCTGTGTCCTGACCAACTGCAAAAATACCCTGGGCTCAACGGCTCCGGCTGCAGGCCTGCACAGAGCGTGAGGGGGCACGATGACCTCTCACCTTCCTCTGAGCCAGGCCTCGAGAGGAATGCTGGGGTGGATCTCCAGGCACTCCTGGCTGTGCTGAGGGCACATCCATCATGGTCTCTGATGGCTTTGAGTAAGAGCTGGGCAGGGGAACACCAAAGGCACAGCCCTGCAGCTCCAGGGCAGCACCACATCCCAGGACATTCCTCACTCCTTAAGGCAAAATGAGAGAGCAAGATATCAGAAAGCTCAGTTGTCTGAATATGTGGGTTCCAACTAAACTGATGAGGGGAGTAAAGATAAAATGGGAAGCAAAATATTTGCAGCTGTTCGACTAGGAAATTTCTGTGTCATTCAGACCTGAAAATCAGATTTTGTTCAGGCATGGGCACATGTTGCTGCACTGTTTTTTTACAAGACACCAGATGCTGATCTGATTTGCTCCACAGAAGCCATTAACAATCCAGGAGATTTAGGAGGCTGCTGATAAGGGAAGGCGCAGCAGCTCTGTAAAATTGTCTCATTAAACGTCAATAAGCTTGAAGTGGGAGCTTTCATCTACATTTGATCTCTTCCCAAATATGTGGAGTGGTTGAACCTGCCCATTTTCCTGAATAATAAAACTATTACATTAAACCTTTCAGAAAGTAGTAGATTAATTCACCATCCTTCACTGAAGAGGCAGTTGTAGAGATTTTTTTTAAACTGCATATTGTTTTTAATGTCAAAGCTTTGGAGGCTACCACTGACATTTACTTACATGGTAACTTTAGTAGAGTGTTATTTTTCAATGCACCTGAAACTGTTGCCAGAAGATTTTTTTTATGTATGCTGAATCACCAGACCTAAGCAATAATTCCACCTGAAGCTGATAAGGTATAAATGTAAGTTTAGAGAGCAGTTATAGTTAAGTGTAAATATTTTCCACTTGATCTTTTAGTTTTTCAGTACTGCCTAACAGATCCTAAGTTGTGCTGGATTTTCCCTTGGGAAGCAGTTTCTTGGATGGATCTGCTCTAGGCTCTCTTTGAATGTAGAGTACTCCACAGCAAGTTTGCTATCATTTAATGAGAACAACAGAATTCAGATCAGAAATACTCCTAAAAGGAGATTAAGAGTAGCCTTTTCCAAGGAAGTCACAACCAGTGGACTCACATTTCCTACCACTCTGGTCAAAGTTTATACTTTGCTGAAATTTTGGAAGCAGGGAGGTAATGATTTTCTCAGTTTTTATTAAAGTTGGGATGGATTTAGGTACTTGCCACAAGGCTTTTCTAAGTGAAATTGTCAGCATAGTGGCAAAGGCTAGCATTCACAGCTTGCAGTAGCTGAAATATTTCAGTATACTCGAGTGATTGAAGTGCTTTGGGGATTTCTACCCTAATTCATTGCGAGCAGGACTTGAAATGTCACTTATAGCAGAAGAAATTGCAGCAAATACACATATGAATAACATCATTTACAGCTAAAGGATAACTAAACATTCCTAGGGATGGATATAAACCAGAACAATTGGATCCAAACATAAGCAACCTTTCAGACAGACTGAGATCTGGTTACAATCTTTATAGCTGAAGTATCTCTCTAAATACCCCTGAAAGGAATGTAAAACAACTTGTACTGTAATATCTGAGTCACCTTTTAGCTAAGGAGGTAGAGGTGGTGAAGACAGTGCTGAGTGTTTGGATATTAGGGGCACCTTAGGAGCTTTAAAATAAATAGGCAATTTTGAGATAAGTAAGGGAGAAAGTCAATAAAAAGCTCAAATTTCACATGTTTGGTTTTGAAGCTGCAAAGCTGTTGAATTGTGGACAAATAAAAGGAAGCATTTACCTAGCACAAATGGAAAAAGAGACTCAGTCAACCAGATGAGAATTCACATCATATTTGTATACATAAGATCAAAAAATACCCCAAAAATTGTTCAGAGTCTATCCACCCTGCCAAATAACTTAATCTGCGTGCTTTGCTCCCATATCTGGTCCTTCAGCTGCCTGCATGGGATGGAGTAAAACTGAATTCTCCCCCTCCCTTCCAAGTGGGATTCAGGGAGGAGTTTCCTCTAGGCTGTTCCTGTAGCAGAGGGATGAAGGGCAGAGCAGCTCCCCACCAGCCCTGCACTCTCAAAGACCCTTCAGCACTCTCCCATCCCTCTCCCATGGCATGCAGTGACCACCCACGCTCCTGGGCTACAGAAACATCCCTCTTTGAAGCTGTCACAGCCTGCACGAGCTGCCAGGCACCTGAGTGTGAGAAGCTGTGAGAAGGAAAGCAGCCATGGGGCCGGCAGGGGAGCAGGACCAAGGGCTGGGTGCTCTGAAGGTTCTGAGAGGGGTTAAGGCTGTATGCTGGGGTTGTGACCCACCCTCAAACACTGCTCTGGGCATTTCCCTAGGGAATGCCATGAGCAGGGCACCCCAAACTGGGGTATGTAAAACTGCTGTTAAATATAAACAGCTCTTTATGTGAGGCTGGTTGATGCCCTGGGCTGAGGAGTCCAGAAAGTGTCAGTCTGACTGCTCGAGCAAGAAAATTGCAACAGAATTTTATGAAATCAGTTATTTCTACTGATAAACTGAAAGAAGTAGGCAGACTTAGTTTCACTAAGTTACACTAAAAGGCCTGCTGGGCAGATTGGATGAAGCTTATGATTACAGATACCAAAGATGAGCTGACACTCTGGCTTTTGTACAAGGACAGTCAGACCTGCCTAGAGTGGAGATGAGATAATTACATTTAACTATCTTAATAAGCTATTTCTCATCATGCATAAATATAACCTGATCAGTAGTTAAACTGGGGCTGTACTATGAATTTGTGAAGTTTTTCTTTAAACAGGCTCAACTGTATTTTTCTGCATGTTCATTTCGGTATCTCTTCATGTCACTGTGCCAAGTAGAATAAAATTAACTTTTTTGGGAGACCTAGTGTGAGCATACACACTTATCACATACAGCAATAAAGCATAGGTTCAGTGGTTACAGGTCACTGGAGGTCATTTCAGAAACCTTTTGTCTCCATCAGTGGTGCAGATGTTGAAGAGACAAGCTGCACCTTGTGGCTGTGCACAGAACAAAGACCACACAGGGCTCTCAAAAAAAAAAAACAAAAACAAAAAAAAAAAACCCGAACAGTTAGCTTGTAATGCAAATTAATATAATCATCAGTGTTTATTAACAAAACTAAAATGCTCAATGATCACACATCAGGGGAAGACAAGACTCTAAACTGCAATTTTATCCTAATTTGGCTGAGTGTGAAAGGATAAATCAGTGAGATTTTAGGACAGGCTGATATGTCTTATGTGAGTCCTCATGTGAAAGAAATAAGAAATAATATTGCCAAAAGCAGTAGCTTATCCTGTTGAAACTGGGAAGATTTCAAGAGATCTTAGAAGGTATTATTAATAGAGGGTGTTTAAGAAAATAATAATTTGGTCTTGGGAAAAACATCAGAAAATACAAGACTGATCATATTTTTAATATTTTTGCTGGGGCTTTTTATTATTTTTGGTGGTTAGTAAAGGAAAATGAAAATATTTCACTTTATACTGGAAAAGGACTGTGCTCCTGTTAGGAAAAAGTTTAGACTATCCTGCAAGCTAGTTAAAATTGGCAGTGAAAGAAGAGCAACTGAAAACCAACAGGCCTCCAGGTTTCCTCTGTGCTGGTCCAAGAATAGACAAAAACCATCAGATCATTTATGTTGGGAAAAACTTTTAAGATCATTAAATCCAACCGTTTACCCAACACATCAAAGCCCACCGCTAAACCAGGTCCCCAAGGGCCACACCCACTCATCTTTTAAATACCTCCAGGGATGGAGACCCCCCCACTGCCCTGGGCAGCCAGTAGCAGTGATCAGCAAATCTTTCTGGGGCAGCGTTTTTCCTTCTAGCCAATCTAAAGTTCCGTGGTGCAGCTTGAAGCCATTTTCTCTTTTTCTATCTACTCAGGAGAAAAGCCTGACCCCCAGCTGGCTACACCCTCCTTTCAGGGAGTTGTAGAGAGCAATAAGGTCCCACTAATGCCTGGAAAGGCTGACCTGGAAACAGAGACCAGGTAGAATAAAAGGATAAAAGGGATTTATTGCAAGGATCCAGCTTGGGCAGTGCAGGAACCCCTTGGGCCTACACCCAAGGCAAACCCACAGATGGGCACAAAATGGCCGCTGGCCATGAGGGCTCACACTTTGATAGGTTTTGGTCCATCAGCACATTGGAGTGAATTGTCCAATTCCAGCTTCAGGTGATGAAGCTCCATCCTCCTTGTTCCCTCTCTTTCTTCACTTTTCTTTACACTCTTGTGCCTAAAATTTGTCCTTGGTCCCAAGCTGGAAAGGAATTCTTTTGTCTCCCTACTCTGTGCAGAGAGCTCACCAACTCTTAATACACCAATTCTCAAACCCAGAACTGCACACTAAAGCAGCACAGAACCTGAAAAATATAAAAGCTAAAACTCAAGGCATCACCCCGCTGAGCCTCCCTTTCTCCAGGTTAAACAACTCCAGCTCCCTCAGGTGCACCTGTAAGATTTGTGCTCCAGACCCTTCACCAGCCCTGTCACCCTTCCTTGGGCACATCCCGACACACAAATCAATTCTCAGCTTAAATAAGCATTGGACTGGCTCAGAAACTCACCCTTATTCCAGTGTATCATTGGTAAAAGCAGTATTTCTCATTTCTTTGACCTAGCTTTTGTTCTTGTAAAGGTTCCGCACAACTTCCAAGCCCATTATTTTTCTTAAACGAAAGGCTTGTAATAATATAGGGCATTAAAAGATAGGGAAAACCAACTCTATGGATCAGAGTCTATCATGGTTTAAAAAAAAAGGAGCACGAAGTCTATCTTCTCTGAGTTTGGAAGGTTTTCCTAAAAATATGAAGCCATGGAAGACAAACGACCTACTGATTGAAAGGAAGAGTGATTGTATAATAATAAATATAGCAGAAGACAGAGAGTCAGCTTTTCCCTGAGCATTTTAGAAGTTTCAAGATATATCACCCCTGCCATGACATTTAGCTGGGGCAGAAGAACCCAATCCCACTTGACGATCTGGGAAACCTCAATAAGCCAAATTCTGTTCCTTGACACATTTCCAGGAGCTTTCAAAGACCATATGGAGCCCTGCATGCTGCTCACAAAGCCTAAAGTTTTGCAAATGCTTTACCACAGTATAATAAAGATTTTTAACATCTTGCATTTTGCAAATGAGGAGATGAGGACACAGACAGAGACACCATGGTCCCTTCCCACACTGTTTTGAGGCAAAGATAAAATGTTCTTCACTCCAGAGGCCACTTGTTCCATCTTTAGATTGTGCTATTGCTGTTTGTAAATATTTATCTATTCTATATTCTAAATATGGCTGATACTGAAGGCTGTAGTAACACAAATACGTTTTTTATTTGTATTTTTCTACACACTAGTGATGGCAAAACCTTTGCCATCTGTAGAGGCATCTTCAAGGGTAATGATCACTCTGGCATGGAGAAATCATTTAAGGCACAGTGAGAATAGAGTGTGTTTTAACTTGTACATGCTGTCTGAATGCTCACTTCCACAGTGTGAAGAATTCCTCTATATGGAAAACATTCTTCAGACACAAAGGATTTCATAATCAGAACAAGGAATTGACTTGGCTGAAATGAATTAAAAATTGTGAGGGAAGTTGAAACTGAACACTAGAGAACACCATAAGCCAGATTCCATCCCCATTCTGTATAATAAATGTTTGGTAGCAAAGAAGAATAAAAGTGAAATATATCTTCATCTTGTAGGATTGTAGGTGAGAAAGAGGTTCACTAAAAAGGAGAAAAAAAAATAAAAGAAAAAAGTACTTTAAGGGGAGAACCAGTATGGAGGAAAGAAATACATTATCGAAGTTGGGATACACTAACGTAGAACTGAAGGAACCTAAAGATAAAGCAGCTTCATGAAACCTGAAAATATATAAAATAATTTTTCATAGAAATCCATTTCCACTGTCTGTCTCATTATGCCCCTGGGAGTTGCTTATGTATTTTGTCTGCATAGAACAGAGTGAAATTCATCTTTGGCGTATTTTGCTGCTGGCTGGGAAATTAAGAAGATGCTCATAAAGAGAAGCTACTAAGTGCATTTCTAACTCCCTGGGCTCAGCATTTCTAGTGGGAATGACTAGCTTTTAGCTAAAAGTGAACTGAAAATTTCATGCTAGGAGCTAACAAATGGTGTGTGGGAAAGCAGCAACAAGATTATGCTACTTTTCATCCTCGTTTCAGATCTATCCCACATGGTTGTTGGTCAAAAACCTTTTCCCATCCAAATGCATCTGGAGATCAGCCAGGATACTGGAGAGTCATTGCAGCTTGTGGCTGCCTGCATCAATCCTAACTGGATCCAACTGGGATTTGGGCTGTTGGTTTGAGCATGGAGTCACACATTGCCTCCAGTTTGCTCCATGCACTCAGGGTGTTCAGGCAAATAAATTTCCAGTGGGAGCAGCCATACAGAGCAATGAGATTATCACTGAGACCATGTCCAGCAGAGCTGTCTCTCCAGTGTCCCAGCTCCAGCCCTGGATCAGCTGCAGCCCAGCAGCGAGCCATTATTTTCCAGCTTGAAGCCTCACCTGAGTTCTTGGGAAGCTTCTGTGGGTGGTGAGCAGGTCATCACTCTGATGGTGCTTGAGGCTGTTGTGAGGTTGGGACTGTGGCCCTGGCTCTGCAAGCTGGGTTGTGTGTGGCACAGTTGCATATAGGTAATACCTGGCAAAAGAAAAGCCTTATAAAATCAGGGCTTAGGTCTGTTACTTTGGCTGAATGCAGCTAGCAATTAGCTTGTTACTTCCCACGTGACAAAAAAATCATAAGAATAAAGACAGTTAGCTCAACAAACTATTCTAGTAAGAGAATTGTTTGCACCTGTAAAAAAAAAAAACCAGAAATCTTCCCTGGGAATCAGTCAACAAAATATGTAAACTATCCAGTAATAGAAAGATTTGATGGACATGTAAAATGCCATTTACTAACCAATAAATTGAATAGGAAAGAAGTTATGAACCAATTAGGGTTATACAAGAGGTCTTGAAAACTGCATAAAAATAGGCTATAACATTAAAGATGGGCTTTTTCTGCATGAGGAGACTAAGTCCTGTCTGCTTATTACTGCAACATGGCACTGCTGTCCTGGGCAATACATCTCTACCAGCACCTTCAAGCAGGGCAAGGTCCCTTGCTGGTTTGTGGGAGTCAGAGGAAGATGCAGTACCCAGTGATTTTAAATTGTTCGTGTTCACGGTGTTATAACAAACTCTGAGGCAATAATTACTTCCCTGAGGTAATATAACTGCACTAACAGCATGAGAAATTTGATCTGCCCCTTTCCTGGTTTTGGCCGCAGCTCATGAAATCACAACTATCAAATGCAGGGCCTGGATAAAAGGGCCATTCTCCTCTACCTACACAGCTATTTTTGGTTCTTCACGGCTTATAAATAAAATAGTCTTTGAGAGTGAAATTGGTCAGGAGGTTTTTTTCCAACCAAATGGCAGGCTCTTGGGGAGACAAGAGAAGTCAAAACAATTTTTGAATCACAGTTCTGGGTTTGAAGTGTTCAAAAATGAAGCTATGTTCCTACAAAAACAGATACACAAATACTCTGAGTTTGATCCTGTCCCTGGAGAAGCATTCATAGCCTCAGTGATTTCCATGGAGTTATGCCAAATTACACGAGCTGGATATTTGCTCTAGGCCATTTTGCTATCACAAACAGCAGCTACATGATAAGGATCACAACATTTTTCTGAAAGGAGGGCAAGTGTCACTGATAGACTGGTTGCAAAAACATCATTCATTAATAAAAAGGTCACGAGTGACTGCAAGGGATACAAATGAAGTATTTCACTTTTTTGGAGCATCATTTTGAAATCCTGTTAATTGTACCTATCAAACATTTTCCTAGCCTTTTCAAAGGTCTGTTTTCCTGCAATTTAGGGTCTGTGTTTGGTTAAAAAGAGCCTCCCCTTTCAGCCTCTAAGCCCAAGTACACACTGGGAAGGCAAGGACTAAAGTGGCAAGGTAAGAGGGAAGCTGGGTGCCTCAGACCAAAGACCAGTGTGTGCAAAACACAGGTCTGAGCACAGCAGCAGCCCTGGTGTTCTAAAAAATAGATATTTACCTGCTCAGGTAATTACAGAGTACATTTTGAAGCAGCACACACTTAGCAGAGTGAGCGTGTAGAGACTAAAAGCATGAAGTGCTACCCAATGCAGAGCACAGTAGCATCCTTAGAAAAAAAGAGCTCCAAAGAAAATTAAGTCAAAAGAGATGCAATCTTACAGCATCCAGCGTGAAATGACTGAATACTTGACTTCCTCAGTCACTCCTACCTTGGGCAGTGAAAGCAAGCTTACACTACAGGGTGAGAAGGAAAATTTATGAGAACTGTGGACAATAAATCACAGTGTTTTATTTGTCCATGGGGTGCAGGAATTTCTCAGAATCTAGAATTTAATTTTTTTTGTTCCAAACACAAGCAAGGAATTTGTCCTGAATTGGAGCAAACTCTTAAGTCTGTTTTTCCAAGATAAAGAGCTGTAGCATAAGTAACAACACTCTAAAGTCCTACTTTAGGAGTCACAAAACTGTCTAACTCTTTGATTTGGACAGTAATAGAGGTGAAGGTCTCCAATTCTTACACATTACATAATCCAAAATGATGTTAAATTGTAAATAAATTGCAAAACACTGAAGATTTTATACCATGTAACTTTGCTCCCCTCTTCCACCCGACTAATACTAATGAACAAGTATGAATGGGCAGTACTGGAAATCAGCTAATGGTAGGGATAACCCCCAAGTATTTGTGCAGTTTTTCCTGTTCCCTGCCTGACCTGCTCTGCTTTATGTCAGTGTCTACTCAAAGGGGTAGGTTTTGTCTTTCTGTGGTTTATGTAGTGTCACAAATGCTGATATTGATCTCTTGCAGTGAAGGTTTCTGTTTGATCTCGCCAGTGTAAGAGCATGTGTGTTATTTTCATCAGGGCCTCGCCAGTCACTTGATTCATTTGTTCTGCACAAAGCAGGATTGTGACTGGGCAGTGAGAAGGGGGAAGTTGCACGTGCAGAGTAAGATTTAGCAATTCCTATATTTCCTGTAAGACAGAGGCTATTTTGAGTTTGGCTTTTTATGCTTCCTTTCAGGAAAAAAGGTATCCTGCCAAAGCAGAGGGCAATGACTTCTAATTTTCCCATCCATTGTTTGTAAAATACTTATTAAATAAACTTTTACCATCTCTCTTCTTAATTCTCAAATAATTCTGGGACAAAGCAATCTTGTTTTGGGTGTAAATGTCATTCTTCTCCCAGTCAGAGAAAACAACTGCCTCTGACAAAACAGCCCATCTTCGCTTTTCACAACAGCGTTGCTTTCCCACTGGTTGTTTAAAAGGCAAAACAAATGTTTCGCCTGTGGGAGTAATTAAGGATGAGATAAACTGTGGGTATTGGCCACTCAAAGGTCATCCCAAGCTGATGTTATAACCTTGTTCTGGTGGTTTGTGAAGTTTCACATAGCAATATCCATAGAAATGTTTTACTTTTGGACCATCCAGCAGGATTATGAATCTGTACCCCTGCCACTGTCACAGGTGGGTATTTTCCTAAGTGGGCTCTGGCTCACTTGCCATTTGCATTCTTGGAAGGAGGAAAACCCTTAGAGATGCAAATCAAAGTATTAGTAGGAAACAACTCCTATTCATCTGCAAGCAGGAAAAAAGTAGAAATCCCAATGTTTTGGGACAACATCATCCTCCTCATAGTATCAGTTGAGCATTATTATAGGGCCATAGCTACTCCAAGGCTGAGGGATACCCTGTGAATGCAAATTTAGGTGTCAAGTCCCATAAAAAGTATCCTGTGAAAGTGATATTGAGGGAGACTAAGACTAGGGCTCAATTTCAAAACCAAAGTTCAGCACACCTGCATGTTCATGTGTACGTGGGAGTGAGGGTTGCTCATTCTCCCTGCCCAGCCAGGGCTCTGTGAAGTTGCTTAAACACCTGGGACAGCTACAGGAGGCTGGCTGATGTGGGACAGGACCTTTCCTGAGTTGCTGCTAGAGCCATGTAAGAGAAATTTCTAGCACCACTTTGTACCTGCACTCAACCACCTGAACCAAGCCTCTCCACTGCTCCTTGTGCAGCCAGACAAGCAGCAAGCACAGCCCAGGAGGCAGATGGCACTGGATACCAAAGAACTGAGCCAACAGCACAGGTTCTCTTAACCAAAAAGTTTTCCAAGGCAGAAATTTGTCAGGCAGAAAATAATTTCTGCCCCGCAATTGACATTAAGTAGAGTGGGAGCAGGGCATCTCTATGGCCTTCTCTTTTCATGTCTTTTAAAACTTTTAGACCTTCTCTGACAGCAGGAAACCAGGAGCATTTTGAAGTTCTCAGTGGGGAGAGTGAGTCCAGCTCAAGGTCTAGAAAACAACTTGATATCCTGAAATATTGAACTGTGACAACCAGCCAGCCAACTTGCTTGTCAATTCCTGTCCTTGCTTCCCTTTATCTCCCTCAGATATTCTCTTAGATACCATTGGAGGCTGTATTTGAATAGCAAAGACATTTCTGACATTACTCAGGAGGAATAGTATCATTATTCTAGTGTTTTACAGCCCCCAAATTCTTCAGAACCTACAGGCAGGGTGATTTGCTGTGCAGCAGGTCCCTGGTGTCTAATCCTGCAAGTAAATATGTGACTCATTCATCCTACAGCAGTGTGGGGCCATAAATATCAGGCATTTATTCACTCAGCAGAAGGCCACGTTCATGTGTAGCTGACGAACACAGGTCTCTGGGTAGTAAACACTCAGGCCTGAAACAACCCCAGCCTGCAAAGTTAAAATTTAAAAAAAAAAAAGGAATTCAAAGCTCTGCTCTTCTGTAGAATCTCATGTTCCGAGGTGGGCCCTGTGGTCAGTACATCAGGAGTGGCCCCTGATGAGAATTGTGCTGTCTGACTTTCATAACAAAATATGTAATGAGTGTTAAATAAGTTTTGTTGTTGTTCATGTCCTAGTATACTTTTGAGGCCAAAAATATGTTCATTGTGTCATGAACTGTTTCCAGTCAAAATATGCTTGACAGATTCTAATTAGTACATTCAAAGGGGCAGTTTTAGCACAGTTTCCCTCATACACTTCTACAACAATTGTGTTCCAAGATGGCAATAAAACCAAAGAGAGATTTTGCACTGGAAGAACATTTGTCTGTTTATCTGTGCTCAAGGTGGGTGTTACGTGTTCTTTCCTGGCCGAGAAGAATGAATTTAAATGGGAAAAACACCGAGAATCTATGAGGTAGAGGTCTGCATCATCTGGAGATTTTTTCTTAGCAAACCAAATTCAGTGATCTTAGCCCTAGCAGAGCTAGAAAGAGCTCAAGAACACATACATGCTTCTTTGGACTCATTTAATTTCCACCTGAACTATTCACTGCTGTGATGCAAGTCAAATACAGCCTAGAGACACCACTAGAGAAGTACCAGTAGAAACTCCAGCATCACAGGTACATTGACAGCTGCACCATAAAAATCCTGTTAGTTCACAAATTAGTGGTAGCTTTGGAAACCAAACTCTAGCACAATAGCTCTTCAGGGGACAGTCTGGAGGAGGAAAAGCTTTTTAATTTGGTTTTGACAAGCTCGCTTGTTTCCTCAGCCCCCTTTTTGCTAGCATCCACTTCAAACCCAGCACTCTGAGAGTGCTCTCACTCTAGTACACGTCTGAGGATCCATAGCACATTTCAAACCTTTAATCACAGCCACTGAGCAGTGTTCTTCATCACCAAATTTAGTTCTGCAAACAAGACAATTAAAATGTCAAGCTTCATGGGCTGCACTGATTTTCCAGAACGGCTTACACAGAGATGTCTCCTCACAGTGTTTGCTCTTCCCTTGCCCTGTCCAGATCCTAGGATCAATATTCAAAAGCAAAAGCTCTCAGCCTGAAAGACTTTATTAGTTGTGTGCAAACCCTGGTGAGACTCAGAGGGTGCAATGGGTGTAACTTTCCAGTGAACCCTCGAGCTCTGCTGCTCAAGAGAACACAGTTCTCTATTATAGGAACTGCCAGTCTTCCACTCCCCCGAGCAGCAGCACAGCAGCTTCTCCCCGTGATGAATTCCCTGCAGTGCAGCAACTTTTCAAGCTTCAGTTTCTAACTAGATTATAAAATTTAGTGAGAGCTGAAGCCCAGAGCAGAAGAAGCAACATCGAGCAATATGGACAGAGTTCATCCTCCTCAAACCTTCCTATACTGGAAAAGAAAGAGGCACTTATGCCACAGTGTTTTTGTTCCAGGCAAATGTTTTACATCAGACAGGTTAAGGGTCCAACAAAAACTACAATCATAAAATTGTACTGCACAGCAATTCATTCTCATCATAACTCCTACTGAACTCAAATTCAGCTTTAAAAAAAAATCAGAGTGGGGCACTCCAGAAAATTAGAGTTTCTAACCAGACTCTAGAGTGCAGGATAAATGTTCACTATGAATGGGAAATAAGAGAACATGGAATTGTGAAGGGAAAGATGAAATCTAGTCACTTCTTCATGTTTCTCTAAAGTTAGAGAACATCACTCTCTGAAAAGATTAATGACTAGTTGTTCATGCTAGTCAGGGTTCACTGACCATTTCCCCTCTGCCCAGAGCCAGTGACATCTCTGACCTGCTCTTCCCAGGGCTTCCAAAACCCAGGCATGAAGCAGCCAGAGTGGTCACTCCCTCCTTGTAACCTCTTTGCAGACAACTGGAGAGCACAGAAAGGCACCCAGAGTGCTCTCAAGTTCTGTCACTGCTCTCCTGGGACCCATCACTGAGAACAATCCTGTTAAATGTGCATTTTCTCTGGCATCTGAGAGCAGTGTCCTTTGGAACTCATAGCTTAAAGAACCAGGAGTCAGTCTGGGACTTGGTGACCATTTAATTGTGATCCCTTTTTCTGTGTTATCCATGGGCACAGATATGAACCATGCATGTGACTCAAATTTTGCTAAAAATACATGTATAGCCAAACATATATCAGAAATACATAAGTGCATTTTAAGGTGAGGTGCAACTGTAGGAAAAGATTCTTGCAACAACCAGACAGATCACTGCAGGCACACTATTATGAGCCCATTTTTTTGCTATTAATAGTATTTTTTCACTATTTTTACCCCACCTGCCTTCTGAATTTTTGGCATGCCCTCGCTGCCGTGCACCTTGCACTGCTTGTTGCTTTAGGTGAATGCTGTTGCTGGAAGAGAGTGATTTGATGGCAAATTGAAGGAACATTTAATCTAATCAGTTCTTGCTTTGAACTCCTGCCTTGTGAGGGGGGCTTGTCAGATTACAGTGCTTACACAGAGCAGCTGCTGCTCCTGAGCCTGCACACTGTGCTTTTCTCAGGACTGCCAGGAGAGCTCGGGGCTGGGGCTGCCTGGGTGCTCTGCTGAAACTCATCTCTGCTTGCACAAGTAACACCAGAATCCTGAGAGAACCTGCTGTGAGGAAAGCTCAGTGTTTTTCTCCTGGGCTCACTCAAAGCCAGCCAGAATAGCAGCATGTGAAAGAATTAAGGAGAAAGTGGGCAAGCAGAACTTTCCAGCTGCAAAGGAAGCGCTGAGCAATTTCAGCTTACAGAGAAGCTTCAAGTGACAGGAACAGATAGATCAGTTTGAATGCCATCAGAATGGCATTCAAAGTAATTCTGAATGCTCTTTTTTCCTCACAGAACTGTAATTAGTGAATAAAATATACTTGATATTTTATGAGAAAAAAAAATGCAGGCAATAAAATCTTAACTTAACTAAAAAAATGTAGCCTATGCAGTAAAATGTCACAAAGTACCATTACCTGATGGCGTCCAGAACTAGGGATTTCTTTTTATGTCACCTCTGCAGGCTTTCAGGAAGTTATGCCATGTCCATATAATTTGTGTTCATCATAAAATGGTGAAAGATATTCTTCTAGTTAATAAATCATCTTGCAGAACTGTGGATGCAAACAAAATTATCCTACAACTCATACCAAATATTTATATCAGCTTGCTTATATAGCTGAAAACATCACATGGAGAAAAGCTATATGCAATTAACTGGAAAGCAGGAAAGATCAATTGCTAATCAGCAATAAAACTGGCAAAATATTTTGAGAGGTCTTGCAGGATTTAGGAGCCCAAAATTTATCTTATATAAAATCAAAGTCACAGCAGAAGGAAGGCAACATAGACCCTAGGTAAGAAACTCAGAAACTCAATCAAAAAGTTGTAACATTGTGTGATTGTAAAACTCAGCAGCATGCACTTGAATTTTTGTAAATGGAAGTTTACATTGATACAGAAAGAATGTAACAAAAATATGAAATATATAAAGGTTGTTTCAGTACTTAAAATACAAATGCATTTATGCTGGGCTTTCTGTCATTAATTTCATGGTTTGCTGTAGGCAAAATGGGTATAGTGGAAGAAAGAGGACAATAAACAAGAAAAAAAGAAGACAGGGGCTTAGTGAGTAAATATGTAACAAAAAAATTAAAGGATATAAAAAATTAAAGGATAAAGGAAATTAAAATCAGAAAAACAGCAATACTGAGAAAATCTAAAGCTCCTCTCTAGGTCTTACTTTTACAAAACGCTCTATTTATAAAGGGAATACCAAGAATTTTATTTATTTACTTACTTTAGACTATTCTAAATGCTATTAACTATAGAACAAACATCCCTGTGTTGTTTGTGGAAACCAAGTGAAAGAATGCAAAGCAAATATGCAAGTAAACTAATAACCAGTGTTTACTCAATTACTGTTTTGTGCAAACAAGCAGAGTGATTTAATATCAGTTTGTAAACATCTTACTCAAACTGCATTTCCAGTTGATCATCTGCATGCAAATCAGTTTAAAATAAGCACATGCAGAACCAGGCCAAAATTCAAAGGGAAAAAACACTCAAAAATGAATGAGAAGGGATGAAAAATGATGAAGATAATCAAGGAAAAGACAAAAGCAATTGTTCAAACTTTTTCTTGCTAAACAATGTTAGAAAACTGTCAACCAGAGAAAGACACCAAAAAAATAATCTACTCATCTTGTGTAAAGGCAGTTGTGAATGGATAATGAAGGATTTTAAACAAGACTGTCTGCCAAGAAGAGAAGTGGAAGTCCCAGCTGTAATTAAATATATGGACTTCTCTTCCTCTGGAAGCAGCAGAGCCAAAGCTCCTCTTTGATGTCTCTCAAAGCTTCTCCTTTTCTGTGGCTCTGCAGTGAGCACCACCTGGCCCAAGGCAGGCTGCATTTGGAGCAGGGAGGGGCCTGGAGGATTTTAGGGCTTGCAGCTGTTTCATTCAGGTGTTTGCATGAGGGGGGAAAGGATCTATTTGAGGAAAGGAGTGCCCAACATGAGGATCTTCTTTCCTGCCTGCCAGGGAGCTCAGGGAGGGGAAAAGGGCAGCAATTGCCCTCAGCTGTCTCATCTCCTGTACCAAGAGAGGGTTTTACAGGGCCCATTGCTGGCCTGGCTCCTGTGAAGGAGGGTGAAACAGAAGAGAATCTGCTTTTCAAATACAGAGGTTATGATCTTTGATGAATAAACCACGTAAACCATAGATTGTCTGGGGATTGGGGATACCATAGATAGGTGTCCCCAGATCTGCTTTCCTCGCTGGGACAGTCAGAGCATGCATGAAACTGAGGACATCCATCCTTTACTGAAATATTTGTATTGTTCCCTGGCCAGTTTTCAGGTTTCTGAGTTTTCCTACCCACCAGATATTGCTCGAGCAACCACTCAGCTTTCCCACTAGGATACTCCAAGGGTGGAGAATTTCTAGGATATGACGCAGTACCTAACAAAAGGACAGAGCAGCTGGGGAATTTGTTTTTACCACCTCCTTTCAGACACACATCTCCCTCATTCTGCCCTCTCTGCTGAGGTGCCCACCCCCAGGAGCTGGTGCCATGGCAGCTTCTTCCCCCTCAAAGCCAAGGGGAAGCTGCTGCCCCTGAAGGTGCCTTTTACCCCGTGGCTGTGGCCCTGGTGCTGGGCTGGCCAGCTGCTCTGCCCAGGGATGCTGCAGGCTTGCTTTGTCCCACAGCTCAATAGCCAGCATCTCATGGGAGGAATCCAGGCTCTTCCTTCCAATCTACCTTGTGCTGGAAATCTCCTGAGTGTTATTAGATTCTCTAAGAGCTGACCTTTAAAAGTCAGCTGTGCAATTAACCAATCTGGCCAGCTCTGCAGCAGCAGCTCAGCTGGCCTGGCAGAGGCAGGAACCAGACAGTTCACTTCTGACTAATGGCATTACAGCAGGACAGGAGGTGCACCCAGACACTCTAATGAAACGGCAGCAGAGCTGCTCAGCAGGCTGTTGTGATTGAGTGCCAAGCAGAGACTCCATGCAAGGCATGACAGAACCCCTGGACTTTGTGCAGTTATGTGCCACAGCCATTTCTGGGTTTTTTTTGGCAGCAGGCAAAAGGAAGGGCAGGTATCCAAAGAAATGGGGATCCATCACTGCCAATGCTCTGGTCTGAAGGCCTCTGTCCTAAATCCCCTTATAAAAATTAATGCATTAAAGCACCTCCAGAATAGAAGAAAAGGAGGTGTGGTGAGGGAATTGTCTTCACTGTCTGTGTGAGACTCTGCTTTCACTTGCATGTCAGAATAGCCCTGAATGCAGCAGAGCCTCTGAAGATCAGAGGAATCAATTGCTCAAGTCTGCCCCACTGTTTCTTTGCTATAGGTCAAGAGCCTCTGGCCAGTGCTAAATGGTCACTTCTCTTGATGCCTTAAGTTATAGCTTTCAAATTTTTCAGGTGCTGTACTGCATTAGTGTAACTCTGAACTTCATCTAGAGTGTTGGCAAGTTCTCCTTACAGTTCAGTCACACAAAACAATCCTTTTCCAACCTGAGAACCAAGGACATCGTTGCAGCTTCAGGCCCAAAAAGTGCAAACAACAGAGAATTGAGGAGAGCAATCTGGGAGGATGAGACTTCATTACTGAAGCTGTAATTGGACAATTAACCCCAATATGGAAATGGACCAAAACTTACAAAAATGTGAAAACTCATGACTCTGGGTCCATCTTGGATGGAGCCATGGCCAGGCTCTTGTATGCCCCAGGTGCATCCTTTGAAGGCCTTTTCATAAATCCCTACTTTATTCCTTCAACTCTGTCCAGCCTCTGTTCTAGGTAGTCTCTTTAGGCATCTGACACACCAGAAAAATCAAAAAACTCCAACAGAATTGCAAGATTCACCTTTCTGCAGGATTCCTATTTTGCTATTTAGGTCCATATGTAAAGCAGATGGGACAGGGAGAGAGAGTGATGCCTAAAGTATTTCAGGTTTTCCTTCACAAAGTGGGAGGGGTCACTGAGAGGGAAATAGCCTCAAATGGCAACATTTTTGTGAAGAAAAGTTACCCTCAAATCCCTACTGGCAAGGGCAATAGAATGGTAAAGAAGAATTCAGTGCAAAAGTCATCCCAGAAATACACCCAGCTACACTGAGCAATGGCAGGGCACTTCCCAGCTGCTGAACAACTTAACAGCCCAATCCAAAATAACCTCCTGATTCGTGTTTCTCTAGGAATAAATTCAGTGGCCGGTGAGTTTTCTTCCCTTTCATTGTCAGCTTGATTTCCAGGAATGTTTTTCTTTTTTTTTTTTCCAGCCAGTGCTCTCTGTCTCAGTGGCTTATCTGATAATAGCTTGCATCGGGCCTGCTGCTTCTCTACTTTCCCAAACTCACTGTCCTGGCCTTATCTGCTCTAGCAAGGCATAAAGTATCTTTATGTGTTGTAGTTTATCTAGTTAAAGTGAGAGTACATTGCTTGCCCCTTTTTCTGGCCATACTCATTGCTTCAGAGCAGTGAATTATTCAGCTCTTCCTGCCACTTCTCTTGGGCTAAACCCTGAAGGATGGGAGGGAAGGGAATTCAGGGAATGGGGTGGAATAACAAAATTCCTGCCTGAGCTCTGATCTGGATAACAATGGTGAGAGCAGGAGTGCTCATGCTGCAGGACAGCAGGTGGAGCAGATAGAGAGGAGCAGGACAGAGCAATGCTGCTGGGGGCACAGGAGCAGAATTGCTGGCTTTTACTGTCCCCCCCAGGGCTCCAGTCACTGAGGCTTCATCACATCTGCCCTGGGTGACAAGCAGGAGGTGCCTCAGCCCTCCCAGGTGCTCTTCCATCTGAAGATAAAGCCTCCAGGGCAGGACACTACCTGTAAGTGGAGTTTAAAGACCATATCTCTTCTTCTATATGAAAACAAAACAGTGAAGAAGAGATTCAAGGTGACTTTAAAAAGTAATTCTTGCTGCTGTAAAAAGGTCAGCCAAGCTTTCAGCTTTGGCTGAACTCAGCTGGAGCTTACCCCACCCCACAGCTGAGCAATTTGTCAGACCACAAGGCTCATCTTTACCTCCTGGGGAGGCTATGCCAGGATGCATCAGGAAAGTTGAAAATGTCATCTAAATTTGCTTCCTCTTTTAAAAGCAGCTTGCAGTCTGCAAACAGCTTCTAAAGGTACATTTGTGAAAGCATTGTTTCAGCATCCAAGTGCTATTTATATTTCTGAAACACTTCTGCTTTGTCAGCATCAGTCTGTCTGCAGTGATAATCCATTTATCCCAGCAGCAACAGCATTACACACAAGTGGCAGATGAAGCTGAGGAATGGCCAGGGAAACTAAAGACCAACATTTCCAACAGCTGCTTGGGGACTGAAAGAGGAAGACAGGCTGCAAAAAAAATTACTAGAAATGTAAGAGAAATCTCCAGGTGTAACAACAAAACCAATGAAATCAAACACACAAACTAGAACCAATCAAACAAAACCCCACAAAAAATCAGTATTAGGAAAAGAGCATCTTTTGAATCAGGAGAATTTAATTAATTCCACATAGAGTCCATCCCTACACACAGGTGAATCAGCATGTCTGGGTGGGTGCATTTGGGGAGTGACAAGAGACGTGGTGGGCAGGAATGGAAGGGATTTCACTGGGAAAGGGCATCCTTTCAGCCCAACACCATTTAAATACTACTGGGCATCAGGCTGGCTGCCTCTCTGTTCTGCCAGGCACACTAATAGTGCTGGAAAGGTAATCACCCATTGTGCTGAGCAAAGCAGAATGTAAACCACCTCTTGGACAGGTTTCCCAGCCACTGCATCAGCTTTCATTGTGAGCAATTGGAGGTTTTTTTAACTTGTTAAATTCTAGAGTCACAGGGCTGTGTTTCTTCATGTCTCCTACGGTGTCATTGTGAGCAGCTAAGCAAAAGCAGATTGCTGCAGTCACTGTAGGGCACTCTGCAGGGCAGGAACAGGAGAAATGAATGTATACTGTTCCATTCAGCTGCTGTCAGAATAAGGGGAGTTGTTTAAATGCTCTCTGCTCACTCTGGAAAGAGCATAGGGTGAAACTGAGGAAGCATTCTTAAAAAAAAAAGCATTAGAAGGAAAACTTAGCCATGAGAGGTTTATCACACTGGCCTGAGAAAATAATAGAAGCTAATATCATAATAATCATCATAACTGCAAACTTCCAAAGAGCTGAATGATCTTTGAGCCCCCAACACTGTTATCCACTGTGGTGGTAGGCACCTACCAAGCTTCAGGATGGAGGGGAGGGTCCTTGAAGGGAGAGATGACACAATCCCCTTGCAAAACTGCTGTGGGATCTTTGAAGTCCCCCTGGAACAAACAGGAACTTGGTGTTTTCAGCCTCATGTAAAAGGAATGAAGAAAATCCCATCACTAAGGTCACTTCAAAGTGGGTAAACCACGGAATGAGATAATGACAGAAAGAGCCCTGAATATATGACTTGTTCTCTTTCTTATCTGTGTCATTTCTATGGACAAGAGAATCTCACACAGATAGCAGCTCAGACTTTCGGGGTATAACTCATTATTCAGCATGGATAAATGTGGAAAAGCTCCCTCTTAATGCAGACCTTTAACTAAGTACAGCTAATTGCTCAGCTGAGGCCAGAAGAGCACTCCCTGTTGCTCTTGCACTCTGGGGAGGCAGGGCCAGGTCTCCTGGCAGCTGTGATGATCATAAACTAAGTTATGTTAAACCTCCAAGTTAAAGACTTGAGATAAGTCAGAGGTTTTACAGCATCCATTATCTACTACTGTGTCTTTTGTTTTGTTTGAAGACATGTGATGTTTATTAGCTGAATGCCCTTAAGCATTGAGAATTTACCATTTAAATTTAGATCATGCTTCCCCCCTGTCACACACACACATGATTTTAAAGTTTACTCTGAACAGTTCCCAGGATTATGTGTCCAGATTCCAAGCAGAAGGCTAATAATAACCCCTACATTATTATAGGCACTAAATGGGTGCTCATAAAACTGTAGTTGCAGCCAGAGATAGGAGATGATAGTTGTTTATCAAAACAATGAATTAGTTTAAATTCATTTAGTGCTGTCACTAGCACTGGGAACCAAGCACAGCACTCTGTAGTGCACTGACTGGACCACTTAGCAGTATTTATCTTTGCCCATTATAACGTGGCCTCGTAGGAAATCACTGCTTTCAGGATGTGGGATGAATTAATCTTCCTCCTGACAGAGGTTGTGTGGGATGAGCAGTGATGTGAGCCCAGGCAGATCACCAGCCAGGCTTCAGACATAACCAGGCTTTGCTCACTGGTGGTGTATGAGGAGTTGCTCTCCACCCACAGCTGTTCCTCCAGCCTGCTCCACAGAAGGAAGGTGATGCTGGGGGTGATGCTCTGAGGTAGCTTCCAGTTCCATCTCCCTCAGGGTCACTTTTCTGCCTCCAGGAAACCTTTGTTAGGAAACCTTTGTTCAGTCTGAGCTTTTGTCTTCAGCTAATCGCTTCTACACTTTGCAACATATTTATTTTTACTGTGAGAAAGATGTGGTCCAGAGTGTTTACCTTCCATTTCAGTTCAGTTGTTGATCATAGCATTGCTATCATTCTCTTTTATCATCCTGCAAACCCTGCTGTGGAAATACCTCTTAAAGAACTTCTCTGCTCTTTCTGCTGGGTCTCTAAAGTCTCCAGGTGTAATGGCAAAGCTGTCTGCTCAAAAAAAAAAAAATTACTGGTACAAACAAAAGTTCAAGATTCCAGGTGGCAAGCAAATAACAGGAGCAGGTGTCTTTACAGCACAGAGAAAAGGAGGGAGGGTAATTAAAAAGGCATAGCTAAAATGTAAGAATAATAGCTGATTTTGAAAAAGATGGGTCCCCCTAAATATTGTGTGTAAAAGATGTAAAATTCATCAAGGCTCATGTCATCAGGCTCATAGAAAAGAGGATCATTAAAAATCCAGGAGTCAGTTTTCAATGTCTTTTGTTGCCTTAATTCCTCATCTTCCTGGGACACAGGCACCTTCCAGGCATGAATCCATCAACTGATTTAATCATCAGTCAATAGGGCTGGTACAAACTTCTGGTGTTCACCTAAGCTCCTTTGCCAAAGAAAGATGGAAATTGCACAGGATCTTTTAAGATCTTCCTGAATATCCTGCTCTAGCTGGATTGTAACCACAAAGCAAAGCTTTTCAAGGTTGAGCTGTCCATGGAGCCAAACCCAGAAAGCCAAGGTTGCATGCAAAAAAAAATGAAGTTTATCACAGAAAAAGCCAGGGAAGAGCTTGTTTTTAATTTGATGCAAGCTGTAGTCTCATTTGATATCCTATACATAACTTAAAATAAGACAAGAAAATTATTATAGTCAGGCTAAGGAGGAGAGTGACAGCTAGTCTGTTCAGACTCTGACCACGCAGAAACACCCAGTGCTGTCCACCAGCATAAAATAGGGAGCCCTGCATCCCTTTGTGCCATTTCTAGTCACCATTTGTGCTGATCCATGCAGACTTAGTGCAACAGCAGCAGAGCAAGGCACTCTGACAAAGGTAATTTTCCGGTTGTGAAAATTCCTAGTACAAGCAGTGATCCAGCATTAATGCCAGGGGCTTTACTCACTCATTGTGCCCTCTCATTCAAGCTGACTCACTAGAGCCTGATCAAGCTGTATTTTTAAGCATTTTGAATTTCTCTAAGCCTTCAGCCTAGCAGCAGAGAGTAAGGTGTGCCATTCCAGAATGGCTTTGTCGCTACCAGAATGTACCACGTCAAAAAAAATATCTTTTGTCCCTGGCCAGAGCAGCAGTCAGGAGGATGTTGAAACACCAGCCCTCAGAACTATCAAGAAGTGACCCCAGCTGGAGGCAGATTGGTTCCTGGAGTTCCTCTGGAGCAGCCTCCCCCTCAGGCAGGGCTGGGATTTGTGGCCAGGTCGCTGCTGGCAGCCAGGAGGTTCTCACAGAGCAGCTGGGCCCTGCTCACCACTCCCTACCCTGGGCAATCTCTTTAAACACTGCAGGAAAAATTTCTTCATGTCCTTCGTGCATGAGGCTGTGCCCCCTCTCCCACTCCCTGGGAAAGTGGACTGCAGCCCTCCCCAGATGTGTGGACTGAAAAGGCAACTTCATTTCCCTCCCCTTCCTTCCAGTTCTCCCTATTCATCTCTTCATGCTTCTTCTCTTCTCTTCTTCATGAGCATGGGAGAGGGAAGAGAGCAGGGAGCAGACCAAAAGCTGGAGGGGAGCTTGAAAAAAAACCAACAAAAAACCCCACTCTCCCACAAAACAACAAAAACAAACAAACCCAAAACCAAACAAATAAAAAACCAAAGGAAGAAAAAAACCCAGCAATATCACCACCAATACCAAAAAAATCACAACAAAACAAAAATCCCCACTTCAGCACTGCCTGTGTGTTTATGGCCACGCTTTCTGGTGCTCTTGTGTTTTCCTCCCTTTGCACTGGCAGGGGATGAGGCAGCAGCTCCACACCATCCTAGGAGCAGTTCCAGGCATCTCCAAAATATCCAGAATTACTTTTTCCTTCAGGGGTGTCATTCGTGTTGCCTACACCTTGTTTCAGGCTCAGCTCTGAGAGAGTAAAATCAAGTTGGAAGGCTTTTGGCACACAGGAATCAGCTGAAGCCAAGGAGCTGGTGCAGGCTCCAGCAAAGAAAGGGAGCCTTGGCCCTCCCCCTAACAGTGACACCTGGATAAAAAGGTCCAATTAATCCCCCAAATTTCTCCAGTGTAGCACAAAACAGTGAATAAAAGAATAATCATGGGCTGGTAGAGCTGGGTTTGTTTGTTTTAAATATGCAATCCCTAAATTGCAAGTTCTTTGAAGGCAAGTGGTGAAGTGCTGAGTCATTTCCTTTGGAAATCCAAAACCTAACTTTCCTGCAAAAAATGGCCTTTCTGTTCAAAATACATTTAGAAACAAAAATTCATTCATGCAAAAGTGCTTTGACAATAACCAGATCATCCTGCCATTGAAAGCATTGTAGAATTCTCTCCTGTATCTCCTTTCTTTTTCCTTCTTAAAGATGACAAACTAATTTGACCCTAAAAAGAGAGTGAGATGTTTTCTTAATTCAACACTGGAAGAAATGCAAGGAAAAGAAAATACAAAAAATTACAGCCACTGAAAATTCTGACATCTTGCCATTGTCTTATTGAAATGCTGGAGTTTTTAAAAAAAAAGTTTTCCGCCCCTTCTTTCTTTTTTTTTTCCTCATAGATAAATCTAACTTTTTTAACTTTCATCTTGAGATAGAGGGTTGGATTAATGTCAAAGTTTTGTACTGAGAACCTTGTTATACTTTCCTCTGCCCAGTGTCTTTGGAAAGAGCACGGAGATCCAAACCCTACCTGTGTCAGTTATCCAGAAAAGCCAAAAAGTTATTTGTGAGTGATTTCATCCCTAAGATTTTCTCTCCAACACCATCACAGATATTCTCTGTCTCAGACACACCAACCTCTGGAGGTGTTACCACTAACTATGCTTTGGAAAACCACATGTGTTGGTAATAGCACACCAGAAAGTTTAGGCTTCACGAAATGGGAGACAGGACAAGTTACACAGTGAAATCAGGAGAGAGAAATGATGCAACTGTGGGTATTATCCTAAAATGATCAAAACCATTAGACACACCAGTCTGATAATTTATCTTTCACATGAGAGGCCACCTGTGGAATAAAGAACCTTATATTGAAACGGTATCTTATGGAATGGGGTAATTTAAAGTAAATTAAGCCTCCTGCTTGAGTTCCATATACAGCAACCTTTGCAAAAAATGCCTTGAGCACTGAAAGCAGTGGGGAGAATATTACAACCAAAATCCTCCTGTTCAGTGAGGATGGGATGAATGACTACTAATCAATAAAAAATTCAAGGTGAGCTATCCAGAGGAGCATACAAAGAAGCCCAGTCTCCTATTAAGACAGGTGAGATGAGTATGTAAACACACCTTGCCACAGACTTCCAGAATTTCAGATGAGCTCCTTGAAACAGGTTACTTTTCCCCAGGTTCATTTCCACTCAGGTGTTCCTAAAATTGTGTCTTTCCCACAGAAGCAAAATGCAATTACATCTGAGATAGAGGGAAATTGCTGCTAACAAAAGAAATACTCCCCAAAACCTTGTAGCAGAAATTGAAAAGTGACAGTGACATGAAATACACTGATATTTAGTCAGGCTGGGATATGAATAACCTGATGGAGACTGCTAAAAACCAGAGCTGAGCAGGACTGTGCTCTTTGTCTCTTCCACAGTAGGATTCCCTTTCCAAACAACTTGAAAAAACAAGGTCAGTTATTGACATCTAATTGAAGAACCTACTGAATTATTATCTGAAACAGCCTTTGGAGTCCTGCTGCATTCACATTCTGCATGTAAAATATTATTCACTGTAAAGATAAATCCAATTACAGCACTTAAAATTGTGCATTTGAAAGCTTATTAGTGGTTTTGAAATGAATATGGAATGGTGGATTCAACCATGATCCTGCTGTGGGAAGTGAGACAGATATTTGAGACAGGTATTCCAGTCCCTTTATATCCCACCAGAACAAGCAGACATTTGAACCATTCTTGGTGCTCAGATTTGAATCCACAGAACTGAAGCCCTTACCTTTGCCACTGAAGAAAAAGGCTTGCATTCCACAGTGAAACCTCCTGAAGGGCAAAAAGCAACACGTTTCATCACACAGCTGTTCAGTCCTGGTCTGTATTTACTGCAGCACAGTGTGTCTACACCTGTATATACACACTGCTGTATATAAATTGCTATGTGGTGTATGTAAGAATATATACATTTGGTATTTGTATTTAATTAAGCTTTATATATTAAAGTATACATACTTTTTTTAACTTATACTGGCAGTCAGTGGAGGACCTTCCTGTGCTGTTAGAGGAAAATTATCATAAACAGGAATTTTTCTGAACAGCTCACTGTTTAAGACAGTGACTTAAATATGCCTAAAACATGCAGAGTTTGAAACAGCAAGGCAGTGTAAAACAAAACACCTTTATACTTCATTGAGTTCTCCCTTATTTTTCTCACTGATCTTGCTTTGCTCCATTGGTTTTACTGTAGGAAAAGTGGAGTTTACTGCATGAGCTCCCGACATCAGAAGTGACCACAGGGAGCAAAGCAGGAGAGAGGCAAAGGCAGAGAGCTCTCACATCACTGAATTGCCAGAGATCCCACCAGAGCTGAGTCAAAGCAGAGCTCTGAGCTGAGCTCTGCCCATGGATGCAGAGCAAGGGGCAGTGAGTGCATGTTTACATCCCTGATGGATCAGAAAAGGACTCTGCATTACAAGTTCACACTTCCCCCCACACACAGACACCCCCAGATGACGTGCACCTCCAGAAGCAAATTAAATCTCATGGTTTTGTCTATAAAGCAAACCATTATTTCCCAAAAGTGGACACAGAGCTGTTTAAGGAGGCAGAACATCACCTGCCAGAATCCAGCAGCAGGCTGGATCCATCCTGCAGGCTGGAACTCACCCCATCTGCCAGGAGGACTGAAATCCCAGTACAAAAAGGGCCTCTGAGAAGGTGAATGGGGAATGAACTCCCCAATAAAAATACATATTTTAAGAAAAAGTGAAATACTTCATTTCAGAAAGTGCCTTTTCATCATTATAACCTTTGGTTTTAAGCTCTCTGGTGTGCCCTGCCAAGTGTGGCTCAGTGGTGACACATCATCGTGGCACCAGGAATGAACTCGTTGATAAGTTAAATAATGGGACCATTTTCAGCCCATTTTTATAGCTGAAAATTCTCATGGCATAAAAGAGTCATCAAGCAGTTATTTCACTGTGGAAAACTGTTATTTTTCTTAGAATAACTTTGAACTCTGTAACTTTTTGGGAAGGGGGTTGTTTTTCAAATAAAACCATGCTTCCTTTCTTCCCCAAAATACTCAGCTTGTATTGGCTGGAAAGATACCAAATCCACAGAGATATGTATTCAGACAGATTGTAAATTTAGCTAGAGCCTTTATATGTTACTAAATCCAAACAAAGATCTAAAGCAAGATGCAAAATATCACACACACACACACACACACACACATAAAAAAGTTCCAAAAGATATGGATTGGGATTTTTAAAGCTGAGGAAGGGACTCAGCCATACAAGTTTGAAAGAAATTGATTAATTATGTGGTTGTTTAGATGCCAAGTTAAATCCTGATATAACTTCATTGTCTTCAGTGGAGTTGCAGTGCAAATGTATTTGACAGAGAGTCATGATTCTTCTCCAAGAATAACTTCTCAGGCAGAAGTTTTAAACATGAGTGAATGAAAGTGCTGTGCCAAGTTCTGCCCTAATTTATGCCCTGCACAGAACAGCTGACTTGGAAGCGAGGGTGTCGGGAAAGGCAGGAGGAGACATGAGTCTGTTCTTCCCTTGCTGGGACGTTACATCAATTCCCTCTGGGGATGGTCATGTCTCTGGAAAACACGGCGGGAACCCGCAGTGCACTTGGTTGGAGACTCTTTCCTTCCAAGCCTGCAAGTTCTTGTGTTTCACAAGCTCTAAGTGTTCAGGGAAAAGCCTGGACTAGTCTCAGTGGAGGGCCATGAAATTCACTCCTCTTAACTGCTGCATCAAGCTGGACCTTGGCTGCTTCAAAGTGAATTTGAGGATGAGCGCTGGAAATGGCCATTTGAATATGAATATTGGAATTTGCTGCTTAGTTTAATCAGAAAATGATGTGTTTCAGACAGTCACACTCTCAGTGTTATTTGGAATCAAAACCCAGCATTTGGATTGGTTTTCTTTAGTCTGTTGGGCTATTTTTGGCTCATTATTAGCATTAAACATGACTAAGTAAAACTGACTGGTCAAACAGTACACACACCTTTGCTCAGGTGAGAGGGAAGGAATTGCTATTCTCAACTCATCTATTATGCAGCATTACTAAGGACATGGGGGGATTTTATTGCTTTGCCCAAAGCATCATTTAAGCCAGCAGCAGAAATCTGACTGCTCCAGCTCTAAGTCTAGTGAATTGCTCATGTCCTCACTCCTGATTCTTCTGCTGGCAGAGTTATTTTACAGAAAAGTGATGTCATCTGGCAGTGAGGGAGCTCAACATAAACAGTAATACCCGTGCTCCAGGGAATCATTGCTGGGCCAGGAGGCACGAGCCAGCAAGTTGGTCTCCAGACTGACAGCCCAAGCACTTGGATGCCCTTCCCTGCTCTTCCCTCATCGTCTGTTTTCAGTCCAATCAGGCAGCAAAGTCACATCTATTGTTTTAATGCTCCCCTGGATGTCAGAGACCCATCTGCTAAGCACCCCTAACGAGGCAAAAGTGAAGACTTTTCCCATCCAACATAGTCTGCAATGCTTATAAACAGAACAGACTCTGGATCGAGAGCCTCTCACGTTCCCCATCTGCAAAATGCAGCTAGCTGCTAATCTTCAGCCTCATAAAAACGTGTGGAAGTGAAAAGCTCTGTAGGATGTGCTGTGACCACTGCCATGAAAGAGAGCAGCAGCATTTTGAAGGAACTGACTGGGTCAGAAGCAGGGAGGCTGAGCAGAGCCAGCCTTGGAGGAGCAGCAGTCCTGCACAGCCCCAAAATTGACACAGAGCACATGGGTCTGGAGCTGATAGCTCCCCACTCCCTGAGGTTGTGCTGGAGGGTATTTTCTTCCCTTCACTGGGCTGCTACCTGTCCACTCACATGGAAAACTTCACTGGGAAAGCTTTATAAAAATCAGTTGAGTTGATGTCTTGCCCTTCTCACCCGAAATCTCTTTGTCCCTGCAGCTCTCGTGGTGCGCTTCCTGACCAAGAGGTTCATCTGGGAGTACGACCCAACGCTGGGTAGGTCACTGTGTCCTGGAAATACAGTGTGCAATGGCATGGCTGCAGCAATGGAAATCACTGAGTTAACTCCAGGCCTCAGTCAGCCTCTAAATTTGCTGCAAAAAGCTTCTCTGTGGTCATTTTAAGCTGGAACAAATTGTTACCTGCGATGGCAGGACAGAGAAGCAGTAACACCCAGACAAAGGCTGAGTTACTGTGTGAGGCACATTTCTGCCCACTCAGAAATCCGTGGGAATTCTGCCATTTGAAAATAAATTGTTTCAGTATTTTGCTCTTCAAATCATTTGGTGTGAGATCAGCTTTCTGCTTTTGAGTAACCCAAATGTCTTCTGCTTGAGAATAAGGTGACTGGGATACAGATCTGTACTCTGGGATAGAAATCTTAAAAGCTTATGGCCAAAGAAAGATAGGTTTTTACAGCCAGCCTACCTAGACTTAAGTAATTTTTTTGTCCTCATTTACAAACATATTGATATGTATATACACAACATATATATTGTCTTTCATTTTTTGGGTGACCAGATAAGGGCACCAATGATCTAAAGGGCATCCACATGTCCCTTCCACTGGTCCCACTTAGGTAATTTTCTAGAAGCTGGCTCAGATACCTCAAAAAACCTGTCAAACAGTTACCCTGAATTAGAGGCTTCACTTAAAATTTGTGCCAAGGTCAAATTTCTTAAATTAGCATATATTTAAATGCTCTGCAAATCCAGGCCAAGAAGTCCAAGACAAGGCATTCACTTCTTAGAAGGTGCCTTCAATACCTCAGGACTAAGGTACTTTCTACAAAGGGCTGGAAAATTCTCTTTTCTCCAACAATGTGTTCCTCTCTCCTTGCTAATGTTTCTTTGCAGGCTCTAACACAGATCATACAGTTAAATATCAGTTTCTTTATTAATGTTCTTTCCTAAAGAGGTGTCATTAAGGAAATAGAAAGTGCCACAAAATTGCACAGCAGAAATGAAGTTTAATATATTCTATTACAGAACCCAGGCAGCCCTTTGTAGAAGGCAAATAGGATCATACTAAGTATTTTGTTTGGCAAAATGGAGAGATAACAGCTATCAAAACTCCCATCTTGAGAAAATAAATCTCAGCACAACCTGAACTAAGAAACATTATTTTATCTGCTACTATCAATATATTCCTCAGTGAATTATGTGTCACCTGCCTGGTGCTGCACAGTGGAATGTTCAATAGAATGTTCCTTTAATATTATTTGTGTTAGTACTTCACATTTCTATCACTAGCACATTATTCTAAGGACTTGAAAAGAGGTGTATGAAGTCTTCTCTATCAGTGTAGTCCAAGTTCATCAATTTCTTACAGGGCCACTGCATGCAAAAGCATCCTTTTTGCCTTGTTTGAGCACACAAATGAAGTTATTAGCAAGCTACAAGGTTTATTATTTTTTGCCCCATTATGAAGGCCCCATGCCCTTTTTGCTGCACAAGGCTTGACATTTGTTTCTGTTTTACAAATGAATACAATTGCAAATTACTGTACCCCTCAGGAATCTAATTGTCTGCTTTTTGCAGCACAGAAAGCTTTCGTGCAGGCAACAGTCTTATCTCAATAAACCAAAAAATTAAATCTCTTCTGACTTACTGAGTTCTACATCCCCATTCAGTCTCGAGAATAATAGCTTAAATTATGTATTGCAGTTATTGTAATGCTCAGCACTCTAGGTTGCTCGAGGAAAAGGTTTGAGAAATTCAAAAACCAATAAACTATTGTCAAGGAGTTATTTCTTAATCACAGTAACCTCTGGTGGAAGCTGCTCACCAAGAAATTGTTTTGTAAAGTATTATTTTGTCAAACTACAGATCACAGTGGGATTCAAGAAAAGGTTCTGAAGTGTTAGAGATGAAAAATTATCGAAATCATAACTACTATTTAGGCCTTCAGAGATCAATCAGAAAGAAACTGTACCTTGAAAAGCTTTGAAAACCAGGGCCTGAAAAAATGCATTTCTGTCCTTTAGCATCGTCATCCTGCAGTGATTTGGTGTCCAGTTACCTGTAAACATCTGAATCCACTGAGAAGTTTTAGCAGAATAGATTCATTTCTTCTCAGCAGCCATGGGCTGGCAGTTCTGGGGAAAGAGGGATATCTACATGCTCAATCAATATAAAAAATTAGAGTCATGTCAGTGAGAATCATTTCCTCTACAGGCAGAAATAAGCAGCTTTGTCAAGTTATTCTAAAAGGACAGGAGTAAAACAGATGCAAACCATCCAGCTACTAAGCAATGGGAGGTTTTGCCAAAAATCACTGGGGCTCTGACAAAAATGTCAAATTTATAGTTTATATCTTATGTCAAGTTTTCAACCACCCATTAGCCCTCTGATGCAGGCAATCCCCACATAATTCCTATTTTTAGGAAAGCTTTCACCAAGCTGTTCAAGACCTGATGGAAATTCAACATTAACCTAAACTAAGCATCATGTTGAAAAAAAAACAAACCCCACTATTCCTCTTTTTATTCAAGGGTGGCACATTTTAACTGGAAGGGAAAAGACACACCTTATAAATATTCCTTACCATTCTAACCTGCCAGGAGAAAATGAAGGGCCATATTTTTAGCAGCACCTGGATAGAATGCTGTTACCACCAGGAGCCAAATTACCAACCACAAAATAACATTTTCTGGAAGATCCCCGAGCCCTGCAAGCTTTGGGAAACAGAGCTGCTGCTGAAGTCAGGGCTTTGCAGCTCTGCCACTTCTGTGCAGATTGGAACTGAGCAAACACTGCTAGGACAGCTGCACCTTCACAGAAATACATCTCACTCTGCTTTTCATTTAACTGCTCCCAGCCAAAGGGCAACAACCACAGCAAAGGTCATCTTCTGGGGAGTGTTGACCATCAGCCTTGACTTGTCCAATATTTCAGTTTATGTGGAGAGTCGTTGTCACCATCCTGGCACGGGGTTTTTGTTTGCTTTTCCAAAAGGCGCTAAATTCCTCGAGGTAAATTCCGAGCTGGCATTATCAAGGTGAATGGGTTTCCACATCCATCTTCATTTACACTAAATTGCAGCTATCTCACATTTTCAACAGAATTAGAGGAAAGAGCTCTGTGTAGAAATGGGCTGGAACTGCACATTTTAAAAAATACATGCAGTTGTTTTCTAAAATATTAAATACATGAAGAATTCAGCATTAAACTAGTCTTTTTTGGCTATTTAAATACGCACTGAGAGAGGGGACTGGGTTCCCACATGGATTTCACCAAAATTCATTAATGTTTACATGGTTTTTAAATAGAACACAACTTTAAAAACTTACAAGCAAGCTCGATGTGATGTTAGAAGACCTCAAAATGCTTGGCCTGGGTGGGGCACCAGTGAAGCCACACTCTTGTCATGGATGTGGGGTTCCCATGGACCTCAGTGAGCCCAGGGCTTGCACCATCATTTTCAGGGAATTCTGCAGTAAATTGCAATATCAGTTTGCATCTCTGGAATCCCCCCAGGAGCAGAATTCAGGGTGCCTTCACCTGAGCTTAAAGATGGAAAGATATTGTGGTTGACTTTGATATTTAATTGGTTTTAAAACTGGAGATGCTGAATCAGAGTAATCAAGGGAACTGCTAAATATATTTTTTCCTGGGAGGCAAAAAAAGGAGGAGAAAGGCCAAAGAGGCATCACAGCAGCAGACAGACAGAGGGCCTGCAGAGAACTTCATGGGTAGCAGCAAATTCCCTGCCTCCATAAGCCATGGCATGCAGGGAGAATCTCCTGGATCACATGATGAAAGAAGAAAATTCATCATTGCTATGGCTGAGCAATTTTAAAACTAATTTTTCAGCATTTCTCTGAGAGCACATTTGTTGTTCCACCAAAACTTGAACAATTTGCTTTACTAGAAACAGAGCTGAGGTATCCAAGAATTAAAAAAATAATAATTTAAAAAAAAAAAGGGGTATTATGAACTATGTTTTGTCATTTTTATGAACTTTTGTCATTTATTATGAACTATGTTTTGGATTAGCATTTTTATGCATAGTTGGGAGAATCGGGGGGTTCCTGAGCCTCAAGGATTTAAACATCAATTTTTGCTATACAGCAAAAAACCCCAAACAAATGAAACCCCAGGTAAATGCAGGAGACAGGCTCCTCAGTTCTTTTCTTGTTTCTGTAACAGATTTGTTGTCTGCAGTCTCTCTGCCTCTGTGTCTCACCTATAAAATCTTTCACCTTACAGAAGGATTGTAAATCCTCAGAGTAACTGATACTCAGATTTAAGACACTCATCAAAAGCACACAGAAACACCAAGCAGAGCCTGGTGAAACAAAAATTTTTTGAAACAAAAATCTGCTTATATCAGCAAACAAGGAGATGGTGTTTTTGTTGACCTTTCTAAAAGGCTTTCTCACACTGCCCCTAGATGTCTTTCTCTGGCTGTTCACACATTTCACAGGACTTTGCCAATCCTCTGAAAAGAAAACTCTCTCATAGCAGATGATCAGTAGGACAGGACATGACAGACTGCCCTGTGTATGAAGGCAAAGAAAGGAGTTTATTTAATTTCAGTGGGATAGAGAGAAGACTATTCACTGCTTTAAAGGACTAAAGATAACCATAAGAAATAGGAGGCTTAAAAATAATTATAATTTTTCCAGGACTGCTATTTTTGGGGAGTATTTCTTCCAACTATATCACAATTTCTTTAGGAGTTTTTGTTCATTCTTTTTTTCTCCTGGCAGAATAAAAATCTTGAACAATGTTTCTATAAAGTCCAATCTAATACAAAATACAGACAGCCCATTAGAGACCCTCAAACATGGGTAAAATGTGCAGGTATCAGGAAAGCAAGAAAGCCAGGAGAAAGAGCTGTAAAAATTGCTTGAAGGAAGGAGACAGAAACCCCTCTTAGAGCCCTGAATTCTCCCACAGCAGAAAACTAAATTTCCTACAAACAAGCTCAAGACTTGCAAATTACACCACTGTGGCAAGAAGAGCAGAAACAGCTTTGTGAAGGTATTTACACTGGCAGGAAGGCTTTTCCCACTGGAAAACTTCTTGCAAGGATGATTATTTTTACATTAGAAGGGCAGTTTGCCTACATCTACAGCTGGGGGTTTCTGCTAGCAAAACAATATCATTCAGGAATCACAAGGAAAGTTTGGAGGTCCCATACATGATATAAATAATATGGCAGAACTAGCAAATAATGCTGGCCTGAGTTTGTTTCCTGCACTGGATAAATACAGGTCTGTATGAACACCACAAACAACAGAGCAAAGTAGGAGTCTATCAGGAATATATCAGGAATATATCCAAACTGGCTTTCATCAAAATGGTTGAGAACCAGAGACAGCCTAGCTGTGGGAATCAAGACCTCATTAAAGCATTTAGTATCATTTATTATATTTTATAATTCATCCTAGCAGGAGAAGAGGCAAGAACTGTCTTTTTGGGGTAACTTTGTACCACTGAAGCCATGATAAAGAGCTCAGGTCCGAATACAGCTCTCTAGGATTGTCTTTGCTGTCTGGTTTATTCAGCTAACACATTGTCTGGGCAGCTGGCCTACCATGTGAATACAAACTCCTGATCCCTGGGGTTGCCATCCCTGCAGCAGATCCCAAGTTAGAGAAACATTGTCTTTGTGCATTGTGGGTTTTGAGTTTTAGTCCTGGCTTGTGGCTTACTCAGCAAGTTTGCCTCAACACTCCTGAAGGTTTAACTGCCTCTCTCCAGCACGAAAATCTACAGCAGCACAGCTGAGGGAGAAACTGCCCAGACAGCAAACAGAGCTTTTAACAGAGCAGCCCACAGTAAAATAGGTGTTTATAAATCATTAACTGATGGCCCCTTCAGCCCTTGGGTGTAAAGGTTGAGAGCCCTGGAAGGAAGGCAGCCTGCCCTGCCAGCCCTCTCCTCTCGCAGCTGCACCACAGGATAGTGCAGCCTGCAAGGAGCTCCTGATGGAAAATGATGAAAATGATGGAAAAAAAAAAACAAAAACCTTTTCTACAGTGAGCAGAAGAGCAGAGAGCTCTGCCATCATCGTGCAGAACTTTGCCTTCTGCATTTTTCATCTGAACAGCCGCGTTGACAACTCCAGCTTGTCCAAGCACAGGCTGGGAGTTGCACACGTGGGGTGTGATGGTGACCAACAATTTGGGGCTGGGAGGAATGGCTGCCAGCCTGTGCCTCAGGGACTGCCATGACAAACGTGTAGGCACCTCATAAATCACTGGGAAACAGCCTTATTCTCCAGCCAGACTCCAGCTACTCGTATCCTGGATTTTTATTGACAGAATTACTCATTCCTTCTGCCTCGGTGCTTAAGGGATTCCAGTCCTCAACAGTCTAGGTTGTGCCTTCCTAGGCATCTCCCTGTGATCATATTTTCCTACATCAAAACAGCAGAAACATTGTTTAACTTGATATACATTTAATATGTTGCATCATTTTTACTGTGCTCTCCAGCAGGAGGAATTTATGCTGAATGTATTATAGCAATGAGCCATGAAAGTATTCCCAGTTTCGCTGAGGTGTTTCAAAGGAAATGGACTCATATGGCCTAAAGCACCTTAAAACACCAACTCTGGCTTCTAAAATTCTCAACAAAGGCTTGAAATGATGAAATTGTAATTGAGAGCAGCAGCAGAAGATGCTTACAATAACATGGGAAGCAGTTATCTGAAAATGTGGTTTGTTTTCTTTCATATGAGTCTCCAGATGAAGATATTCCTGATGCCAGTAATAAAAATACTGCTTTTTTACAGTAGCTCAACAGACAGCAAAACTCAGGAATGCCAGTGGCTGTTCCTGCTATAACTACAGCTGCAAAATATTTTGCCCCTACTCTTGTTGCTCATCATATTCTGAAATGTTTCCCATATGAGCAGAATTTTCTAGTGCTTGCCTCAGCACCTTCAGGAGAGAAGGCTTTTGTTTTACTTGGTTTGGGTGTGAGAAAAGTCTCACTGGCTAGTTTTCATTTATATTGTCAAAAGTAAGGTGAAATTCATCTTCACCAACAAAAGCTTCTTGCTGCAATCAGGCCAAAAGGCATAGCAAAATACAATTTATTTAGGCTTAAATTTATCAGGGACGTAATTCCTACCAAGAACCAACATCCCTTCCAAGCCTTGGTGAGAAAATTTAATGAAAACAAAAAAACCAACAAGCCAAAACAGCCAACAACTGTTTAAACCTTTGAGCTCACTCCCTACTTGTTGGCACTGCTCTGGCTTTTTTGGTTTGGTTTTAGCCTGCCTTGATGAATTCAGTTCTCAGGTACCTGCCCACATTTGCTTTGCCTGTCCCAGTGAAATTGAATGAGGACAGAACCGAGGAAAGAAAAAGCAACATCACTTCTCAAAAGAAACCCATTCTTCATATGCAGCAGAAAAATCATATTTGCATTCAGCAGGGAGTAACAAACAAACACATTTTTCATTGTTTTTAGAGTCTTCTTGAAGAAAACTATACTACAAAATTTCTGTTTGGAGGCCAAAATATTATTTATTGAAAATATCAGCATATCAAGAAAAAATGTTTTTCTCAAGACTAGGTTTATATTACCCACATGTTCTACCTAAAAAGATGAATTTCTAGGGAGGCAGCAGATCCTCTCATGCCAAGATGAGAACTTCATAGTCTATCGGGGCTATGTAAACACTAGACATCTACTTTCCCACTTAATTAAAATAGGAAAACGTGATAAAAACCAAACTGCTCACTAAGCAGCAACCTAATCAAGCCTCACTCCTGGATTTGTTCTCCATATTTCACACCACAGTAGCTGGGTTTTTTTGCATGTGTCCTTGTGCTCCACAGCCCATCCTTTTTCCCCTCTGAGTCCCCACAGCACCTGAAGCTCCTGCTGAGGTCACCTACAAATATTCTGTGCCAATCTGCACGGACCAGGGACAGCCCCAGATCCTGCCTTGTGCAGGGGCTCTTGCCTGCTGGCCCCCTGTGCCTCCTCAGGGATATGAACAGGGCTGCTGTGCCTCACCCAGCCTCGATTTACAGAGAACAGAAACCTCTGGGATCTTCACCCTGTGCTGAAAAAGGCAGCAAAGAGCAGCTCAGCGAGCACTCAGTGCCTGCAGAGCCTCCCAGGTGGCTCCTTTCGTGACCTGGCTGCTTTGGGAACACCTGCAGCACTGCAGCCACAGCTCTGCTTACACCAGCCCTTGCCTTGGAGAGGGCTGAGAAGTGAAGCTGGAAAAGAAACCTGTTTGCACATCACCGTGTGAGTTCCAGCAGCAGCACTCGCTGCGCGTGGGGCAGGCTGGAGACTCTGGACTTGGGTTAAATATCTCTGCAAAGAAGGTATTTTCTTTCATGTTTTGGTTGAAATTTGTAGCTTGACAGGAGTGTTGGTGTAGCTCATTAAGAGCACACAGCCCCTGTGGTGAGTGCCCAACCTCCTGGAACTTTCCCTTCCCTATTTCTTGGCTCTTGGGGCTGCAGGTGCACAACACAGCATTGAAGAGTCTGAGTCCAATTATCAGAGTCACAAAGTTTCCTTCCAGAAATATTATTTTTACTAGTTTTTCTCCTTCTACACATGATAAAAATGATGCAATGACCGTTCATGGCATCTTGTTTGGTGGCATTGTTAATAATTAACCTGACTTTGCTCATTTGGGGGTGTGTGTGGTATTAATGAACAGAGAGACAGTGAGGTTATGCTGCATTAGCAACAGAAATGTGTTCTAAATACACAAGGTCCTGTGCCATACTGTGGTGCTGTGCTTACTGTAAAACCACTGGTGGTGGCAAAATAAAAACCCTCCTGTAAGATAAATAACAGAGGGAACATGTAACAGCCAGAGGCAAGCAAGAAAAATAAATTCCACTGTGCTTTGAGAAAAGCTGGGGTTGAGGAAGGGAGAAGGCAGGAGAGATTTTCTGAGTTTTATACTCAACTTACAGGAGCTTTTTAAAATGTGAAGAGTTCCTGAAGCAGCAAAGAAATGCAGAGGGGGACAGACCTCACCAGGGCTGGGTCAAGGAAGGGTTGGGAGAACAACATCAGGATTAAATAATATAAAAAAAAAAATTTTCCCTACTGGGCTGTCAAAGTCACTGTTCTCAAATGGAACAGACAAGTGCACCTGATGGAGTCTAAATGGTAGTGAGGTACCAACAAAACCACCCCAAACAATATACAAGAACTTTTATTCTGTTAACAGAACTAATTATGGGGAGTTTTAGTCTTTTAGACATTGCCATCCAACAGGACTTTAACCATGACTTAAAAGTTCAGGTCTATCAGCTGAAGCTCTTTGGGCTGAAAACTCTGCTGTAATCACCACACAAAAAGTCTTTCTCCAAATCTCTTGCATTTCTCAGACCCATCTGGCTGAAAACCACCATTAGACCAAAGTTTCTTAAAACATTTTTATGTCTCCTTGTTTTAGTAACCTTTCTTGAAAAAAAAAAAAAAAGAAAAAAACAAACAAAACAAAACACCAAAAAAACCAAAACTAAAATTCTGCATGGAAAGAGAGATTGTGTCCCTCTGTACTTAAAAAGAACCAAGAGACCAGGCTGGCTTAAGTTTGCCTGTAAAATATTATTGCTCCATCTCAGCTGATTTACCTACTCCTAAAACCAAGAAACACCTCTATGCAAATGTAATCTTTTAGAGCTGTGACATATCCCAGTATATATTGCTGGTTCAAAATAAACAACTATTGAAAACAGCTTTTTACGTCACTGCAAATATAACCCAAAAACTAGAAATTAATTTCCAGATAATAGTTTTTCTCTACAAGATACAATATTCTGGAAAAAATATAAAAAAGCAAGGTAGTCCTAAGCAAAACAAAGGTTTGAGAGATGACCAGCCAAGTCTTAAAGGGCAGAACTCTGTTAAAAAAGTCACAGTAAGCATAGAGCAAGGATGTGATGTGATCAAGCTGTGGCTGAATATTTCATCCACAGACGGTCTGTGGATCATGGGCTTCAAAGTTTTCCCTACATAAGTAGATTTTTTTTTTTCCCTGTATTTTTTTTTTTTAACAATACTGCTCAGAAGAGCAGAGATATTTGTAATGTGCTCATCAACACCAAGAGCCCCCAGGGAAGTTGTTTGGATTTTTTTCCCCTGCAAAATAATTTTTTCCATAATTATTCAGCAGCCTGTGGCCATTTGATTAATTCATTCATTAATGAATTACTGTGGCTCAAAACCAAGCCAACTGCTGCCACTTTCCAACATGTTTCTCAGGCCTTTTGACAGCTCTGAAATCATCTTGGGAGCCACTGGTAGAGTGTTACACTTTGCTTTTTCTACTTAACCGTGATGATGCAAGCATGAGACTTTTATAGCCTGGATTCATCTGACCAGTTTTGGACTGCCAAGTACTTTTGAGGTGCAGTTTATTCCAGGAGAGAGTTCAGACAAGCTCTATGCACCAGCAGCTATTTTATTTCATCAACTTTAATAGGAGTCAAGGGTGCTCAGCTGAGACACAGACAGCTGTGTTGTCAGTGGTGTGCTTCAGTCAGGGCTCCAGCAGTTACCTCAAGCCCTGTAATTACTCTCTGGCTGCATGTCTCAAAAAAAAAAAAAAAAAAAAAAAAAAAAAAAAAAAAAGAAAAAAAAGAAAAAAAAAAAAAAAAAAAAAAGAAAAAAAAAGGGAGTGCCACAAGGAAAATGATACTAATAAATCCCAAAGCAAGGCAGTGTTTTTGTGATGTACCATGGGGTCAATGTGAGCAGACTGGAACTCACATCTCCAGGGCTCATAATTTACAAGACAACCAGATGCTTCAGATTTTTCTGTTCCCTTGAAGGAGAAGCTGTGTTTGTGATTACACCAAAAATGCTTTCAACGTCCAGCTGTTTTACACTCCTCATTAAAATTCACGCAGCTACCACACATTCCAAAGCACAGGAGCAGACACACATTTAGCAAGATTTATTTACACGAATCTGACCTAGATCGGTGCTACTCATCCAAGATCAAATTCCTTTCCAACGTGAGCAGCCAAAGCAAGTTAAACTTGCAGCATAAAGCACTGCCAGAGGCCTATTTTGAGAAGTCAAGTATCATTTAAGATTCATGCTGCTTTTGCACAGTGAGCAAAAGTCTCTTCCTTGAGATTAATTCTGCCATTTCGTAGGGAAGATCCTACCCCATCCTGCCTCCTGAGGACATTTCCCAGATATCCTGCAGTCATGGCTGGGTGAGCATTTTCTCAGGCTCTGTGGAAAACTTCTCAGCAGCCACTTGTCAAGCAGGGCCAGATGGTTGAAGGCACATGAGCACTGCAAAGCCTTTAGCAAGTAAGGAGCTGAAATCACATTGCTTACTCAGAGAGCCATCACAGCACCCTCCCCCAAAGAAACAGAGCACAAGTTCCTAAATATCCCCAAGCTTGTACTACACAGGGAATCCCAATCTAGCACTGAACGCTGAAATAACTCGCTGAAGGTGCAGCTCTAACACCAAAGCAGAGTTTCCTGCTTTTTCTGCATTCCCTGAGGGAATTGCTACAGCCAGGAGGGTGTGTGGAAGCACAGATAAGACTTACCACCAAGGGGCTTTGATACACCTCCCTCTGCTGTGTAGGTGTAGCCTCAGGATCACAGAGGGAGACCCCAACTCCTTCAACAGCCTGGAAATACTATCCAGAAGGGGTATTTACAGCCTTTAAGAAAACCCAGTCTTCACAGCCTGCAACCCTACAGCAAGCTTGCTTGCCATCTGCCCAAGTGAGTTGACCATTTGTCCTTGTTAGAGACAGCTGGGCTATTACAGCAGTTCAGGTGGCACAGGGAGGGAGTGACATTTTTGGTTTGGGAAGAGACTTTTTGCATTGAAACATTCCTGATTGTGAAGAGGTGATATTCTTAAGTGAATAATGAAAACAGGCATTCCCGAAACACGAGCCTTGCCAGAAGTTCAAGCTAAAGAAATGTGTTTCCTAAAAAGATACTCTTCATTCCTATTGAAGAGATTTGCAGCAAATGAAAGAATTGTGTCTCTGAAAATGTAAAGCATTCATAGGCACTGGCCAGACTTTTACAGCTTACATATTTGCCTTTTGATATAGGACATCTGCGAGCTAGCAATAGTAATAAATCTGAGTGTTAGCACAGATAGTTTTCCACATTTTAGGTCAAATGCTATCAGATTTAGCTTATCAGCTTATTAAGATAAAACAAGCTCCTTTGTCATTAGTTTTCTGATTAGTAGCTTGGTTGCAGAACCTGGGACAGTAAATAGGATTGTTGTTTTTTTGGGGTTTTTTTGGTAGTGTAAATGCTTAAAGCCCACTGGTTATCCTTATAAATCATAAACAGGGAAATCACTTCTTGATCCCTTGCTAGAAGAGGGGAATGTGATGATTTCAGCATGTTTAAAACACGCATTCCTAAAATACCTAACTGGTCTGTAATTTTTTCACAGTATAAGGCCTGAGCTTAGTGGTTAGGTTCCTTGATCTGCAACCACACTGGTTTTGATCAACAAGCTATGCAGTGACAGTCTGTTGAGCTGGATACTTCGAGAGCTGTGGTATTGCCTGAGAGCAAACAGGAAAAATGGGATAGAGCTTTGCAGAGCTCTCTGCCACAGCAAACTGTTCCTTTGTTGGGTGCAGACTGCAGCATCCACCAGGCTTCTGCTGGTCTAACACTTGGGAAAGAGGTTGTGCCCTATAGAGAGAGGTAAAAGTGTTGCTGTTTTAGAAAAGAGGACTTGAGTATGCTCCAGGGTGGCTGGAAGAGCTCCAGCAAAGAAAATTTATTCAAACTGTGCATCACATCTCCACTCCTGTGCTGGGAGACTGTGAGGAAGATTAAAAAAAAACAAAAAAAAGCAAAAAAATAGAAGAAAATTACGTTGTTTTAATACGTTTCACAACATGTGTTCTTATTTTAGAGTCGACATACCGTCACCAAGCTACCATTGATGATGAAGTGGTTTCCATGGAGATACTAGACACAGCTGGCCAGGTGCGTGGGTGCATGTGCAGCTACCCAGCTCCTTGGCTCGGGTATGCAGCAGGGCAGGAAATTGTGGTGGTGGCAGCAGTGCAGTGGGTGGCACCGTGGGTGTGCCTGACTCTGGGGACACAGATTTGCTTCTGGGCAGAACCCCCAGTCTCCTCCCTCGTGCTGGATTCACTGAAAGAGATCCTGCTTGGAAGAACAAACAAGTGAAACAAGTCTGGGGGTAAAATTATTTTGCTGTCATGCCGTTTTATTCAGGGCCACCCCAAGAAGCAGGCACAAAGTCAAGCTCTATTTCTACAGCCGAGTGATGAGGCTTGACAACTTCAGTCAGTGATTCCCACCAAAGTGAAGGGTAGATTTGTCACAATCAGATCTGCCTTTTAAAACATGGCAGGTGCACATGCTGCACAGGCATGGTCATGGCACTGGGTGGAATATGCCACGTGATAAAAAAGGTGATGTGGGCAGAGCATAAAGTAAAGCAGATGCACACAGCTCTGGAGGACCAGCGCCTCTCTGAAGGTCTGCTGCCTTCTCCATAAATCAAATTCCTGAGGCATTCTTGTGTCTTTTCCAACAGGAGGATGCCATTCAGAAGGAAGGACACGTGCGATGGGGCGAGGGCTTCGTGCTGGTTTACGACATCACGGACAGAGGCAGCTTCGAGGAAATGCTGCCGCTTAAGAACTTGCTGGATGAAGTTAAAAAGCCCAAAAACGTCACCCTGATCCTGGTGGGGAACAAAGCAGACTTGGATCACTCCAGGCAAGTCAGCACAGAGGAAGGTGAAAAGCTGGCCACGGAACTTGCATGTGCTTTTTACGAGTGCTCTGCTTGCACGGGAGAGGGGAACATCATGGAGGCCTTCTACGAGCTGTGCCGGGAGGTGCGGCGCCGCAAGATGGTCCAGGGCAAGACTCGGAGGAGAAGCTCCACCACCCACGTCAAGCAGGCCATTAACAAGATGCTCACCAAAATCAGCAGCTAAAAAGAGCTGTCCCAAGCCGCAGAAGCGTTTTCAGAGTGTATTAGCTTGGAGTAGGGATGGGGCAAGCAGAGCACATTCGATGAGAAATGGTCGAATCTTTGCAACGAGGGAAAAAAAAACCAAATAGACAAACAGCACCACTTAATTGAGTCACACGGGATCATACTGATTTCCTGTTTTGAAATGTATTTAGCCACGCTGCTTCTGACTAATGTGGGGGAAAAAAAAGCACCAAGATAAAAAAAAACAAACAACAAACACCAAATGAACTCCAAAGGACTAGACAGTTGTGGGGATTGGCAACCAAGAGAGAATCTTCTGCTTCTACGTGGCTAGCTCCAATCCCCTGCAAGTCCGTAGTGCCTAAACATCATTTCCAGCCAGACAGCTGCTCAGTAGCCATTGCAGAGTAAAATTCAGCCCTCAGTGCATCCACAACCATCACAACTGGTGTTCTCCAGGACTGGATATGTGTAGAGGCTGCTGAGTTGAACAGGAAGTTCACCTGACACCTTCACCAGCTCTAAGTTGGCTCATTGTACGCTTTCAACCCTTCCTTGTTATTTTTGTCAAATCCACGAGTGTTGATGTTCTTAGCAAGGTGTGCAAAAAATCTAGAGAAGGTCTATTTGTGGAGTGTTTAGCCAGCTAGACACACATTTCAAGCGAGCTGAAGTTCAGCTGCTCTTCCAGCTCCTCTGAAACTGCAGAATTCTCCAGAAAGAATCATCTAGTCCAGCAGCATTTCAGCATTTCCCCCTCAAAGCACAGTGCTGTGCTTGGGGAAATGGGAGTATATGTGCTGGGAAATCAAACTGAAAAAAAGAGAACCAAATTACTATTTATTTAGCTATGGGTAGTTTTTAGCTTTTTTTCAATTCAAGTAATTCCTCTTAGTCTATCTTACACTGAAGAAGAACTGAATCCTTGGGAAGGCAAGTATTTAAAGTCTAAGCCCAAATGTAAATCAGATCTGAATGGCCTTTACCATATCAAAAGACCATAATTTCCAGCTGTTTAAACTTCCAGATGCTGCCTGAAACACTCTGGGGCTTAAAGCCGTGCAGGTTTTTTGTGACTTTTATCTGGCACATTGAAGCAGAAATGCATTTTATCAGATTTTGGTGCCTGGGATTAAAGGTGTCCAGTTTTTTCCTTCTCCCTCATCATCTCATTTAAGCCAGCTGCCAAGTTTTGCCTCCTGTCTGTTTGGTTTGTTAACTACTAAAAGATGCATGAACCAAGACTGGAAGATTTTTATTCAGATTGTGCTGGTCTCCCACCAGTGGTGTAGCATCCCTTTAGGCAGCTCAGACTGTCAGCATGTAGAACCACAACCAAGGGCTGGGATGACAAATTAGCACTGTTATCCTTTGAGGAACAGCTCCCTTGTAGCATTGCTTACAGATTTATTCTCCACTGCTTTGTACTTCATATGGTTTTTTGTGACGAAGTCCAAAAGGCTCAAATGCAAGTTGCCACAGATGTAGGAGAGTGAGTAACTCTAACTGGCTAGCACTTTGTAGAGTTACAGGTAGCCATATAATTGGTGGAACAGGCTAAAGAGGCAGATCTCTATATCCCTGCTAACAGGGAAAAGTTCCAAATCAGGACTTCTATTAAAAGCATTCACTTAAAGATATTTTACCAAAGTAAATTTTTTTTTAAACTTTCATTTTTACCCAACCAAGCGAAGAACATCACATTCAGATGTATATTTTATTTGGGCTGTTGTTTGTTTTCTCTGCTTCTGTATTCTAGGTGGTAAAAACTCCTTTCACTGTCCTGGAATCAATGTCTATATTTTTGGTCCTCACGTTCACGTGTGTTGCTGCACATCAGCTCGACACCCTGCAATGGAAACTCCACCGTGTGCTTCTGGGCAGGGGGTTCTTGCAACAGGCCTCTGTGACACACTTGTTCCCAAACTACTCATCATTTCTTTAACTTTTTTAAAAAAAGAAAAGAAAAAAAAATACAAAAAAAAAAGAAAAATAGAGGTTTTGCTGGTTTTAGTCCTATTAGTAATATAGAATTGACACAAGTGTAAATGAGTGAGCTAGTGCCTGTTCACAAACCAGAATTCTTCAGCTGAGAGGCTGAACTTGCAAGCAATTTAGTTACATTAGGAGCCAGGGTGAGCATTTGCAAGTTGAAGAACTAAGGTTCTGTTATCTTTCAAATCAGTGCTGGTGCACGTATCTGAAGTAAACAAAATCCTTACCTGCAATCCCATGGCAACGTAGCCAAGACTTTACTTTGATGTGCTAAGCAATTGATTCATCCCTCTTCAACAGTTCTTTTATCTGGAAAACCTTTCTTGGGGTTCAGGTTGGAGCTGCATTTAAAATACAAAAAGTTAAAAATGAATGACAAGAGAAAATAATTAATCATATTCATACGAGAAGAGTTGAAAGAAAGGAGAGATTAAGTTACTGCCCTCATACTTTCCAAAAGATTTCCAGCAAATTGTATCTTCTTTTATAACATCTGTGTGGACAAATTATAAAATCCTGGTGAAAATAAAATGTTCCACTGTGCAAACATCCCATGTTGCATAAAGAACCTAAAATAAAAATAGTAACATTCCTTTGCAAAGACTGAATTTGGAAACTGCCAAACAAGATAAACACTTGGTCAAAAAGGAGGCTGCCATTTTGGGACCTTTCCTCCAAAACAAACACAAACTTCTTTACTTAATTGCTCATTAATTTTTTTTCCCCTCTAAGCCGGTCCTACTATGCATTACACAGTATTAAATGCCACTTGATTTACTGTTGCTCACAATGTTGCAACATATTACTGGGTGTGTTATAGATCTGTCATATTTCCACAATGTGCAAATTGAGCCCAAAATTGCCCAAGCACTGAAAAGGCGAGTGCAGCATGAACCCACATTCAGCAGCCTTTCTGCAGCAGACATCAACAGATTAAATTCTGTTTCTCCTGCTGCTGTTTAAGTGTTTGTATGTGACACTAACATTAAATTTCTCTCCTCTACCTGCTACCATTTCAGAGGAGGGAGGATGGGAAGGATGATAAACAAAAACGGGGGTGGGGGGGGGAAGGTGAAAGGAATACTTGTTATCTGCAACAAGTTGATTGTCACTTATAAAGTTTTTTAAATATTTATCTTCAATTGATGAAGAGTTAGTCATGCCCGTGCTGCAAGACCTGGATCAGGACCCAAAACTTCCCTAGAACTTTGAGAATCTTCATATCTGGGGGTTTGGTGCAACTACAGATGGAAGTGAGGAACAGCCACTGGGTTTGCACCTGGATCCAGACAGGTTGTCCCCAACCTGGGGATAGTTGGATCTGGCAGTTTGCTACAAGGCTAGTTGATTTTTATATATATAATGATCTGTATGCATTTTTACATTAAAAATATGAAAGCTTGTGCTTGTAGATAATATATAAGAAAAAAAATAAAAAAGAAAAAGAAAAAAGTGTTTTCTGTACTGGACTCTCACATATTGATCTTTCATTAGACGTCTCCAGTGTTCCTTCCAGCTATTAAGGGGCCAGTTCCAAAAGGCCTGTTGTGGTTCTTATTTAATCTTTATCTAAGGAAAACAAACAGTGAATTTTACTGGAATAAGCACTGTAAAATTTGGATCATTTTATTTGAACTTATTTGGCTGTTAGTCCTGGAATAGAGAAGTCACTCAGCATCTAGAGTGAGGCACAGCTCCAAATGGCCTTGCTAACTATTTCAAGGCTGATGAAAAAAGTTACAGGGTTGTTAACTAACCTCAGTGAAACCCACCAAATGCTGTCCTGCCAAGTAAATAACACAGATCTTGATCCCAAGCTTCTGAGGTGAAATCCTGGGCTAAGGAATCTGGGGGATTTATGCTGATGATTTGGACAGAGGCAACTTTTCGCCTGCTGCCAACTACACCCAAGGAGAATGCACTGTTGATCTGAAGAGGAGGCACATAATATGTACATTATAAATAATAAAAGGTGCATTATATGAATGGTAAATAATCAAATAGAGGGTGGATATTAAGCTGGAGCAGAGGAAGCTTCAGCACTGAAGAGGACAGCTGTAATCCACTCTTCTTCCCCCAAACCTGGGCCAACCAAGTAACCCAAAGCATGGTGAACAGGAGTGGGGGTCTAAGAACGTCACAGCTGGCAGAGCACTGCATAAAATCTGGGTGCAGAATCTATGCTGGGAGGTGAAACCCCCCAAAGCCAGTCACTGTCTGCCTCTGGAGCACTACAAAGATGCCTTGAACTCTGTTGCACAAGCCTTGCACAAGCCATACTCTAACTTGCTCCAGTCAAAATAATGTCTCCTGCGAAGTAGCTGCAGTCACAAAGGCTTGTATAAACAGTGTTGGGGTTCTTTTTATCTTCTCCTTTAATGGCTCAATACATATGCAAATCTTAAGAAGAAAAAGAAAAAGAGGCTTTAATTAAAAGAGGCTTCTTGGCATTTTGATGTATCTGCCTTGATGCTCTTTGCAAAATTAAACCTATAATGAAAACAGTGTCATCTTAGAAACGCCGGCGTTACGCGTTTGATTTCCACTGCAGATGCCAGGCACTAATTACCTCAGGCTAGGAAAATACAAAGCAGCAGCTTGTCCAGTGCTGTGCAAGGTTTCCAGGAGGTGATAATGATGGCTTGTTCGAGGTTTCTGCAAGCACCATTGCCCATGGGGAAGGCTGTTGGTGCAGCTTGCAGCAGGAGCAGATGGGGAATACCTGGGGCAGGGCTCTGCTCACTCTGGTAGGGTGTGCACGGGATGGGTCAAGCCCCTGCTCCACAGCCCTGGCAGCCAAGGAGTGAAGAAAACATTCCAATGGCCAATTTCTCTCATCCACTTGAAGGATTCTTCTCCATTTCCACTTTGAAGTAGACATGTTTCATTAAGACCACTGAGAGGCACTTTCCTGAATTGATTGTTTTGTTGCAATGCAAAAATATACAGCAGGAGAGGACTAGAGTGCAAAATAATTCACTACTTAAAAACCTGCATCAGGACTAAATTCAGTTTTCAGACTGCCTCAGACTTACTCCTTCTGATCCTGAATTAGTTAGACCTGTTTCATAGTTGACTGAAGTTAATAAAAATAATTCACAGTATGTTTTCAGGAACTTTGGGATCTGAATCTTTACCCTTACACTTCTAAGTTCTATTCCCTTAACTGGATACAAGGGACAATAATTTATTAACCCTCAGCCCCTTTAAAATGCCTCAGTGAAACCACACTAAAGGGAACATGACCAAGCCTAATTGTCCAGCTGTCTTAAAAGGATTACTGATATTCTGTTGGGGATAGGGAGTCATTTGTAAAAACTGCAACTACAGCTGTTGTGAGACCCTTCTCCTATCTGTTCCATGACAGCATTTTCAACCAGTTCCTCTCTTTGACATGAATATTGTATTCTTTAAAGAAGCATAGCTTGTTGCAGCACAAGAGAACTCGATGTTAGCTCGCCCTCCTCTGAGAGGCTCACTGAGTGGCTCTCCCATGGAAAAGAGGAGTGACCCTCTGATAGCACCTTCAGTTAAAAAAGTCACTAAAAATCAAGAAAAAGCTCCTATCAAAACCCAATCTTCCCTTCCTCTGGAATAAATTGAGAGAAACGAGGACAGTGTTCTTCTCAGAATGATTAAACTGCATCAAGATGTTTATTCAAACCAACTACTATTTTTTCTCTGCTTTTCATGATTAAAAAATGTCATGAACATGAAAAATACTACAGTTAGATATTGGGGAGGGTTTTTTTATCATAAAGAGCTCCTTGTTGTAAATCTTCTAGTTGTTCCTCCTTGTCCAAATATCTAAAGACAGATCTACCCTTCAGTCATCTCCATTTTCCCCTCTATAAATCCTGTAGTGCGGTTCTCTTCCTGCCTGTTTCCATACCCAATTAAACATGAACTCAAAAATTACACACTCAGATGAATGACATCCCTGGAAAAAATTAGAGATTTATAATTTTTCCAATAGAAATAACAACAAAAATTGCCAATGCTGGCTTCAAAGGCTTTGGCAACTCATACTGAGCTGCTTTTCCCCAAAGTGTCACCCACCTTGGGTCCATTAACCTGTCTTGCAGTCCTGCAAGTAAACCAATAACATCTTTTAAGGCCTGTGTATTTTCTTTTTCTACCCTTATTTGTAGGAATATTCTCCCTCCAATTCAGTCAAAAAATAATCTGCTTACCAAGTTAAAAAACCATACTTTTCGAAAACTAACCAGAAGAGTTCCTAAATCAAGTTCTTTGCAATGAGAGATCTAATTTTTCCCCATATATGCCACCCAGTGTTGAGCAAATAACTAGCACCACAGCAGTAGCACTTGGCACAACTCAAATGCTGACCTCTAGGCAGAAAAAAAAGTCTAAAAGAAAATCACTTTGTTGCTTGTTACTTCTCTTTTTCTTTGAAGATGTTTCCTGTGATGGCAGTGTGCACACATTTACACCACTGCATTAGAAAGGGTGACTCCTATTCACACTCACAACAATGAGAAGTTATATCAGAAAGGGCTGCAGAAAAAGGGTAACTGCATAATTAGCATTTCTTAGCACTTTCTGTTGAAAGGTGAGGCCACAAAGACAGAGAAAACAAATTGTGTTCCCAATTTTAATGCTTCCAGCTATTTCTGGTGAACAGGAAAACCAAAAGCACACAAACCCTTTCATTTCCAACCCCTAGTTTTGTCTCCTCTCCTCTAACTTGGAGAACAGAAAGTCACTTCACCACCCTGAAAAGATCATCTGTCCAAGGCCTGGCACGGTTTCATATTCAAGGAGGGCAAGGCACATGAATTTTGGGATACAGGATATTGAATCTAAGCTTCCTAGCTTTTTCACTGAGATCACAGTTGCTCAATGTTCTTTTTCTGTCCTCAGTGGATGTTTGCCCCAAGAAAAATCTTCTCCCAGATACAATGCTGCAAATAGAAAATAGAAAATACAACCAAGAGCTGCTGTCATTTCTCTGTCCTAGCTGGCAGTGCTGGAAATCATACAAAATTAAAGGCACAGCTTCACCATAACAACAAGAATAGGGGTTGCTTCCCCATGCCCTAAGGAAGGACTGATTTTTTTTTATTTATTTATTTACATACATAAAATCATTTAGTAGAATAAATACTGCACTGATGGTTTCCAGGGACAGTTCCTCAGCTGAAGGGAATTGTTCTCTCTCCAAGTCCCACTAAGAAACATTAAGAAATGTCTCTAGGAAATTAAACAGCAGCAGTCTGGTTTGGGCTCTGCCACAGAATTTCTGTCTCCATTGGCACCAAGCTCTGACTGCAGAGCTTGAAATGACTTTCATTTGCAAAGAGAGCAGCCCTTATCCACCCCGTGGGGATTCCTGAGCCCTAATTTATTAATGGGGCTGGCCTGCTTGGTTCAAGTGCACCTCAGCCACATCCTCTGACATCTCCCACAATTTCCTGGGAATGCACTTTGAGCACAGTGACAAAACCCAGGGAACTTCACCCTAGAAGGCTGGGACTGCACGGTTATCACGGGCTGAGCAGGGGCTGCTCTCCTGGGGCCAGGATATTGTGGTGAGGAGACCATAATAGGAGGCTTTATGGTCTGCTGCCACGCTCCCAGCCACGGAGCTGGGTCACCAGGGGTGAAGGTAAATGGGAAATGTCTGTGTTGTAGCTACCCTGGCAGCTCCTTTGGGTACACAAGGCCTTGAACGTTTTACTAGGCAATAAAAGAATGTTAAACAGTTCCCCTCCTCTCCCTCCTCAAGGTCGGCTGTTGGTTTCATAACCCCTCGAATCCCACGGAAAACTGCATTGTTTCCACCATTCCCAAGTGTTTAATCTGAGAGTGAAAACAGAGTGAAGTGTTTAAATGGCTAATAAAGGGTATCTAACCTTTGGGGGAAAAAAAATAAGACCAAATACATCGTGCTGTGCAGCACAAGAGCCCTGGCCTCATTTTTTTTGGTGTGATTTTGGTAAAATCACTTCAGCCCTCTGAGCCTGTTTTTCGTTTATGCCCTTATTTGAAATATGTATGGGAAATGTGCTTGATGACAGGTTAGAGGTATTGATCAGAGACACTCAGCAAAGATAAGAACTTCAAAGAGAAATGGTAGATTATAACTGGAAGAGTGACAAATATCTAGAATTTCAAACTTTTCTCTTATCTGCGAGAAGTCTTGTTTGCCAGAGATATTTCCAGGCAAAAACAATTTCAGTTTTAGAATACCATTAGAAAAACAACAACAAAAAAAAGGAAAGTAGATAATTTTAAACTTAAGATACTCACTTCCAAGGATCCTAATGAACTTGGAAGCTTTTTTTCCCCCAAGCTTTTCTCGTAGAGAAAACTCTGCAACTATGATTGCATCTTTTAAAAGAGTAGAATATCATGGCCAATTCTTTGATGTGTGATGAAATAGAATTTACAAGAATTCCTGTCATCTTGGATATTTTCTAAAGGAAACAGCAGGAAGAATTATGACTTCAAGAAGATGCTGACATAATCAGCTTTCCCTCTCTTTTGAATTTCAAATCAACAATGAACAGACACTCTGGGGCCAGCATACAACTCCAGTGAGGCCAGAGTGCTGCACACACAGAATTTGGCCAGAAACATGCTATTGGCCAATTCATGTTTTGGTGGCTTGGGGTGAGTTCCAGCTGTCCATCAATGCAAGGTTTATATAGCAAGCATGCTGGTGTCTCTCTGGCACCAAGGTGGCTAAAGGAACACTTGATGAGGTTTCTTTTCCAGTGTCCCTTTGCTGGAATTTTATTATTGTCAGAGAATGGTTCAGAACTGTGGAAAGGGATTGGAGTATAAACAAAGCTCCAAACTTTGCTGCTGGAATGTGGGTCTGCCATGAGCTGATCTGAAACCCTAGGTCTGAATCTCCCTCAAATCTGGATTCCTTCCAGATCTAAATTCTGTATCAAGCTCCAGGTTGAGCACTACCAATATCTCTATTCACAAGCCAGCAAACATGTAAACTAAACAGAGTTCTAAGTCCAGGTCAGAAAATTTCCACACTCCCCACTTAATCAAGCCCTTCTCAGTCTGAGCAGCCCTGAAGATAATTTTGCATCACTGAAGTAGCACGAAACAGCTCAGAGATAAAATGGACTTGATGCAGGGACTGGGGTCAACAGGTCAGTTCCCAGTCTTAAGAAAAAGGCTCTGGAAGGAGAGCAGAAATGGCAAGCCCTGCATAAAGTCGAGAAAAAGGCTGGATTGTGGGAACAAGCTAAAATGGCTTTTCCTTTGGGATCTCAGCTGCAGTGACTTTGCTGGCTGCTCCAGAGGGCTCAGAGTGTTTGGGTCACAGAGCTGCCTTTGGAAAACAACAGCTGGAACCAGAGAGGAGGATGAACCACAGGGAGGAAGAAGGTCCTAAACATCCTGCTTGCAAACTTTGCAGAGGAAGACAATGCAGCGCAGCTCAGCAGAACACAGAAATTCAACAGGCATTTTCAGAGAACAGCACATCAGAGCAGATCATGGAAACAAGTTTCACTCTGTGTATTACCAGTAAAAAGAGAGAGTGGTGCACTGCATGGGTGGACTGGATGAAAAGGGATGCAGAACAGTCAAACCTTCTTGGCAGTGCTTAGAAAAGGGGAAAGAAAACTGACACTTCTTGATAAACAGTCTCAGGACTGAAGATGCCTTTGGTTTTTTTACCAAAAAATGTCAAATGAAGTAGAGAGGTCTTTTCCCCCTGCAATGATAATTTTTTAAAAATGCAGAAAACTCCATTCACATTCCCACATGTCCTTATGTTGAGTGCTTTCAGAGCCAGTTCTCAGCAAAGAATACATTGGAGCAATCTATCTCTTGTATGCACCCAAAGAAGTTCATAAAGCAGCCCAAAAGAAGAGACTTTTCCCAATTGATGTAATCTGAAATATGTAAAATAATCTATTGGAGAAAATGAAAAGAGAGGAAAGATCACCCTTCACTTTAGATGGTCCATTTAGATTCCCTTAATAAATATTTGAATATTTGCCAGTGTAGCTTCTGGAGATATTAACTTAGAACAAGTCATAAAATAAAATTGAGGGACAAAATAATACTCTGTATAGTTTTGGGTTTTTTTAAATTATGTTACTTGAGAAAGCAAACTTGCAGATATATCCACTGACATTTGACTAGTCAATGCATTTTGAAGATTCAGAATATCACTTCCAAATTTAATAGAGTTTTCAACATGTAAAGTGAAAAAAAATTATTTACACCTTCCTGAGGCACAGTATATTGCTGGTATGTTACAAAGAGTGGGATATATAAAAAAGAACGGGTATATCAAAAAAGGTGGGACACAAAATCGTGGTGCAAAGTTTATGGCAACAAAGACAATCATGGCTGATTTTACCTGGACTCACTTCCACAGTCCAACAAGAAGACAAGGTTACATTGCTTGGCATCACCAGATCAGACTGCAGCAGAGAAATGTTCATGAATTTTAAATTTCCACTTCCTTTCTGGGACTCTCCTGCCCTCAGCTGTCCCCATCATCTGGTGGCTCTGACCAGCACTACCATCTAGTGGCACCACAACCTTCCAAACCCTGCAGGGCACACAGCACCCAAACTCCAGGGTGTCCAGCAGAATGTTCCCCCTGCTATGAGCTGGTCCAGAGCCCAGTGGCATCCATTTGCCAGCCTGGACGTGGACAAACCCAGAATGCTGTCCCTTCCAGCACATCCTAAGGATAAGGTAGGTGGTTATCTTCCCAGAAGGAACTGAAGGTGATATTTTTATTGGAGTCCAAAATGGTAATACACAACTTCTCTACAGCAGGTGGTCCTCTAACAGGCCAGAAAACTTTTCAACATCTTGTGTAGGGAAATCACAGCCCCCTACAGGCGAAGTATTCAATGTTGGAGAGCACAGACTGTGTGAAAACAAAAGGGAGGAAATGCTATGAGGGAATTGCATCACCCTCCAATAAGTAAAAAAACAAATAAATAAAATTGGCAAGATGCAAAAGAAATAATTGATTTAAAAGTAAACCAAGTAAGGTCCTGTAAGGGCACATTAAACATCAAAATGCTACTCTGCTAAAGTTGGGAGGGTAGAAGCTTGAGAACAAAATCTGAGCCAGAAGCAAGGCTTTTTGCAACTCAAAATAAAAATCCCCTCCAGCTAAGTGAGAAAATCCATGTGGGAGCCCAGAGAAAATGCTGAATGCGGGTACCTGTCAGAGCCACAAACCCTTCACAGCACAAGCACACAAAGCTGCCCCTAGGTGTTCCTTAGCAGATCCTGATTGCTGTGCCACCCTGCCAGGAGAAAGGCAGGCTCAGAGCCCCCTGTCACTCCCCAGGAAAACTGCACTCCTTTCCAAACAGGCCCTCAGCCTCAGAAATACAGATTTAGATGGGGCAATGCACAGGCCAATCACACAAACAGATCCTCAGGAAAGGAGCCTGACCTGGAAACAGCTGAGAGATAAATGGCACCCCCTGATCCACGCCACAATTACGACCAGATTCATGAGCAAGGAGCACACCTCAAGGACTTCCACCACTGGGAGATGTCCCCTACTGGTTGAGAAAGAAGCCAGGTAATCTACTGCCAGGACTGCTTACATGTGGAGCAGAAAAAACGAGTACTTAAATCCATTGGCCTTTTGCTGCCATTCCCGCTACCTTTCCTAAGATCCAGCTTTAGGACTGCAAGCTCCTGCCTCTGGACAGGTTTCTTTGTTCATCACAAGCTTCCCAGTGCTCCAGCAGTGGAGAATTTCCACAAGCTAGAGATCTTCAGCAAGATCTTCAGTCTGAGCTCAGGGCAGGCCAGAGAAGTTGTTTTCCAAGGCACCATAGACACATTTGGCACAGTTATTTGGTGGGATTTAATCCACTCACAGGAGGCTGGCAATCTGCATCACAATTCATTTTAATAATTAGAGCAAGGCACCCATTTTTCTAGGAATGCAGCAAAATGTCACAGTCACTGTGTGATGAGATAGATAAGAGCCCCTACACACATCTCAAAGAGCATTCAAGAGGATCTGAGGGTCACAAGGATAATTTGCTCCACCTCTGGGAAAAAGAGCTGGTTATCTCAAGTTGTAACAAACTCCACAAATCAGGTTAAGTAAGGGCAGCATTAAAAATAAGCTGAGATAATTCCAGCTGAGCAGTAGGCCATAATCTAAGCTTGTCATGACCTCTTGCCTTTTAAAAGAACAGTATGCAAACAGAAGATAAAACAGAGCTAATTAAGGTACAAAATACATCTCTAAACAACTGAGCTGGTTTAAGCTGGATTTTATGTACCTATTGGGCATCAAAAGAAGAAGCATTTTCTCTGGAGACAGAGTCAGAAAAGGAGATGAGTATCCACAACAGACTGGCTGTGTTTGGAGGAGGAATGGATTTAATGATAGCAAAAGGCTGCTGGTTGTTATCTCACCCATTTCCAAGAGTCGCGTGTGTGAATAAAAGAAACCAGTATCACAGATGCTCTGCTACTTGAGGCAATGCTCACCTCAGTGAGGGTGAAGCTGTTTCCTTGTCCAACCCCAGAAGCAGAGGGCTGGTAATTGATATTAGGGGTGTAGAGGACTGGTCAAACCTCAGGCTGCCTTTCTCTCCTGGCAGCTTCAAAAAGGGCAGCTGCCTTAACACACCTCCACACACACAATTCATGCCACATATCTGCAATCTCACTCTTTCAAGACATTTTACTCTGTGGTTTCTACAGTACAAGAAGCCCAGAAAACACTTCTGCTGAGGAGGGGATCTAATTGAGCCTGCAAAACTCTCTAGAGAGCTGGGAATGGTGACAAACCCAGAGAAATGAGGGGTTGCCACACATCTACAAAGCAAGTCAGGTTCATCAATCTTTTGCAATCAAAACACTCTCTCAGACATACAAATCTCTTTGCATACTTTTGTGAAGCTGTTTCAGTGAAGTGTGATAAATGCTAGAGAGAATTTAGGGATAACAGCAGGGACTAGGTGGTGAATTCAGGTAGTTCAAAACATCTACAGTTCACAGAGGCCCTGTGGAACTACCTGGTGTGCATTTGGCTGGAGTGCAGCTGCAAGTGACTGCCCTGAGATCAACAGCATTGGTGCAGCAGTAATTACAGGACTGCTGTAGCTTTTTTTGTCTCATTTTTCCTCCCTAATACTGAGGAACACCTTATGGTCTTGCAGGCAGTACAGATACAACTCCTTACAAAGTACATATTTCTTTTCATAGTGTCATAAAATAGACTGGTCTGGATTGGAGAAGACCTGAAAGGCCATCCTTTCCTTCCCAACCTCCTTGCCATGGGTAGGACACCTACCACTAGAACACCCAGCCTGGCCTTGAACGCTTCCAGGGATGGAGCATCCACAGCATCTCTGGGCAATCTGTTCCAAGGCCTCACCACCCTCAAAGGGAAGATTTTTTTGTCCTAATATCTGATCTAAACCTACACTCCTTCAGCCATTCCTCCTTCTCCTGTCACCATGTGCTGTTGCAGTTCCTCTCCATTCTTCCTGTCGGCTCCCTTGTTACACTGGAAGGCCACAATTAAGTCATCACCCATTTGTTTTGCTTTGGCTGGGGTTTGCCTGCAGCTAACCAAAAATGTTTGTGGCTGGAAGGACATAGTCAGCTGTTGATGTCAGAAGAAAACCCTCAGTTTAGCATTTGCTAAGGTTTAACATTTAGTAAGAAGCATCTCCAGCACATTCAGCAGCAACTCTCCCTCCAGAGAGACACACGTTAAACCATCAGCACCTGGGTGTTCCTTGGAGGTTTTAGCACCCAGCTGAGCATCAAACCTTCCCCTTTAAGCTGTGATGAATTCCCCTTAAATGCAGCCTGGCTTCTGGACAGAAATAAACTGCAGTTCCACAATTTAATTGCACTCCCACGGTGTTTGGGAACTGGACACTGGAGGGATAACTACAGACAAGTCAAATTAAGGGGATTCCAGAGCATTTCCATTCAGAATGAAGAGAGAAAAATATAAAGAACTAAATAACTGAAATACAGAGAAACAAGAGAGTGTTGCTGAGCAATAGTGACATTCAAGTGCTTTACACAGCATATAATTTTTACACATAAATATGTATTAATATATAGCATTCACATTATGAATTTATGCACACATACATACATTTAAATGGTTAGCAAGAGAATATTGGGAAAATTTCCTGCTCATCCTCTCCCCAGACAAAGGTTAATCTAATTCCCACAAATTTTTCACATATGTCGTGTTCAGAAAGATTGAAGCACCACTGTGCTTGCAGCATGTTTGAATAGCTTCAGAAAAAAAGATTGCTGGGGAGTCAGGTGTTTTCCTAACTTTGGGATAAACTAGTATTTTATATGAGCTCTCCAATGCTGTGTCTATAACTGTATCAAAGGAGATGCAATTTAAGCCATTTATTTTTAATTTATTATTTATAGCCCATGGCTGTTAAAACAGATGGAGTAATCGTGAAGAGCTCAAAGCACATTATTACAAAAGCAA
>VXBQ01003984.1:287548-359969 GCA_013400175.1 Phainopepla nitens
AAAAAGGCAGGACAAGGGGTATGGGAGTGGAGAGATGGACACTGCCCTTGGTACTGGATGGTTTCCATGACCCTCAGAACAAAATTTAATGTGATATAGACATTTAAAGCCATACTTATTCCTCATGAAGCCTGGGCTCTTCTAGAATAACATCCTTAGAAGGAAGAGATTGAAGCTACATAAAACCTATAATTATTTCTTTGCAAGTACACCCTAATGAGTTGTTGAGCAAATCAACCATCCCTGACTCACCTCCACAGACCAAGATCCTGCCTCCACAAAAAAAGGCAGCAGAACACTCAGCCATTAAATCACTCGAGCAAGAAGCATTTCCACAATTTTCATTTGGAATCTCTTTCTTGACATTCAGTCTCTATTTTCCTTTCCCCCTGCTTCATCCCATCCTGCAAGAGCTCACCTTTCAGACCACATCAGTCTCCTCTTTATTGCTGCTCTCAGATATTTTTGTCTTAATCATCACCTCTGCCAGATGGTTGAGAACAGTCCTGATCATACAGAGCTCCCACTCCCTTTCCCAACCACTGTGGAGAAGGCAGGTTTCCTTTTCTAAGAAAACTCCTCTATAATTTTAGCCTGAATATGAGCAGATTTAATTTTCTGCTCCTACAGCCGAGGACTCCCTGGAAGGAGAAATGCAATCTTTTCATTCTGAGTCAGCATGTAATTACATATGGTCCAGACATGGCCTGTAGCATCTTCAGAGTTATTTTTGTCCCAGAAAAGGGTTAGGCTGGATGCAGCATCATATATTGTAAGAGAGAGAAAGGGGCAGAGCCTAAAAAGCACTGAAATAGAAGCCTCTGACTATCCTGAGCCCTAACTCTCCATGAAACTGAATATTAATTCCTTGATTCCTTCCACCACTGCATTGGAACCAGAGTGCTAAACAGTTAAATCTTGTGTTTTCACGGGTGCTGCATTCATAAAAATGAAACAAACCATCCACTCCCCTGTCCCCTCACACTGAAATGATTAACCAGAAAGAAGAATGCTTGTGTACAAAGCAAAGTACATTTTGTGCTGCTCTTTGATTTCAAGCAGCTCAAACTGGGAATAAGGTCTCAAAAGTAAGTCCCAAACAAAACTCTAAAGTTATAACAAGAGATTTCTAAAAGCAAAACATAAGTTCTCTGACTTCAAAACTAGTTAAGAAGTTTCACCACTTCTGCAGCCTCAGGTTAAGAGCACTCTGACATACTGAGCTAGCACCAGGGAATCTCCGATTATTTCCTAAGTCTTCTCTAGCCAAGGTTTGTCACAGAAGGAGCCACCCCTAGGCAGACTAAGATGTGTGAAGTTACCAAGCAGACTCATCATCTGAATCGAAGCAATCTGGAAAAGATCCCTGGCATCAAAGCAGAGAGTCTCAGAAATATGGGCATTTACTCTGGTGATTTTCAAGGCAGAGGAATCTCAAACTATGAATTTCAGCTCTTCTTAATTTCTTAAGTAGCTATAGATCATGTGCATTCAAAATTCTTTAGAAAGGTGAGCTCTCAAAAACAAGTTACCATTAAGGATCAGGCCACTGCTGTCAATCTGCATTAACAGTGGTGCATCCTGCAGTTCCAGTGGCTGGTCCTGACTTTGATGGAAGTGAAAAATGTCAAAATTTGCTTTAAACCACCCTTTAAAGGTCACTGGCATACCTATGGCTTCACATCAATCACCACAATCATCATGTGTCATCTTAATTCTTACACCTTCAAGGAGTATGCTGCAAAACTGCAATTCTAATTTATTCTTAAACTTTCTGAAGGGAGTTTTTGAGGAGACAAGTGCAACTTAAAAAACCTGTTGATAAGGAGAAAAATTAATTCCTTCCAATTATTTGCAAAGAAATTATCATCCCCTGGGTACAGCAGGTGCCAAGCAGGGACAGGAATTTGTTTTTCCTGCATACACCCACACCATCTGCCCAGAGCACAGTGGAACATTTCCATTAATTTCCCTGTAGGAGCTTTACTACTGCCACTGATGTTGAAGTCACAGAAAGAATTTGTAATACATTTGATGCAGAAGTGGTGTATATAGAAATCAGGTGTATATTTGCACAGCTTGTCTAACTGAAGCAATGCAAAAGGTCAGAGAGAGCAAGTGAAGAAATAATGTTGTGGATAGAGGAGGAAGGAGGAGGAGTTGTTTTAATAAGAGATGGAAAGATCACTGCTAGACTTTGTCATACTGACAAATTCCATAACAGAGGTAGAAAAACTGTCAAATAGCTCTTCATGCAAAATAAACAATCTCTGGCCTGACAAATTCAATAGGCATTTAGAAAAATGCTCTATCTTTGATGACCCACCTCAGTGACATGTAAGTCAGCATCAGCTGTCCCCAGACTATCCCCAAAATGAAGCTGTGTTTTACCACCACCCTGTGAAAGCCTATGGTTTGTATTTGCATTATGGTCAAGAGATAATGGTGGATTTTGCTTTTCATGAGATATGCCACTCACATTTCATTTCGGCTCCAGCAGCTAAATACATCAGTGGCTTGCAACAGTAGTAACTAAAGTTTTATATATGGTTCACTCTGTGGGTTTCTCCTTTTCCTTCAGGAATGTTTTTTCCTCCACTGCAGCTGCTGCCAGGACCCAGCCTAAATCCTGCAACCAGCAATGTCACTTCTGTAACCAACAGAATAAAAAAAAAACCAAACAAACAACCACCACCTCACTGAGAATACAGAAGAAATAATTCATTTTCCATCTCAGAGTCCAACTCATGCCATGCATTTTTCCATGGCAGAATTAAAACACCTGAGGGGTCTGACAATACATACTGCCAGGCAGGCACAGATGCCAGATGGAAGAGGCAGAGAAAAGCAGACTTAAATATATGAGGCTTCTATAATCAAGGAACAAAAACAAAGGAATTCAAAGGGTGGGAAGCAAGAAAAGGAAAACTGGCTCTGAATAGCAGATATTAATGTAAACACTATTTGGCTTCTTTCATTTACTAGCATCTCTTTAAAATGTACTGATGCCAGCTAGGATACATCCATCCTGCCCCTGCAGGAAGGTCTCTGAGGCTCTTTTCTGGCACTGCACCATTTGCTGCAGTCCCCATGTGTCAAACTGGATGACAATAATGAGGAATCTGCTCTGTCCATCCTTCTCCCCACTCAGCTCACTAACTTTGTACCCACAATCACTTTGGCTGCAAGGCAGTAAGGGTGGATACAAGACTGAGTGAATAACTGTCACTGGCTAAAAAATTAGCTTAAATTATAAATGCTGACAAGCAGCAGATAGTTCAGTTTGAGTAGATGGGGGAAACCAAAACCGAATTTCTGAACTCAGTCCAAATTTCTGAATTTCAGTTCAAAACTGATTTTCTGAACTCTCTGACAGAAGCCTGAGCCTGCAGCCTGGCTGCAACAAGTGCAAGCAAATTATCAGGACTAAACAAAAGTGACACATCCCAAATCCTTTTAAAGAAAGGGACGCGAGACAGAACCACCAATTAGGAGGCTGACAGCACACTGTGCTTCTTCACACACACTATTTTGGATTGGAACAGTCAGGCATTTATGGTTTCAGAAAGAAGCCCAAAAAGAAGAGTTCCCACAGAGGAAGCATGGTCTTGGAGAGAAGAGGAGAGCCCAGAAATAGGAAGGTGAAGATGCCATCTGCAGGAAGGTCCCAGAAGTGGTGGAAGATCCAGGGGTCAGTGAGCTGCGTGATGATGTGCACACCATGGAGCACCACAAGTTTCTGCCAGCCTTCCCTGATCTACACCAACCCCACTGCTCCCTCCCCCAGAGATTTCCAGGACAGCACACGAAGAGGGGAGAGGTGAACCTACAGAGGGAGCAGCCAAAGAAATGAGAAACCAAAATCCTATGCACAGTCCCATCTTCTCTGGGATGAGGAGCAGGAAACAGCAGATCTCCAGGTGGAATTGTGTGTTTTGCTAACAGTGTGGCTGAGGAACTTTAAACAGAAAATGCATCCCCTTTTTGTCCTTCCCTCCTGTTCCCCAGTGACTCTGTAGCCTGTAATGGTCACTGTCAGTATAACCCTGGGGAAAGGTGACATGAAATGGAGGTCAAATGAATGTGTCACAACACAACAGTGAGAGGACAGCAACAGAAATGTGGACAGCTCTCAGTGTTGGAATGCCTGATCTCCAGCTCCAGTGCTAAGCCACATACTTGGGAAGAGTAGACCTGATCCAAAATCTCTCAGACGGGACCAATTCCCAGACTCCTACAATAAGCCCTCTGTCAGCTCAGCCAGAAAAAAAATAATAGATAAACACCAAAACTAAAAGTGCATCTGCAGTGAATCATCTGGTTACTGGTCCCTTTTGTATGACACAATTTTCATGGTATCCATAAACTGCTTTTTGTTCTGTCATGTTCCAAGACACCAAACTTAAAACAAGCAGAAACTTCTGACTTCCATGGAAGCCCTGCCAGGAGAAAGGCTGCAGGGCTGTGCCTCAGTTTGCTGGTTAGGATGTACAAGCCAGGCTGCATGAGGTTACCAGAGTGCCCAAAGCACAAGGAGCTTGTGGAATCCCTCATTTCCCAGGGGAGGAGCTCCCCAAACCCCTCACACTGTGAAAGAGCACTGGGCAATGAATGAGAAGGTCCTGTTTGCTGAATTAAAATATCACTGCCCACCTCCCAGTCTCAAGATCCATTCCCAGTGTCCATCTACTGCAGGTTGGCCCTTGGCCACAGCTTGCACTCCCCAGTTTGGCCAGCACTCAGGGCTCATGAGCCACGACTGGGCCAGCTTCAGAGCCTCCCCAGGCTCGCTTTTCAACTCAAATAAAATGTTTAACCCCAGAATAAAAGCATATTGCATTATCTGGCAATAGAAACTAAGCTTCTGTGGATGCACTGTATTCTCTTTGCAGAAGTTAACAGGGTGACAACAATAATGCTGAGTAATGAGAGAGGCTGCACCTTGCTGGGAAGCAGGTCAGTAAAAAACTCACTTCAAAGCATATTTCTTTATGAGTGCAAGGTCACCTATTTAAAGAAAATGGTATTTGAATATTAAAAGATTATGAGTTAATGTGACCTTAGGATTACAGGCAATATACTAAGCTTGCAAAACACAGTTTTACAGATCCATTAGAGTTTTCTTCACTAAAAATCTATTTTAAAAACATTCTGAAGAAATAAGGTTAGATTTTAAATTTAGCACTGTTCTACAACTCTGGCTGCTTGTAAACTGAACCTGGGTATCAGAACTAGTTATTTATGTCCTCAGTCAAAAAACAAAAATGAAATACGGTCAGGTGACTTTCTTAATAATTCAGAGATCTTTTTTTTATATGTATTCCACAGGATTAATAAGTTCATAATTTCACAGGCAGTGCCAACACATTTGCAGGCAGTGTTGCTGTAATGGAGACAGAAATCTCTTTTTATTGTTTTGTAGGCTTGTTTCTTTAGGGAAGCTGGAACAGTCAGCAGGGAATTTAAAACCATCTGAATTCTTACCTAGAGCCAATTTTGGAGAACCAGAGTCAATTCTTGGGACATCAGCTATGAATAAACTGCTAACCAGAGTACAGCCATGGATTGACTCAAAACAAAGAGGTACTTTCTGATTTCCTCCCACCCAACTCATTGCATCACAGTAAGGGGGAGAGGGAGCAAAAAAGGAGAGTTGGAAATCAAAGGTTTGCAGCGAGAACTCTATCTCTTATTTAACAGTACACACACCCCCATGTCCTGGGACTCTCATGCTGATGCTCAGGTAGGGAACACTCTAAAGAGGTTGTTTGTCTCTAATTCACCCACAATTCCTGTGCTGGCAATAGGGTAAACAGCAACAGAAATTTCTTTCAGTATGTGCCCAGGTTACGCTAACACAAATTTCTAGGAGACAGAAATTTGCTGCTCAGCAGAATGCTGAATCAATATATTAGATTTCCCAGGGCATTTACATCACGTGGGCTGAAGTATTAACAGAATAATAAATTTTGCAGAATGCCTTCGAGGGACAAGCTGCAATTTGACCACTGTGGCAAATAAAGGAATTGGCACTAGGACTTTAAGCCCTCTGCCATAACAAGGAGGGGGAGAGCAGCTACAGCAGCCATCCTGCTGGATTAAAAATCCTTCATACTGCGAGTTTAATGTTATAAAACAGCATTTGAGTCATTTACAAGAAAATTTTAAAATCTCTAATGGGAGACCTAAAACCAAAGCCCAACAAGAACAACAGAAAGGCAAGCTCATTCCAGTTTTTTTCTTTCCAATAACTGGATCAAGGCAAACTCCTGATTCCATTTTATGGTCCGTGCACTTATTTGTATTCTTACAAGAGACGAGGAAGAAAGAAAGGAGGTTTTCTGCAAAGCAGTCACTTCAAAGCTGTTAGGTTTGCACTGCCAGAGTGATAATGGCATTGTTCTGTCCACCTGCAGACACAGGAGTTGCTTTCCAGTTCTCCCTCAGTGATTCCTTTAACTCAGCACTAAAACATCAAGGCTCACTCAAGCTTCAAACACAGTCAATGGCAAGAATGCCACTGGCTCTCTGGGGAATGACTGAACACTTAGAAATATACTTATTAAAAGATGACATTAAAGATGCCATTATTAATCTTATTAAAAGATGACTTATTAAGAGATGCTTATTAAAATACTTATTCCAGGTGACAGAAACGCTGAGTTCCTGCTATGTGCAGCTCCTTGGAGGTCATCACAAATTAAAACACTTTTGGAAATGTTGGGCTGCAATCAACCTGGACTCCATAAACATGGTATTCAGGGGATTCAGCTGCTGGGAAGGTGTAGAAGGCTGCTCCTGTGAGCTGTTTGCATGCAGAGCCTCTGAAGGAGAGAGAACAATTATGCTGATTTACCTGAACTGTGGCCCTAATGCTCTTTGATGTCTCTGTTCTCCAAATAAATTAAAGAAATTAAAGCTCTAGTCTTTTCCTGAAGCTGAAAATAGATGCTGTTGAGGCAATTATCTGTAAAACTTATTGAGCACCAAGTTCTTTCTCATTTTTTTTGTCCCAAACTGGACTGTTGCTGGCTCATGCATTATTTCCATGATTTCCTTCAAAACTGCTAAGATCTTACCTTTTGATTTTTCTTCATTTTTAGCCAAGTAAGATTAATTTAGCATCTCTTGTTCTAGAACAGACAGAAAAAGCTCACCTACGTAAGCTTGATAATTAGCTAGAATAAAGTATTCTCCTAAATTAAAAATAAATCCTGAGTTTTAACCTAGTTTCTGGTGATCACTGGATATTTGCAGCTAAGTCTGTAGTGTTTATTACAGCACCAGCTCCTGTTTATCTCACACACTGTTTATTCTGTGTGAGACAGCATGCAAGAGCTGTTACATGAAAATACCTGTCTTTAGCATTTCTTGCCCTCAAAATGTTTAGGGTATATAGTAATTTTGGGGAGAGAGCAAAAGAAGGTAAGAAGAACACACTTTTTATGTATATAAATATTAAGATAGATGGACAGACAGATAAGTAAGAATCTAGGCAGAGAAGCAGAATTCTGCTATGGCTTAGAGGATGTGTTCATTCCCCATCAGTCATCAGAGCATCACATGGGCACCCTCCCCCTGAAAGGCAGCTCTGTAAAGCAGACTCTCCCAGATCCAAGCTCTCAGAAATCTTTTTTGATTTATAAATGCAGTACTCAGTTTATAAGAAAACATTTCCTATCTATATTTCAAATTTTGCAAGGTAAGTATCAAATAGTTTGAGCTGTCCTCCCCTAACAAATGCTGTCCCCTCAAATTTCAGATGATAAGCCTTTTCTAAAAACATGCCACTCTTTCTGGATGTCTTTCTAAAATATAACCCAACGAGAAGCAGCAAGTTGGATGCAGCTCTTAGTGGCTGAATTCTTTGCTTTGGGTTATGCAGAATATCTAATTAAATTATTAGAATAGCCGCTTTGGCCTTAAAACAAAAATAATACAAAACAACACAACATCTAACTCCCCTTTTTCCCTTCCAAATACCTCAGGACTAAATTCTTTTCTACAGAACAAAACCTAACAATTTATGCTGTGGTCACAACATTTATACCACATGATGAATTTCCTTCCTTATACTGGATGCTGACTAAAGGAATCACAGGGGAAGGTTAGGACTTGAAATGTTACTTTTTGTAGCACCATTTAGCTGACAAACACAGACAATTCTTAACTAACTCACTTTGGTCCTTGGCACTGAGAAAAAACAAAAAGAAGCTGTCAGATTTATGTGGTCAGCAGAATAGATTTATGTTACAACTGTTCATAAAGAAAAAGCTCTTCTTGCCATTCTTCCCTTCTTGCCATTCTTCCAACATTTTCCTATGCCAGCCTTTCCCTGTTAACAGGATTTCTAGCAGCAATTGAGCTACCCAGGGATTAAAATGGAATATTGTGCCCTAATGCACACTCTGTGCACTTTGCATCCCAGCCACAAGCAGCAAGCCAAGTTTACAGAGCAAGGCAAAAATTTAGCCCTTGTGCGATGCAACTGGATTTCTTGATTCAAATAACCAGATTTGGATTGGGCAGAAATCAATTAAAATCCACTTTCTGCCCCAAGGCCTCCTAAAGACAAAAGCTCATTGACAGGTTTGTCTCTCGATGAGATTGAAAAGTGCACTGAGCAATTGCAGTGCTGGAATAGGACTGAAAAAACTCCTGTTCTCTCTGAGCTCCTCACTTACTGCAGACACTGCAGTTACTAATCAATGCCAGTTTGATTTCACACTAATATCCCAGTTAATCTTCATGATTTTGGTTGCTGCAGACCCTCGTTACAAATCTCTGGTGTGCACACAGTGGCTGCAGAGACACAAGATTAATAACACTGTAGGACAGAGCCAGAGGTGGCCATTTATTCTAATTTGTCTTGCCATGTGGGTAATAAAACCACTTCTTGCCAAAAGTAAATGTGCACAGAAGTATGTTTTATATATCTTGCAGCTAACTTTTCCTTTGCTCAATCTTATGATCAAAACCAACCCACAAGAGCACATTTATTGCTAACATTTATACCACAGGATGAATTTCCTTCCTTAAACTGGATGCTGACTAAAGGAATCACAGGGGAAGGTTAGGACTTGAAATGTTACTTTTTGTAGCACCATTTAGCTGACAAACACAGACAATTCTTAACTAACTCACTTTGGTCCTTGGCACTGAGAAAAAACAAAAAGAAGCTGTCAGATTTATGTGGTCAGCAGAATAGATTTATGTTACAACTGTTCATAAAAAAAAAAAACTCTTCTTGCCATTGTTCCCTCAGTTTTCTATGCCAGCTCTTTCCTGTTAACAGGATTTCCCAAGTCATATAAAATTTGTTGGAGACTGATGGAGTAAACACGTGTCTTTTACATGCAGGACTCTAGACCTGACCAAACCAAAGATGATCAACCACAGCCTCCTGCAAAATGAAGACATTTTTTTCTTTGAATCACAGTGAGAGAGATCAAGGAACTTTCCTTTCTCTTGCAGAAAAAGAGTGATGCTCAATAGAGTATCCAAGACCAAGAGGAAAATTAAGTGGGCACCTGGAGAGAAAATAGAATTAAAAAGGAGAACTGTTAACCATTCCTTGTGTAAGCTAGTCACATGAAAAGAAAAGAAAGGAAAAATTATAACTTAAATTATAAAGTCCTTCAAAATGTCTCCAGATTAGCAGTAGCAGATCAAGTTGCCCCTTTACATCCAGCAGCTCTGGCACACGGGATTAGTTGTGTGCCAGAATACAAAATGGTTGAGCTCTCTTCCATCTGAAGTTGCCCAGTTAATTTGAAGTACATGCATTAGGTTAGGTCTCTGCTTGCAGATCATCTGGCTGGTTACAGGTCTCTGGTGGCTGGATGGCCCCTATGGAATATGTTGATAATTTGTTTACTTGCCCCTTCCAAGTGGTGCTGATATCCTCAGACCAGCCTAACCCCAGGGCTCTGTATATAATCTCTGTTTACTGATGCAGCTGCCAACATAGCAACCAGAAAGAGAATCCATCCTGCTGCCAGGGAGTCTAAAAAGTTTAACTTTTGCCAAGGTCACTGATGAGAAAAAAAGCACAACTCTCTGGTGCTGAACCTGTTGATGTTAGCAGTCCTAGGAACGCCTGAAGCTAAGCAGATAATTCAGGACTGATCGATCCTTTTCCTCATCTCTTTCACAAAATCCAAGACTTGGCCAGAGGGACTTTGCTATTCTTTCCCACACCCTTTTCATTTTCACATGCTTCTCTGCTTCTTGGCTCTGGCTGGGACCAGGAGCAAAGGCAGGATGCTCTCATCTTTCCAGCCTGACTAGAAAAGGGAAATATTAGAAATCAGATGAAAAGCATGTCCTCTGGAGATTTCCAGCCCAGTTTGGCAGATGCAGCTGTAGCTCAGATAATCAGCAAGACTTCTGGGTGCTTACTTGATGGGAAATATTTGGTTGCTCTGCAACACTACTTAAAGCATGCAGGGAGTAGGGTTGTTGCTGTGGATTAATGGAATCTCTCGACCTAAAATCTGTATTTTCAGCTCAGTTTTACGAGGTGTTAGTACTCAACATACCGATGTCCTCACTGCTCACCAGCATCACTTATTTTCTAAATGATCTGACCCCTGGAGAAGTGCACTCAAGTAGGTTTGTTTTGCTTCAAGAGCCCCACCACTGAGAGAAGTTGCTCTTTAATTTGCAATCATAAAAAGGCTGTTCATCAGCAGGCATTTTTAGTCTGTGCCATCCAGCTTGTGCTTTGCTACAGCTTCCCACTGTAGCAAAAGGGACTTCCTGTCCCTTTTCCTCCTGCCAGCTCGAGCAGCTTGGCTGGAGTGTGCATGAGAGGCTGTCTCCAGACTCTTCCCCTTGCTGGAGGTGTCCAGGTCGAGCAGCCCAGTGTTGATTTCACAGTTTGTGGCTGCACTGGGCTCCCAGTAAACCCAGCACCAAATGCACTGCAGAATTTTGCCCTTATTTAGTGAAAAGATCTTGGCCACGTGATGAACTGATGAGCTCAACTGGGTTGTGTAGCAAATAGCCACAGGCATTTGCCAGGCTTTATTTAACACCCTTAAACAGGCTTATTTTGTTAAAGCTGAGCCAGTCTAAAGCCTTTTGGGTTGGGATCCTGTGCAAAATCAGCTCTAAGGAGAGGAAATCCATACAAAGTATCTCTAAACTGATACTGATGAGTACCAGGTGATCCATGATTATTTAAATGGATTTTCTAACACAGTCATGCTTGATATAATTAACTGTTCTTGTTATTCTGTTATGCTACAGTAGCCATCCATATGGTAGCTCACACATTTTTGGAATGGGATTTTTTAATTACTATTATTTTTAATCCTTTTTTAATATAGTACAGAACATACATTACATGATAAATTACCAATATATTGCCTTAATAAATTGACATTTAGATCTAGCCAACACAGAGTAATTTCCCTAATTAAATGTCAATATGTGCCCAAGAGTACAGCTCTTCAACATGGTAAATGTCACAAATTAGCAAACAGGCAGAACCATCTACAACTCCATTTCTCCAGATACCAAGGAGAAATTCTGCTGTTTGTCTCCTGTGACAAAACTGGGGGGAGAGAGGGGAGAGGGAGGAGGCAGCAGTGGTTGTGTGACCCACCAGAGGAGCAGCAGCCACCACGGGGCCCCATTCCTGCAGCACTCCACAAACTCATTTCTCCTTCATTATTCCCTGCTGGAAAGTTGTCTTGTCAAGCGCAGCACACAGTGAGGGGAGCTAGAACTTGAACAGGAGTGTGTTGTAGAGGATGCCACCTCTGAGCTCAGTATAATCAGCCAGTGAGATGGCCCAGCACTAAAGGGGTCCTTAACTACAGCCACCAATCTTAATCCTAAATTTGAACAAATCCTTTGGTAATGTTTCGAGTTGTTTTGGCAAAGCAAGGTTTGTAGCAAAGAAAATAAAAAAAACCCTTCTCTTCAGTCTCCCTCTCCCCTGAGAAAGAGAAGGGACTTTGCTAACAGGATTCAGTCACCCTGTAGATGGGAATCCATCAAACACTGTGCAAGTAAAACCTGCCATTTTACTCACTTTGAGGAAGCAATTCTAGCTCCTCATCCTATAAAGATGATTTGATCTCTGTCCCCTTGGGCCCATTCAGCTACAGCAGTTTCTCCAGCTTGTCCCTTTGTGACTCTTGGTCTCGAGCCCCTTGAATCCCGGGATGTTAAATCCCAGTTTTAATGCCAGTTCGAGATGACGTATCAGCCCCACAGAAATGAATCAATAAAGATGCATTCTGTTGACAGCCCTACTGATGCAGTGACTTACTGCTTACCCTGTTGTGATATTGGACAGATTTTTCACTGCCATTACTGCTGAGTTTCTGCTGGTTTGGGGTTTTTTTTTTCTGTCTTCATCATACCTGTAAAACACTACCTGGTGTAATTTTTAATCGAGTAGACTTGCATAAGAATAATTTCAAAAAAATGTAATTTCATGCTGTGACTGCAGGCACTTTGCACGTTGTCCACGCCTCCAGACTGATTCTGAGGAGAACCGAGAATCTGAAGTCCTGCAGAAATCACAAACTTCTCCCGGAGAAATTTGCCCTTGAAGAGGGCTGTGCTTGCAAACCCACCCTGCAGTGCCACCTCGTGACAGACCAGGTCTGGCTCGGGCTCCCACCCAGCACAGCTGTGCCCGTGTAAAGCCATGCAGGGACATTCGCTGTGAACGTTTCTAAAAAACATATTTTTTTTGCCTATTTGCCTATTTTGAAGAGGCAGGTCTTACAGCGCTGCAAGGAAAGGCTCTGCTCTCATTGCAGTATCCTCTTAGGGCATCCAGAGACAACCTGCTCCTCTTTCTCCTTGGTGATTGGATGTTATTAATCAGCAAAAATGCACCCTGGGGAAGTCACCTTTGGCTGTGTCTGCCTCCCCAAAAGGTAGCTACTCCAACAGACATCTCTTCAGAAGCTTTCCTCAGCTGCTGCCTTGTCCTGTAGAAACCGAGTCCTCCAGCCTCTTTGTTCTCCCAAAAGCACTCCAGCTGCAAGCTCTGTGTCCATCACCAGCCCAAGACACACTACTATATAGAAAACAGGTTTTCTTCTATTCCAGGACCCTGCTGGTCTTTGCAGAGCACACAAAACAGTGAACTTCACTCCAGATAGTTTTGAGAAAAAGTTAGAAGATTTTGACTGACAGAAGACATTATTCCTCTTTCCCCATGTAAATCCTGAGTTCTCCCTGTCTTCTCTTTAAATATTTTTGCCTCTGCACAAGTTAGTTATTTGCTGACACAAAGGAGAGAATGAGCATGGCTTTTACCCAGTGTTTAGAGAACTCACTCAGTGCATAGGAGATTTGTGATGTAGTTTCACTAAATAATTAACCCAAAATAGTGACAGCAGAAGTCTAAGAGAACCACCCACACAAGGCAGGATTTCAATCATTCTCCTCAGATCTAATTCAAGATATAAAAGAGAAATTCACTTCTCCAGCCCTCATGTAGAAGCAATTTGTCTTCATTCTTTAAATAAAGCTATTCAAATCCATGAGTGCCTAAAACTAAAGAAAAAACCAATTCACAAGTGGAGGAGAAAAAAGCACCTAATCTTCCCAAATATCCATTAACACAACAACCCTTATCCAATTTCTTGTACTAAATAACTACCGTTCTACTGTTAAAAATAATTCCTATTTTTGTAGGAAGCTGAAAGGTCTACTTCTCATTTCTGGTAAGCTGCATGCCTAATTCTGGACTCCAAATTCTACCAGACAGCCCAGATGATTAAGCAGAGACCATCACAATGCTTCACCATTTTTGTTACATTTGTTCCCCAGCTACAGAGATGATCCAGTAATATTTTCTAACCACATAGGAGTCTAATGAAACTCACATTCTTGCTCCAGCAATAAAAAGGCCTTGAAGACTTCATTGAAAGATACTTTTTAAAAGCGAGTCGCTCTGCTACGTACAAAACCAAAATTAGATTTTACTAGAAATGATCCTTGGTGGGAAAAAAAGTATATGAGAGAAAAAAAATATATATGAGAGAAATGCTTTAGTGCTTATCTGGAATACAATGGCAGCAAAATAATTAAAGTTTGGCCTTTGGAAGACCTTTCTTGGTAGAATCATGCTACACAATGAGATTGAATATTAAATATCTTTTGGGATAAATACTCATTTCCTCATCAGAATTCAGTAGTTCCAGGAAATAAAACTCTTATTGATTAAATAGACTGAGATAGTTTAATAGCTTCTCTTTTCAAGGACAAAATTCATCTAACTCTTCCTTTGTCATAATTCTTTGAATAAACGTTAGCCAACTGCACTCTGGAGAGAGGGAGACTCATGAGTGTGATTAAAACATTCTTAAAATACAGTAAAATAAGAACAGCAGGCCTGACACCATTGCTGCTGGAAGGAGAACAATTCTACTGAAAACCTTACACACGTCAAGGCCACTTACTGCAAGACATCAATGCAAATTATTTCTGGCCCAGCCTGACAAACAAGTAGCCATCTCCCTGGTTTTAGACAGGAAAAAAACAAACCCACACCACCCCTTCCTTTACTCCTTCAAAACATCAAGGAGAATCACAAAAAAAAATAAAATTTCTTCAGCCAATGATATTTTGGATGTAAGAGAGACTACCATTCAGAAATTCATTTAAATAGAACACTTTCTCTTGGCAGAAACATTTCCTCTTCAGCAGGTGAAAATGTGCAAGTTGTGAGGCCTGCTTTTGCAGGTTTTATACTTAGTTATCTTGAACATAAAACATGACTCAGTCCCTAGATTTATGTCCACCTATGTAGATCCTGACGTTTCTGGCATCTTAAGTTCAACTCATCATGGAAGTGTGGCACTCTTAAGCAAGCAAAACCTCACAGTAGAGTGGAGTTGGATGAAACATTTTTTTTTTTCCATGATTTGTGGAGCTCTCTGTGTGTATGTCAGAACCACCCAGGGCAGCCAAAACCAGCTTGCTGAGCAGCACAGCATAAACAACCTTTAAATCTTCTTTACTCATAATAAGTGGGCAAAGGCAAAGCTGTGCAAAATTTATGTGCCTTTTTATTGGTTTACAGCAAAACTCAACTCACATTCTGGGCAATGCTGGCAGTCTTAAAACTGCACATGTAAACAGACAGAGACGTGAACCAGCTCGAGTTTGACTCAAACAGTCCAGCAGCAGCACCACAAAGACAATAAAACTGATTCCAGCACCTCGTAGCCCCCCAGCACTGCTTCAGCTCAGTTTGCTCTTCTGTGGGATTTCCCTCCACCTGGAGGAATTTCTAGAAGAAATTCCAGATTCCTACAGCTGAATCCCAAAGGGAACCATGTGCCTGCCCCATCCCTCATCTGAGCTTGGGGAGGCTCACCAGAGTGCCCCCATCATGGACAAGTGACCTCTAACAGATCTGTGGAGATCTCTGACAGAACTTCTGGAACTAATGCCAAAGAACTACCTCTTTTTTTTTTTTTAATATGTACTTCAGGTGTCCATGTCGGCTCCTTGCAGGTTTCCCACCCTTCCCTCCTGCCACAAAATACAAACTATTTGAACTGAAAATGACAAGGATTTTTGGAAATTTTACAAGCAAGGTTTTGCAGAGGTTTGAAAAGAAGTTTCCATCTCCTGACAGTCTAAACAAAACAGTCAGGAAAGCTTAAGAATAATTCCAGTTTTCTAAAGCCTTTCCCTTGTCCTTGACATCCTCACTGTCTCAGCTTGGTTTGGAAGCATGGTTTTCATCACAGAAAAGACTTTTAAGTTTGGCTTTTTGCTCAGCTTCCATCTTCAATGTTAATTTTATGGTCAGATGTTTCTTTTTCCAACAGTCAGTGTTGTATTTTCAACTCAGATTTATTTCCAGCACTTGATGATACGCCATCAGAAAGACATAATTGATTCCCTCTTTCTGCTGGTGTTTGGCATCATCAGAAGACTGCCTTCAAAACTTTAAAAATGTAAATTCAGAAACAAGTCAGGCCATTTCATGGTGCCATCATCTATGGGGAAAATGTGTTCTCCAATGATTCTGGAATTATTGTAGAAATTCAAAGCAGGTCTTCCTATTTTTTATATTTTTCTGAGGAATCTTAAGTGCCACGTGATGCAGGGAAAAAAAACCTCCCAACATAAGTCTGAGTATTAGGCAGGTAATTTACGATGCACTAGTATTATTTATTAATTTTTTTAAATCAACTAGTTCTGTAATCTTTTTAGGCCTTTGGGATATCGTGGAATTCCAGTTTTTTAAAAAAACTGCAACTATGACATTCATGTCAGAATGCCTGGGAGAAAATTCTGGTACAGGTGGGCTTGTGTCAAACACTAAGTTCAGGAGAATTTGGGATGTGGGACTGATCTTTTTGCAGCTAAGGCTCATTTTACTCTCTGGATAAAACCTTCCAAGCTCATGTCCATCATACTGAAATCCTCTTCCAAAACTCTTAGGAAGAAAAATAATCTGACTATGGGTTTTGACCAAGTGAAAGGACTTTTTTTCCACCCTTCCATTTCAGAAACACAATTTTTACAATGTGCAGAGAACTTCCACGTTCCTTGAAGGTGAAACTCCTTCCTGGCACAAAGATCCTCAGCCAAAGATATAGCACCGTGCTGACCTCATGCTAAATAAGAATTTCTGATAAAGAAGTTAAACAGAATCATTTTTGCCTCTCATGCACTGCAGCAAGAAGTTATGGATCAAATAAATAAAATATGTGGAAGGAACAGAGAATTTAAATGCCTGCACAAGGTTGGTTTTTTCTTTTTTTTTTAATAGAACCAGTGTGAATGGGATTAAAATAAAAAAAGGTCAAAGATAAGAAAAGATAACCATCTAGGCATTCTGTTAACTTATCATTTTGATATTACTGAAAATTTTAATATAGTTAAAGTCATGAGAAAGTTAATCCTTTATAAAAGAAATGGCAGTCTACATCAATCCCAGTATTTTTTTCATTTAATACTTTCCTTTTAGATTACTTCTGAGAAGATTTCACTGGAAAAATGAAAGGCAGTTGGGAAAAAATATTACCTTTTTTCAGAAGCAGAAAGTAGTCTTGCTTATGCATATTGACAATTTAGACTTCCAGAAAATCATGTAAAACTGTGGAAAATTGTCATCTTGTCATAATTTCAGCAAACAAAAGAGATGTGAATCCTCTTTGCAGTCTTTTCTTGTCTTTGTTTTTTAACAAAGAAAAGAGAATGAGAAAAATGAGCAATGTTTTCATTAGATATCACCAGGTGTAAGTTTCAATACTTGATTTAGCCACGCTTAAATTCAAAGATTTACAATTAGGAATCTCTTACATGAAACACCTAAGGGATTTCCAGCCCAAGATTAAAACTGGCAAACTCAATAAAGATGCTACCTGTCAGAACACCAAGAATTCTGAAAAAAAAATCAGTAGGGAGCAATACAAGTACAGCAAGATATAGTTATTGATACACCTGCCTTCAAGTGGGCTCGTTCTGCTAGAGATCTTCAAGAAAAATGGCAAAGGAAGGTTTTTTTCCCCCATGCTTTCCAGAGAGAAGCCCTGAAGCCCAGATTTCAGAAAAGGTTTTTCTAAAAGCACATTCTCAGTCTGCAATATCTGGTTGCAGCTCATTTCAAAACCAGAACCCAAGTGTATTTAGCAGCTCTGTTTGGAGGCCTTGCTTCTGTAGCTTTTGCATTCTTTCTATTCACCTGGACTTAGCTTTGATACACATAATTTTTAATGTTTTATTAAACATTAGGCTTTTGCATATAAGGTTTTCCACTTCATTTGCAGGGTCATAAACCACATTTACACAAACTATTTACTAATGCCACAAGAAATCTGAAAGTCACCAACAATAAGGGGAAAAACACTGGGGAAAACAGAAAAGAAGGAAAGAACATTATAGCCATTAGGGAAGTCTAAACAACAGGAATAGTGTATTTCCTAAAGATTGAAAATGGGGCATTCAAGGAATTCAAGGACATTCAGATTCTGGCTGCTGGAATGACACCAGCCTCAGGAAAGGCACAATTCCTCTGCCCAAAAGCTGACATTCACACTGATCTTGTGTTTTCCCATCTCCCACTCTTACAAATCCACGAGTTCCTTCCTTTCTTTAAAATAATAACGATGGCAAAAAGACTTCCCAAACAGAGCAGCATGAAAAGTATCATAATTTCTATCTAAAATAACACTGGCTGGTCAGCAAACCTGAAAGGTTCACCTCTGGCTGGGAAAAAGCAGAGCTACTTCCTGTGCTATCACATTTATTTTCAGTCAGAATTTTGTGAATTCCGTTATTCAAAATTCTATTATTTCAGTAACTCTAGTTGTAAGAAATTTTGTGGAGATTTCTAGCAGCACTCTCCTGTCTGAGCTGTGAGAGATCAGCTGTCCCTGGAAGGGGATGGGTTTTTGCCAATGGCCAAGCTCACAATAACAGCACAGAGGTGTTACTGGTGGCCCAGTTCTCCAGGCCAGTGGCCCAGCTTTCCCAGTTCCCAGATGAGTGAAATCTGCTGGGCTCTGCCTCCAGCCCTGCCATGCTCCTTCCTGCTAGCACAGGATTTGATTTTTTTTTTTTTTTTTTTTTTTTTTATTTCTTCACTTTCCCCAAACTGAGACCCTGTTTATCTCTCCTTCTGCCTGTGCTGGAAACAGCTCTAGTACTCCCCTTGCTTTTCCCAGAGGGAATAAACAAAAAATCCCTCTGGGTTTTCATTTTAAATGCTTTTCACTGAGGAACAGCCTTACGTTGCTCTAACACCTTTTCAGAAGTTTTGCACACCCAGAGGAGCTTCTGCCCAGTTGTCCAAAGCACACATTTAATTGTGTGGGTCTGTTTGAAGCATAATTGACATTTCTGAGTGCAAATCCTTACTCCCTGCAAAGCAGTGTCCGAGTTAACACTGGGAGAGGGATACAGACAGATGCAAACTGGTTGGTGGTAGTGAACAGAGAGTGAGAACAGTTTAATCAACCTTGTCTCCAAGTCAAATTTGACATTTCAGAACACACAGCACTGGCTGCTGGGATCAGCACCCTCTTGGGAAGCCATGGAAATGGAGGAGGTAAAAAAGTGGGAGAAAGAATGATTCTTTGGAGTTGGTTGTTGGTTTACTTCAAGGATTTCAAGAAAGGCAGGAATTATATTTACTCTTTTTTTTTTCCAGTTGTCCAAACAATCACTTAAAGTACTAAATTAAATGCCCTATACAAATAGAATTTTTCTGGTTTAATTTTGGCCCAGACCCCTTGATGGCATCATATTTTAGCAGAGAAAGGATTTGGTTTTGAGACTTCTGAGTTCAGTGACATTTTTGAGGTCTGTGCTCCTTCTCAAGTTATGCTCCAAAGAATGTCTAGGTTTTGGTGGTGGGAGTGTGAAGTTTGAAAATATGAACAATCAGCTGAGGAGAAAAGGAAAAGATGGAGGATTAGGTGTAGAAATGACTCTGCAAACAGAGCCTGCTGCAATCCAGAGAATTGAAAACTGCCATAGAAAAACAAGCTATAGGAGAGCTAAAAAAACAACTTAGGAAAAATTTTGTTTCTTGAAACAAAAACTGTTGAGGATAAGAGACAAAAACTCCTCAGCAGAGAGATTCAAAATATATAGGCTTGTTCTGAGTCAGAAGAAAGTAAAATGCAGGAGCTGTGAGTTCCAGAGAAAAGGTAATTCTGTATTGCTGCAGCTTCAGCTGAATCTCTTTTTCCAGGGTACCACCAAGCCTTTGTGCTCCTAAAGCCCCAACCCCCCAGCACCTCTGCTCTCAGTTATTTCCCACTCCCAGAGATTCAAATCTCTGAATTAACTGGTGAAATCAGGGAGGACAGACTAGTTCAGCAGAGATCTGTGGTAATTCCCTGATTCGCTCCTTTTAGACACAAAAATGCCACCATCATCCACTAAGGCACTTCAGATCTAATAAATCTCTGTCCAGGGGTAATCAGAGGCCCATTGAAAGAGAACTGAATGAGTCACTGGGTAGGACTCTACCACCTCCTCACAGTGGAATAACCCAGCAACTCAGCCCAGGATAAAGAATAATCCCAGTTTCTCCTCTCCTTCCCTACCCATACTGAAAGTCAGTGTCATTTCCTTCAATATGTATTTGGTCAAAGAATAGGGAAAAAAAAAAAACAAACAACAAAAAAACAAACCAAACAAACAAAAAACCCAACAAAAAACCAACTAAACAACCAACCACACAAACAAAAAGAACCAGAACAAACAAACAAAAACCCAAAAACCCCACAAAAAATCAGTTTTCTCTTCTGATTTCTCAGTTAAGAAAGAGCTGGAGTGTTTGGAGTGTTTGCCCTATATCCAGCATCAGGGCTTTAAGAGCTTTTAGGAAATGGTCCAGAAGTGCATCAACAACAGAAACAAAATGCTCAAAGTCCTGAAGATGGTGACTTCTGAAAGAACAGCACCACAGCTGACAGGGGGTTATTTACCTTGTCAGGGAAACTGTGCAAAATTCTCACACTGCTTTGGTGCTGCTGGGGCTTCAGAGGCACTCAGCAGCCAAGCATATAATGTGTTTTCTGTCAGGAGCCAGGAACTTTCATTCCTCTTCCAAAACTCACTTCTCCAAATTACAGAAAACACTGCCAAGCCAGGAATCACTTTGGCTCCAAATGCTAAGTTTATTAACTCTGGTATTAAACAGCATGTGAAATGTGTGCAGTGAGATTTACCACACAACTCTTCAAATCACCAGAGCTTCTGGGAAGAGAAGAAACCCTCTCTCAAAATTATTTCCTTTTACAGTTCAGCTCAGAAAAGATAGCATTATCCTCAATCTCTGAATACCAAAAAAATCAATTTCAAAAAAAATTCTAATCACAAACTTAAGGGATTTATCATTGGATATAAAAATACATTTGTTTTTTGTAGGACTGTCCCAGAAAACAAAGATTTTATTATTGAAGGAAAGACATTAACAGGATGGTCTAGAGAGTTGCTGTCTGTTCCCTCTGTTGCAGGCATCACGCCAAATTTAACTATGACAGTTCTTTTCTGAGAAATAATCCTTGATAAACAATTAAGACTGTAAGGAAAAAGCTGTCACCTTATCTCTCCATATTTACCTCCAACAGGATGAGCACAATGTTAAAAAAAAATGGGTTGTGACAAATTTAACAGGAATTTGAATAAAAAAGAAATAAAGTATTAAATCAATAAAAATGTTCATTTGGTTACATTTGGATCTTCTTCCAAGCCAAGGAAGAGGGTATAACCCCTAAATCCAAAGATAATCATGGTGAAACTTGAAAATTAGTGGTGACCTGAAATTTAGAAAATGTTCCCAAAGATTGAGCCTGTTTCTGTTCAAGGAATAAGAAAAAGACAGAGGTGATGAAGAGAGTAGCATCTTTTCACTTTGTTTGGCTTGCTTCACTTATTAGGGATTCTGGAATCTTACTCTACTAAGGTTTGGTACTTATTTACTAATTTACTGTTGGAAATGCAATTTTCCTTGATGGGCAGAAGCTCTCCAAACCTACAGACTTCAAAACAGCCACATCCACCTAGAAAAGTTAAAATACAATCTCTGTATCAAAAAAACAAAACCAAAAAACCCACACCAAAACCAAAGAGCCAAAAAAAAAAAAACCAAACCAACAAAAACAGATTTCAAAACAGCCAGGAACGTTTTCCATCCAGTTTAACTTTTCCATCTAGAAAAGTTAAAATACAATCTCTGTATCACAAAACAAAACAAACAACAAAAAAAAAAAACCTACAAAACAAAAACACACAAAAAAAACCAAACCACGAAACCAAACAACCAAAAAAAAACAAACCAACAAAAACATCTCAACCAACCTAAACCAGCAAACATAAAGAAAATTCCTGGTAGCCACAACCAGGACCAAAGGGATGTGGCATCACAAGAGTCTCCCACATGACCATCAGTGCAAGCTGATCCTTCCAGCTCCAGAGCAAGGTGTGGACTTTCCCCAGAGGAGTAAATACAGCAGATGAGGACAAGAGATCCACACACAGAGTACAATTTACAGCAGCAGCCTGTCCAAAACCCTCCAGGCACTCTGGTGTTTTCCCCTCCTCTTTTCCCCAAATTTATTTTCAGCTCAAGAGTGTGATTTTTCTACTGAGAGATTTCCTGCAGGCTTAACATGAACATCTCATCAGGACCAAACATGGGAAAATCTGAAAAAAATCTGAGGTCTGTTTGGATTTCAGACTGGCAGGAAGCTCAGCCCTTCCATTCCTCTATCAGCTGGGGCAGAATTTCATCCCTTGACCTGTTTGCAGCACGCCTGGAGAACTGGAAAGGAAATGAGAGCCTCAGGAAGTTTTACAGGAGTTGGAAAAGAGAAAGGAAAAGAAGTCATAGAAAACAGAGAAAAAGAATCCAATGCACAGCCACAGTGCAATCAAAAAAATGAAATAAATCCAACCCACCAAACCGCTACATCCTTTAAAAAAAAGTAAATTTTTCCAAGTACAGAAGAAATGAAGTAAATCAAGCGCAAAGCTTGTGATTTGGAGTATGAAATTTACTTCAGTCACTCACAGCACTGAGTAAAAAGAAATCAGCATTGCCAGTAGCAAAATCCAATATGCACTTTGCATACAAAATTATGATAACACCATTGGGCAGCCTAGAGAAGCCCTTGCCTGCTGTGTGGAACTTTGTGAAATAAATTTCATTTCCTTGCAAGTGCCAAAAAGAAAGAAATTGGAAGTTCATGATATCTACAGCTAGTTTTAATGCATGATTGATTTTTTTATCTGAGAATAATTCTAGGGCATGTGTGTACAGCCAGGGCTGCAGGGCCCTCATGGGGTTAAATGTAGCAAGGATAGAAGCAATGCCTCTTTAGACACCACACAAACTCCTCATCTCAGCACCTAAGAGCTTTCTGGTTTAGAAACTTCCACATTATCAGTCCTCACCATCCTAAACTCCCCCTGTATCAAGTCATCACTGGATAAACCCACTGAAGTCAATGGAAATATTCTATTTGTTAAATTCCAGTTCGTGGCTTTGACTTTGGTAGACAACCTTTTTTCTTGTGTCTTGAAGAAAATTGGCTCCAAAATTCATGCTTCGCTTTTAACTGGGTCTTTACATGCAGTTATTGATCTGTAATTATTATGCTGTTTGGGGTTTTTTTCCACTGGAAATATGTTTCCAGTAGCAAGTTGGGAAATATCCACTTTAAAATTAATTTATGGTCAGAAGATTGACTCTGTGGAAATTTCTGATTTGAGGGAAGCTTCAATTCTGAGTTGCTCAGGGTGAATCAAGTATTTCTTTCTGATTCACTGCTGGGCCTCAGCCAGAACAGGAGAGGTCTCTGACCCTGGGGATCATTATTAAGGCTGCCAGTAAAAGCCAGGTTGGATAATTCTTATTGCAGAGTGACACAGGAGGCAGAAGGAACACCTTTGGCATTTCAAACACTGCATGTTTTAGGCTGCTAGAGACTGTCCCACATAATCCTGCTTGTGAGATAAGAGACTGATTCACACAGGTGAGACTGAAGGAGAACAAACAGAGCCTTCCACAGCCATTTCCACGGGGATATTTTCTAACTTTATATAATTATATAATTTATAACTAACTAGTAACAACTATATAATCTATAACTAACTTTATATAATTATAATTCCACTCGGCAGCCTAAGACTGGCAGAAATTTACCTGACACCTGTTCAGGGAGATTTCTCAGCCTATAGCTGCTTGTGGCACTAATGAGGTTGGCCTTTGGAGAAGAAATCCAAATTGCTGATTGTTCAGCATAAATTTGCAAAGGTAAGTTGGAAGGCTCTCTCTTTTGTAAAAGGCAAAAAGAAATTAAAATGATAGCTGAAAGTAACAGCATTTTGATAAAGCTTAAAATACAAATCTGCTTTTTTTTTTTCCAGACACAAAGTGTTTGCAACTGATTGATAACTTGCATTGTAATAATTTTGTTCCACTTGAAGCAAGATCAATTTCAAGTTGGTATTTCTTTACCAATAATGCCACTCAATAATTAGGGAGGGGGACTGGAATTCAGGGAATCTAGCCGTAAATGATGCTGGATTCACAAATACACATACCTTGATTAATCAATGAGTGCAGTGAGAGATTTATGCAAGATACATTGCCTTTCTGGAATGATTCAAAGGGATAGGTATGGCAGGGGCTGTGAATGCTTACAAATATTTAAATAGATATTTACTAGATGCATAAAAAAGTCCTGTATATTTCTACAGACTAGTTTTATTTCGGTGTGATATTAAAAATGAACTTCCAAATTAAAAACAAAAAGAAATAACTAGATAAAGAAATCATAGTTTCTAGAAAATGTTTTTAACAGGGTTTCCTCTGACATTCACCCTTTCCCACAACTGAGCAGGTCAGGTGACCAGAGGTTCTCATGTAGGAAGGTGCCACAGAGGGATTTACTTCCAATGTTCTCTGTCAACAGGATCTGTCTGCTCAGTGCTAAATCAAACATACTCATGTGCATTTTCCCCGCAGCAAACTTCAGAAAAAACTCTGAGTTGCAGGTTGAGCAGAGCTGAATTGCACAGTGATCCTGGGTTACATTTAGTTAATGCACTGGAAGAGGATCAGGAGATGAAAGCAGCTGCTGCCCAAACCCACCCGTGAGCATCTCGGGAGCTTTCCCTCAGAGCAGCTCCAGACAGGGCTCTGAACACATCTCTCAACTGTAGGAACTAAAATTTCCTTTACATTCCAGCTTCTTGATTGAGGAAACCTCTCAGCTGTGCCAGGGCTAAAAATGAGACAAGTGGGACTCGCTGGCTTGGGTCTTCAGTTGTTTATTATTTCTTTATCACAATTCAGAGCCTTAGATGACAACAGGCCCTGCACACCCAGAAAAACGTGCACAGCAAGGCCTGGACACTTCAATGTGCCAGCAAGACACAAAATGGATGATTTCAAGGACTTTTGTACAGATATGCTACCCAATTAACTATTGCTATGTACCTAAAACGTATTTTATTTTTATTAAACTACTAATTAATAATTATTTGTCAGCCATGTAACATCTGCATTGTGACTTTGTCTAACCAATCACTGTGCCACCAAAACTGCAGAAAATGGAGNGCAAAATTCTCAGGTCTGGAGAAACTCAGGTCACAGATCTGAGGGATCACATAAAAACTCACTTTATATCTGATGACAAAAGGAATTATTTATCCCACAAAAATACCCTCAAGATTTGATGACAAAAATAATGAAGTCTGGTAGTGACTTAGTAATCCCAGTTGACACACTTCCTCACTACCCTGAAAATTCCAGAATTAAGACACTTCTAGGCCAATATGGAAAAAGACTGATCTTTTCCCAGTTTTTGGCTTGGCTTTCTTTTCCTTCAGAAAGCAGAGGTAATTTATTTTGCCCTGCTTTGCTGGAGAACTTCCTGAACTTTTCTCACATCCTCTTCCTCCTGATTCCTACCATCACTTTGCTCAGCTGGAGCAGCAAATCAATCCCAGGTCCTTACTCATTAGAATTTCCATCACATTTGTTTCAAAGAAATGCTGAATGTACAGTGAAATGTGTTTACTCACATTTGGTGAGTAAATTATCTAGATTAAGGATTTTTACTTCCCATCCACCTCAGCAATTTTATCCCAGCCTTACCAGCTAATATTTGCACCGAAAAATTGCATGGAAGGAACTGATCTTTCCAATTTGTCACAACACTCATATGCCAGACAGAAGAGAAGATGCAGAAGGATATTCAGGAAGCATTTCCTGGCTAAAAAAAATCTGGAATTTTCTTTTTCTTGTCATCTCAGGCAGCATTGGCCCCACTGCCCCACCAGTGATGTGCTCAGCTGAGACATGAGGGAACTTGAAAACAGATCTCAGCAAACCCTAGCAATTCACTGGAAGGCCCTCCAGGGAATTTACAGACAATGTATGGCAACAAATCTTGTTTTCTTGCTAAGAGCAAAGCTTAACTATTCCTTCCCAGCATTCTGTCCCCTAAAGCATAACCATGCATGGCTACAGACACTGCTGCCAGCTAATCCAAAGCAGTGTGGAAAAATAAGGGAATAAATAAAAGGATGAGAGCAGTGATTTTTGACTGCTTTACTTTAACATCTGTTTTGCAGATTCCTTTTCTTGTCAGTGCTTTTTAAACTTTGTTACCTATAAAGAGGGTTTTATGTAGGTGAACTCAAATTCAACAGGAGAGCAGAAGGGAGCACTGCACTGAGGAACTGGATAGATTTCAATACCAGATAGATTTCAATAAATCAGGCCATTATCATTTTACAAAAGGTGCTCTTACCCTCAGTAGCTGGAATTTAGATCTGTTTGCTTTGATTACTGGAAACTGGCCTCTGACCAAATGCATTTGAGAAGAAATTCCTTCTTTTTTCTCTACAGAAGCAGCAGGATCAGGAGGTGTAACCAAGGTCAGCCACAGGTAACTCAAAGGGCAGTCACCTGTTGGGGACAGCAGCATGGACATGGCTCTGGCACCCACTTTGCCTCAATAAAGATTGGATTTTGGCTGGACAACACAGAAAATTGCCTGACAGATTTTGTCTCCAATTTTGTCTCCCATGGCACTACATCCTGACAAAACCAGTATAAATTCAGGCACTCTCTCTGCAGTCACTGATGATCTGATGCAGCTTTTGGAACTTAAATCCATGTTATGATTCATGTTCTCCTTGCATAAGAAGAAATTACTGCAGGGACATCAGAGCACAAGAATCCGACCCCAGAAGGGACAAAAGTGTTTCAGGGACGTGGTTTCAAGCAACAAATCTACCCAAAAAAAATATAATGCTGAATGCTGATAGCTCTGCACTGAAGAGGTTTCTATTCATTCCTTTTCCATTAAGCAAGACTCTCTGTTTCCAATGAAAACCAATTGTTACCACAGTTGTATAACACAACTAGAGAATGCAGTCAGCCTTGCCTTTCTCCATTTACAAATTATTTGTTATGTTCAGCTCTGTTCCTAGCCAAGGACAATAACACACCTTAAGGGGAAGTTAATCAGGCTGTGTAACATTTACATCTATTTTACAAGGAAGGGGAAAGTCAAGGCAGAGGCACACAGCAACTCTCCTGCTACCATCAGATTTTCCAAGGAAGACAGCATGCTCCATCCCTGTCCTCTGCCTCAACTTTTGCCCAGAATCCCACCCTCTGCCCTGGTTTCCACACCAGAGGTTCAAGCAGAAGTGAGGATGAGGGAGAGAATTCAGCTTAATTTAGGGAGGAGCACAGAGAGGGAGAGCTCTGTGGGCTGTTTCAGGTGATTGATGAGCTGTAAACAAAAGTTTACAGAAATCCTAACTCTGGGTAGACACACAGGTGTTATAAGAGGAGGCAAACAGGGAGATATCTTTCATGACTCATTTTCTGTCTGCATTGCTGGCAAAGCTCTATTGTGTTTTCAAAGATGCAAAGCATCCACATGAATATTAGGGAGTGTATTCAGGGAAAAATCCACAGATAAAAGATTACTTGTTTTTAAAGTCTTAAAGATATCAGAATGTTGAGATTTAACTTCTTTTTTTTTATACTAGGAAAACTAATAAGGTAAGGAATTCAAGACAGGGACCATATCCTACTTAGCTGGTGAAAGAAGTGAAATTTTTTTTATATATTCCCTCATTTTTATCCCAATACAAGGACCACGTTGACAATTCTGTGCTTGAAAAATCTCTTTCATCCTCAGCTTACAGTCAAATTCTAAAGCAAGACCAGGCAAGGATTTAAATAAATCCAAACTGTCTATATTATTTTAAGGATCAGAATCCCTAATTATTTTCTATTACAATGAAGATAAAACTGTTAAAGGAGCAATGGAAGGAATGAGAGAAGAGGTAAAATGAGCATAAGCACATTCCCCCTAGCATGTGGAAATCTGCCTGTGCTCTGAGAAGTTGGGATCCTGCACAAATGCCAGAAGATTGTTGGGATTGGGCTTTACACAACACTTCCAGAACCAGCCCCTCAAAGTGTGCATCTGCTTACAGACTGCAGAGCAGTGGTGGCTCCAGATGTCACAGGAAATCACAACATTCATCTGGACTGAGGTGTTCAAGTGAGAAGCCAAGCAAATCGCAGCTCCCAATTGCTCCACACCATGTTTTTGAGACTTAACCCAAAGTTTTTTGCTCAAATTTGAATCCTCACGTCACATTTTCTTAGAACTCAATCACTGTCCTTCATTCTCATTAAAAAGTAGCTGCCTCTCAGTGTTTTATCTGTATTTTGGTGACTAATTTATTCTGAATGTTCTCTCCAATCTGAGTATTTCACGGAAAAGTGAGTTTCTGCAAACTTCCTGAGAGGTCCTCAAAGTCAAAAGCCCTCAAGTCACAGCACCAACATAGAAGCTCCTCTACTGAATGTTTCAATGCCATTCTGTTTGGTCCTAACAGACACTAAACATGTTGAAATCCTTCAAATTCCCACAAATCATGCAGTTCTCAAGCAATCTTCCCTGAAGTGTTCATACAGGATGCAGCACCACCACTGCTGCCTGGCACCCAGAGGTTCAGTTCCTTATCTCCCTCATCAGAGCCTCTGTTTCATCTGAAGGCAACAACATCCTTCCATCTTACATTTACGTTCTGCTTAAAGATAGATTCTGGGCAGACACTGCTGGAAAACAAGATTAAGATGCAAAAGGTCAAAGAGCAGAGTAAACAACAGCATCCTACACCCTGCAAATTAAACAGCAGCACAGGAATAGTAAAGCAGCACTTTGTGCTTATTATCACAGCAACTGCAAAAAGCCAATCCTGGCCTGGTCTGAAGCAGAGTTTTAACATGGACATCCAGCAGAACTGAAGTACAAATGATAAAGGTGATGGTTTAGATAAGACAATGAACAAACCAATCTCTGTTCAGAATTTCTCTATTTACAGCGTGTAAAATAATCTGCGAGGATAACAGAGCAAAGTGACCCAGCAGTACCTTGCCCAGCAGTGTAAACTTTTTTCTCACATTCACTCCCCACCCCTAGAGCATAACAGCAACTTCTCTGTAAATTTAGACTTTTCCTTGCAGCTGCAGAGATGAAGAGGATAAAGATTTCACACCCTTTTCAGAAAAGAGAACAATTATTTTTCTTTTTTTTTTTAGGACAAATACAAGCATACACACACACACACTGTAAATTGCATGCGAACTAAATAAAGAAACTGTTCAAATGGTTCTTGTTATGAAAGCCAAATATAACAACCCCTTTCATTATAAATTTTAAATGCTGAAAGCCTCTGTAGCTAGAGGAGCTAAAATGCATTGTAAACCATTGAGACAACAATAGGAAAGTCACAATGTTTTGTATAAAATGCCACTTAGAAACAACTCTCCCCATCTTATATAAGTAATCTACCAGGAAAGTAAAAAATAGAACAAAATGGGAATGAAAAAAAATAGAAGAAAATAAAGAAAAAACAAAACCATTGACGTACTTATAAACAGCACACTATCAAGATGAGTCAATGGATTAGAAGCAGTAATCCTAAAGACTTGGAAAAGAATTTTTTTTTTTCCTCACAAACTTCTCTCCTGACATTTCACTTGTCCATCAGATAAACTGATTTGCAGCATTCCCTCATTCATCTGGAGTCTGCTGAATGACCTATAGACAGAGTAATGCTCCCAAAGAGCAGACACCAAAGGAGTAGTGCTGAGCAATTTCTCAGATAAATGGCTTTTCATGACTTCCAGGTAACAGTGTCACAACTCAGGCCCCTTTGAGTAATGAACCTGAGCAATCTGAAGCTGCTGCAGCAAGGCAAGACCACAGGGATTGGATACCAGGCAAAACTTCTTCCCAGAAAAGGTTATCAAACCCTGGAACAGGCTGCCCAGGAAAGCAGCTTGATTCACCATCCCTGGAGGTCATTAAAAGGTGTGGGGATGAGGCATCCAGGGACATGGTTAGTGGTGGAGTTGACAGTAAAAGCTGGACTCAGTGCCCTAAAGGGGTCTTTTCAGCCTAAATGATCCTGTGATTCTATGAAAATACAAAGAGCAGATTGCAAAGCAAAGGGCAAGATGAGAAATGCATTGCTCAGAACAGAAGAATAATTGCAGTATCATTTTTTTGAGAGCAAAGGCAGCTAGCGTCCCCACGGAATAAAGTGAGGGATGAGTGTGAGGAAGAAAGAAAATTGATATGGCAGTTTCACCCTCAGGAGAACAAAGGCTGGTTGTAAAGATAAGTAAATGTATCTCCTGTGAATAACATAGAGTTTTGTGTGCTATAAACCACTCAACATCTACATACTTCTGGAATCCAGTAGCAACATGAACTGCAGCATCATCAATTGCAGCTTTTCAGCTCGTTTTTGGAATTTTTGGAGCAAGGGACCAGCAGAGGTCTGACTAGCATCAGAGTGAAGGCTTTGTACAGAACATTTCCTCATTGTCATTACAGTTTTGCCCCTTACAGATTGCCATGGAGAGCTCATTCTGCTGCAGAGTGGTTGCTTAGCATCACACCTGCAAGAACACTTTGGGCTTGTTCCTGGAAGAGGAGATGCAGAATCTGGGAATGCCAAAAGGGCTTCTCTGTGGGGTATTTGCTGTTGTAGAGCAGCAGAGGTGGACAGAGAAGCTTTGTGTGGCTTTTCTCAGGCATGTTTTAGGTGTTGCTTTGCTTGTACTCAAGTTAATGCAGACAGGGATTTGTAGGAAGTCCAGCACAAATGGTTCTGGGCAAGTTTCTTTCAATACACACCTTTCTCTAGTAGTTGTGAATGCGTCATGGATTTCCTACAAGGACCAGAGAAAAATGGTGCTTAAGGACTGTAAGTCTCCACAGACTTTATTCATACTGAAGTCCTTCCTCATAAAATTCAAGCAGTTCTCTCAAAAGCATGCTTCTTCCTCTGGACAAGTATTCCTTATGGGGAAAAAATCACCTTCAGAATGCAGTTTGATTACTCTCCTGCAGATGCAGGCGTATCTCAGCCTTAGCTATGACTTGATACCTCTCATTATGGTTGATGAATTTAATAGCAGCAGTTGCACCAGCTGAAGTTCTTCTTTATAGGTAGTTATCTATACTCACTCTTGAAAAAAATCCCCATTCTTCAGCACAGAGAAGGTCAGAGATGCTCCTTTCTTCTTTAGTCTGAGGAGGAGGTTCCAGGGCACTGCAGCAAATTTATCCTGCAGCTGGAGCTCCAGTTTTAGAAGAGATTTAAAATCAAAGTGCCAGTGAGAGGCCATGTGAAGGCAGAGAGAAGGGATTTAAACAGAACCTGCTAGACTTTAAAGCACTGATTAGTTCAGTAACAGGCAAGTCTAAACCTTGCTTGCACTCCTGCCGAGTTCCAGGGGAAAACAGCCCAAGTATTTTCAAGAAACTATAGTTGAGGAGTTTAATGCTATTCGTTTCTCATCTCAAAGGCTCACTGGCACAGGCATCATGCTGAGCTTCAAGCCTTGGTGTCTAAGTAGAAACAGCTACCAAGAGACAGATTTGAACCCTTTGTTTGAGTATAGAATCATTTTCAATAGCAGCATTCAATCTCAAAGTATATTATTACCAACTGAGCTAGGAGTAGATTTTGTTCCATAATTAAAGTGCATGAAGTGTTATACCCTCTTATGGAAACCATGACAGGGAGAGACCTGACTGTTGGTGCATCTGCTCCAGCAATCACCACCATGTATTTTAGATTTCAATGTCATTCTGCCTCTAACTGTAGATTAGTTTTTTTCCAAGTTGCTCCCCTACAGCTGCATGCCATCTCCCATTTAGCAATAGTTACACAGAAAGTGGATCCCAACTGGCAAGACCACAGTGACTCTTCAAGCCAAGGTTGAGCAGGGTTCAGTGAAGATGTGGATGCCATCAGGAAAATTATCTGTGTTTGCAAATTTAGAAAATTTGGTCCAAAGGAAAGGAAGTGCTCTGGTGCAGTCCAAAGGAAAGGAAGTGCTCTGGTGCAGATATTAAGAGTCCAAGCTGTCATTTGTAGATAGAAGAACTTACCTGAAACTCATCAAACCATGCAGCAGCAGTGTCCACAATCACGTTGTTGATATTTACCAGTTATTAGTTTCAATTCCTGTTTCCCCCATGCTCCTAATCTTTGCTACCCTTCTGCTTATCATTACTGTAACAAATCAGATGATAACATTAAGTAAGACATCCCTCCAAAACACCAAAAACTCTCTAGATGGTGATTGCACATAGGCTGGTGGAAACAGATGAACAAAGAAATTGAATTTCAGAGATGTCAGCATTACCTATGATAGTAGACAGGTAAGCCAAAAGCTGTCATTTACACACTTGTCTAAATCTTCACCTTTTTTTTATTTTTAACTAGAAAACAGCTACAAGCTTTTTGTTTGTTTGTTTGTTTATCTAGCATTTCTCCCTTTCTACTCATGGCTACTTGTCTGTCCTGTTCCTGACTCTACAGTCCCCCTCATGCTGCCAGTGATCAATTTGGTGGTCTTCCCACTAATATTTTTATCTTATATCTGGCTTTTTCTTCCCCAAAATCTATTGTTTTATGGCATGGAAAAAGCAACTAGCAGTGAGGTCCCAGCACAACACACTTAGCCTATGGATTTTCAGTAGTATATCATTTTGCCACACAAAGGGAATTTTTTCTCCCTTAAGGGTGGTCAGGTATCAGACCACCACACTAAGACCAGAGCCAGCCAGTACACAAGCCCACAAATATCACAGTCACTACCAGAAAACACAGTTTGAGACAAGTTTGCCATTTACAGTGCTTGACTTGCATTCATTGCCATCAACAAGAGATGAAGGAAATTACCTTATCAGGCCTTTGTTGAAGAACTGGCAGATTCTCCTGCCTGCTTAACAAAAGCTAAGCTGTGCTTGATCTCCTTAGGAACCACAGCAAACAAATATGCCCAGAGAGAAAGGGGGGGACAATCTACTAACATGGAATCAGGTTCAGTTTACACCCACAGTGTTGACACATTTTAATGCTAACCAAGTCACAGCTGGGCAATAGCTATAAATCTATATCCTGGTGCTGTACATTGCCATTCTCTTGGCTTTCCCTCTTTCTTCTTGGAGCTTAATATCTGTTCAGAACTTCCACAGAGCATTAGAACCCATCTCTGCATCTCAGCTGGACATTTTCACCTCGTTTCCAAGCAAGCTGCCTAATCCAAACTATAAGCAGGCCTCCTCCAGCTCCAACACTTGCTGTGGAAAGCATCAGCCACATCTGCCAAAACAGCATTCTTACCTGAGACAGACTGCTGCTGACCCCGCCCTTGGCACTGCAAATGTGAGAAGGGCTCCATCAGATCCACCCTGTGAACATTGTTCAGTGAATGTTATATGTTCTATGCTCAGCCAGCATGACCAAACCAAGGGCAGCCAACAACTACCAGATTAACAGCAGAGACCTGGGTGCAAAGCACTGTTTTTATGGACAGAGATTTCCTAGGATAGTTTACATGTTCCAAGGCCTGTGAGACTAGAACAGATCCTTATGGAATTACTGTGAGGCAAATTTGAGATGTTCATTTTACCACCTGAAATACAGCACTGCTTTGCTGTGTAGAGAAGGACATGTCAGGAAATAAACACTGAGCAGTCTGTACCCATGGCAAGAGGCATGCAACCAACAGCCCTTCCCTGGTGCATCTATCCCCCATTTTCAGAGGCAGGCCTGTGCATTTCTTTTCCACTATAGTTCCTCTGAAAAGAAAGCTGAAGCTGCAAACTGCAGCCTTTCCTGAAAGGACTTGGAATCACTCAGTCAGCGCACAAGCCATGCAACTTCTTTTCAGCATGTGCACACTTGGAGAAGTTATTTTTATGGCAGTAGAATCAGTTTTATAACTTTTAGCTTGTGGTGCTTTCCTCCAAGTGGTGGGCTCTTACCTCCCCTTCTATTTTCATTTCTGCCATTGAAACATCTTTTCACAAGTTCAAGATAAATAAAGCCAAGTCACATAGAGAAGACGACATTTTTAAAAAAACACCCACACTCATATTCAGCTAAAAGCCGTGCTCTATCCCCAGCTGAAGGGATATAAATTGAGAAAAGAGCATTTCCCAAAGTTACCACACATTCTAGCTGAAGCTTTTCAGCATCACAACGACATCAGACCAATATATCACAGGCCATTGAACCAAAGCTTTATGAAAACACAGCTCAGAAACACAAACTATTCCTACAGCTTCACAGAAATGAACTTCAAGCTCTTGATGCATCAGTCTGATGTTTTTGGTTTTTTCTAACCACTAGCTCAGTTTATACACCCTTCCCAATGACTGACATTAGACTGACAGTTCAGCGAGGCAATAAAAATGAAGTCCCCACTTGTTCTAAGCAAAAAGAGAAAGTAATTGAGATCTCTTGGTAGATTTCATGGCTTAGAGAGAAGCATTTCAATGTGTCTGATTCTAATTAATACCTATGATTCTTCAATTAGCAGCAACATGTCAATCTGCTGACTTCACTTGGAGATCAACATTTTGATAGAATTGCGAAAGGAGGACTTTAAATCCAGGTGGTTACTCTTGATCCTTCATTAGGGTAGTTGAAAAAAGGGTAGGGAAGGCAGGGGAAAAAAAAAATAAATAAAAAAAATTAAAAAAAAAATTAAAAACCTGGAACAAGTTTTAAGTCTAACTTGAGTATTCTTCCAGGAAGAAAACCCAACCTAATGATAAGTGTGTCCTGCTTACTTGCAAATGGGCCATACGACAGCTTTATGTACCCTGGGGAAATCCTGCTGCCTTATTTTTCTGTTCCTCACTAAAAGAAATGGATATAATAGTTTGTGAGCTTAGTTTTATGTTTACTCTATTTCTAAATGTAGACAAGCTCTTCAGCTTTGATCACAGACTTTAGGGCAAAATGTTAAAGCTTTTAGTTGGAGCCAAGAGCACTGGAAGCCGGGTGACAAAAAAAAAAAAAAACAACAAAACACAAGACAAAACTCTAATAGCATCTCAAATGGCCAAGCTTTAAACATCTAACAAGCTTCTTCTCCCACTCTGAAAGTGACAGAACTCTTTTTTTTTAAACTATTTTTCATTTAGAAATGAAGAAACAAAGAGGAGGAGTAGACAGGGGAGAGATCTGAGCTCTGGCACTCAGAGCATTCTTAGCACTCTTTGTAAGTGACCTGCTCCCATCATCCCTGTTGATTCAAGTGATTACTATGCACGATGATATGACACAGAGGAAAGCAGGGTTTGAGAAGGGACTGTACACCACAGCTCAACGACCCACCAACCCTCGCAGCTGGAGTACAATTAGGAATTAATCAGCCCAGTTAAGTCTCCTGAGGAGCACAGTGGCCTCACTCCACTGTGCACAGACACCTCCACATGCCTCTGCTGCCCAGCATTAACACACAAAACTGAAGGAGCACACAAGTGTCTCTGCTGTTCCACAATCCAGAGCCTGCCATCCTGCAAGGAGCACTGGGAGCACCCAGCACAGACAGCAAGTGCTGTGCAAATGCAAATTAGCTGCTTACTTAAATATTCCCCTCTCTGGCCTTTCATCCAGGTTTTGGTGGGAGCAAAGGTGGTGGCACTGATGCAGCTCAGATTCCCTGCTGTTCCCTCTGCATCCAAGCTCCTTAGCTGGGCTTTGCATGTTCCTGGCTCTGAAACACCTTTATTTGCCATGATCTTCCCACATGTGTCTACAGAACATCACCACAGACCCATGAAAATTTTCAAGTGCTGTTGCAGACAGGTAGAGATATTACAAAAGAAAAGCCTTATAAAAATATGCTTTAGGCCCTGATATTCTAGCTAAACTAACAACTAATTTGTAAATTCCCACAAGGAAAATTAGAGGAATGACAAGCAGTTAGCATAGCAAACCATTGTTGTAGAGAAAAACAGTCTGCACCTGTGAGAAACAAAAAATCTGTCCCATGAGAATCAGTGAAGATTTGTAAACAACCCAGGAACAGAGACATTCAATAGACATATCCAACAGCCCTTACCAACCAATGAACTGTATTGCTGACCAGTTAGGTTTAACAGGGTGCCTTCTAAAATTTCCTATTAATATGAGTGAATAAAGAATTGGCTTTTCTGCTTGAGAAACTGAGTCCTGTCTGCTCATTACTGCAACAAAGGGCATCTCTACCTGTCTCCACCGTGATAGCCTTGGAACCAAAGCACAGACACCTACCTCTCTGAGGCCAAACCCAGAGCTCAAGTCACATTGTCAGGCCCTGTGCATCCCTATTTGTGAAAAGGACCACAATCTATGGCAACCTTCCAGTCTGGGCTGGATCAATGTCTGACTCACTCCAAATACACAAATCCTCCTCTGCTCCCGCATCCAAAGATTTTGGACAATAGACCTTAGTTCTGCAAGACATCCACAAAGAAGGGGAAGGTGTTGCCTGAATTCCCCACAGTCACCCAACTGCCAGGATGGGTTTTGGTGGCACTCCCTGCCCCCAAGGCTCCTCTTGAAGGGTGAGGCACCAAATCCAGCTCCTGCAGAGGTTTCTGCCCTCCCCTTTCCCACCTCTGGTAGCCCCAAAACTCAACTACGGGTCACCACTGATGGCAGAGTGCATCAGGAGAGAGGGCACTGTACAACAAAACACATTCAGAAATATTTTGGCAAAAAGCAGAGCACTTTTACATGGGTCTTTCAAAATCTGGCACCTAGCATAGCAAAAAGCAACTTCCATTGTTACACACAAGATAATGTATAAGTTCAAGAGGCATATAATGTTAGAGAGATTTTTAGGGGATGCTTTAGTACTTCTCAATAATTTGTTTACTCTTGGTGAGAAAAGTTATCATTGACCTTCAAAGCAAATAAAAATATGCTTCTGATCCTTTTTGAATTGATAAAAAAAAGCTTGAAATCTGAGTGGTTCTGGGCAAGAGTCAACACCTCTGTGAAAAAGAAAAACAGCCTAGGTCTGAAGTCCTGTTTCCTATCTCCTGCCTGATTCCCTAGTAAATTACTTCAAAGAATGGGAGCTTAATTTCTGCTCACCCAAAGTCATGCCTATTCCTCAAGGAATGCCTTTATTCCTGCTGCCCATTTGAAAAGTCAGAATGTACTGCACTGCATAAAAATGATCTATATTTGCAGCTTAGGAAAACAGGTTTTGAAATAGATCTAAATTAGTTTTAACCATCTCTCACACATCCCAGCCTGAAGGAGCACCCTAGCAACAACCTTTAGCATTCTGCAAACATTTGCTACTAATTATGGGTTCTTAGAACAATAATACACAGCTCCATGCTTTACAGAAAGAGGCCAAAAGCAGCCTCAAAAGTAAGCCTTAGCCTTTAATTTAAACCAGTGCCATACAAATTCTCAAATATACATTGCAAAAGCTTCCCAAAACACTGCTCTGATTAATGGCTCCAAAAACTTGTAAAAGCTCAGCTGTCAGGCATTAAAATGAAGGCTGAGAAAAAGCTCATGTAGAGCAGCTAAATAAAAATCCTTTGATACAGATTTTCCCTGCACCTTAAGCAATGGCAACACAACAGAGCAGCCCACAGCAGAGCTCCCAAAAGCTGTAGGGCTTGCTCTGTGCTGGCTCAAGGGCTCCCATACCTGCTTCCAGGCAGTTCATCAAACCCTGTTGCTACCTTAAGTTTTAGCTTTTCTATTTTTCAGATTCTGTGCTGCTTTAGTGTGCAGTTCTGGCCTTCATATTAAGGGTTGGGAAGCTCTCTTCACACAGTAGGGAGACAAAACAATTCCTTTCCAGCTGGGCACCAAGGACAAATTTTAGGCCCAAGAGTGTAAACAGCAGTGAAGGAAGAGAGGGAACAAGGAGGATGGAGCTTCATCACCTGCAGCTGGAATTGGACAATTCACTCCAATGTGCTGATGGACCAAAACCTATCAAAGTGTGAGCCCTCATGACCGGCGGCCATTTTGGGCCCATCTGTGGGTTTGCCTTGGGTGTAGGCCCAAGGGGTTCCTGCACTGCCCAGGCTGGATCCTTGCAATAAATCCCTTTTATCCTTTCATTCTACTTAGTCTCTGTTTCCAGGTCAGCCTTCCCAGGCATCACTGTGACAGGCCAGGCTGCCCCATCCTCCCCATCTCTGATCTCTCAGCCACCCTTCCATGGCTCGTCCATTCCCATCACCAGACACTCCCTAAAAGCTCCCCTATTACTGCCTGAGCTTCTTGCAGCCTTTAAGTGCTCTTATATTTTCCTTGAGCCTAAGCAGGAGACAGAAAGAAGTGGGCACAGAAGCAGCATTGTTCTTTCCAGGCTCCTCTTGTTTTTTATTCTCAGATCATCTTGCCTCAACAAGTGGCCGAGCAGGGCTCCAGCCCATCTGCTCCAGGTGACACCATTTGGGCAAGATGATGCTCAGAGGGTTCTTAACCCTTCTGTGATTCACATTATCTCTGCTTAAGAAAGAAATTTGCCATGTAAAGCTCAGCCATAACCCCTGTGGAGATGTATTGACAGAAACCACTTTAGCAAGAGACTCTGGAAGATGCAATATCTGCTCAGGATGAACCTGGGTCTTAAGGCAAAATATCATCTGGTAGGGCTGCTCCTTGCTGAGAAAATAGCAGGTCGATTTTTGTGGTTATTTTTTATTTGCTCTCTTCTCACTCCATTCAACATTTAACTGTTTAACAATCACTACCTAAAAATTCCTGGGTAATTCTTAATTAAACAAATTTGTGGCCACACCCTCTGTGATGCATTTTCAATTTTCTCTTTGAAGGGTAAAGAAGGTGTTACGAAACTGTTCTATTTGTCTTTAATGCCAGAACTGCATGGGCTTAGAAACTTCAAAGGCAGAATGACAGAAGAGAGTAAACACAATAAATTACTGGCATTGGCTACTACATGTTCCAATGCTTTAAATGATGGCAGAATTATTTTTACTCATGGAAACTGAGAATATGAGAAACATCAGGGAAGTAAAAAAAGCTTTACTGTTTGCTGAAGCTGGAGTTTCCTTCCATGGATTTCAGCATCAGAGGCTTTCTAGTTCCCTGTGTGTGGAGAAGCAGAAAGGAAAAAGAAAACAGCAGGATGAGTTTAACATGTAATACATTGGGAAAGGAATGTCCCTTCAGTGAACCAGCTACCATATCCTGTGAGACTGAAGCCTGTTGTTCATACTCTGCAAAACTATTCCTACAACAGAAAAAAAACTACCCCTGAGTTTCCCTGGGTCTGAGAGCTGATTTACTGCCAAATATCCAGCCCATCTCACAAAATTCCTATCTGTCCATGCTGCCTGACAAATCACAGTCCTCCTAATTCCAATGGAATGGAAGGATTTAGGGCCTTTCTCTCCCACACCAAAGTCCTGTGTGGGACAGCATTCCCCTGGCTACTTCACAAACTTACTGGAAATCCACTGTCTATGTGAAGGAGGAGAGGAAACGAGGAGCTAGAGGCCTCCTAGAGACACAGGTTTTGATATCCCTTTACAGAAAAGTCCAGGGGCTTTTTCAATGTTTCATCAAAACACTGAACCTACAGCTGCTTGATCATTGTCCTGCTGTGTCCTACAATTTTATTTGGAGGACTTGGGTAGCTATAGAGGTGAAGAAAGAAAAAAAAAATCAAAAACTACTGCTGTATCTGATCTTCCCTTAGGCACAAAAAACCTAAACAACAATCCTTGGATCTGAGTCTTCTGGAAGTTTGGGAAAAGCTAAACTCCAAGTGCTGCAGTTCTGGACAGGCCTCTCTTAAAACGTGCATTATATTGGGTTCTCAGAGGTCTGGGTTATCATGAGATGACAAAGATATTGAATTCAAAACTGCTGGGTTTAAAAAATTTGATAGTGATGGCAAAAAAAGGATTTTTTTTTTTCCTTGTGCTTCAGGGAAAAATTGCATTCTGACAAAAGCAGGGTTCTACTCAAAGGCATCTCAAGATTCCACTAAATTATAGGCTTTGGTTTATGAAACAGAAAAAGCGTGTTTTTAAATGGCAAAAATTTTTGCTTCCATGATTTGTCACAAAACCAGAATATACGTTACACAACAAAAGTCTCTTACTGAATTGTTTGAAAATTACTAACTCTAAAAAATGAGTTAGTGTGTCTGACTCACTGAAAAATGCTGGTGATAAACTTCTTGCCTTGTAAGCCTTGTGACAGACAAAAAAACTGGCCTTTTAAATGAAAATTTGATAAATTTCAGCAGTGAGTGTACTGTGTACTATGATTTTATCATTAGACAAAGGCTGAGATGAGACAACTGCTACAATATTGAACAATCCAACCAGAAATACAAAAGGGGACAAAGTTTGCCATCAGATCTGAAATTAATTAATCTTTTGCCAGTGCATTATTTAAAACATACCTGGTGGTGCTAATTTTTGAAGATTGTTTTAAATTTTGGCATTTGAGGAGCTAAAACAAAAGCAGAGCTTCTGTTACCCAGTCTGCTCTGCTGCTCACGTACATGGCAACTTGTGATTCACAAAGAACTCTTTGTACCTCTCTGACATCCTTCATCCTCTTTGTGTTTGAGAAGATAGTGCTTCCAAACAGTCCTGGTCAATATTCAAGCTGTGAGGCTTCCTGTTATTTGTGGCTCTTTGCTTGTCTTTTCCAACATTTCCAGGGACTTTTCCTAATGAACCCAGCCCCAGCCTCAATCCCAGCAGTAAGCACTAGCATATATTTTCCTGGTATGATTCACACCTGGCTGGTTTGCAGATGATATTAAGACTGGAAATAATACTAATTATGGATGCTGAATAAGATATATTGCAGTATTATGGTCTGCATAATTATTATTATGCAGACCATAATACTGAAGGCAACTGCAAAGCAGGCAGGTGCCATTCAAGTGGTGGGAGCCAATAAAGCTCACACTTTAAAATTGAGTCAATAAAGAGGGATGGGGCACTCCTGGCTGCAGCATCCCCCTAGGAGGGAATAAAAATAAACAGCTCACAATGCATGACAGATAAAAGCAAGTAGAGGCACTGAATTATTTAAAGGGAATAGTTTCCTATCTGCTTTCCTTCTTCCTCTCCTAAGTTTTGAAGCTGCTCATTCCCAGAGGTAATGGACTCCTGTTGCAGTAATGCAGAAGGTAAAGAGGAGAGGTTCTTCTGTTTGAAACAATTGCTCTTTTCTCCTGCAAGCTAGGGCTTAGGGTGCAAATCAGGGCTCCTGTGTGTTCTCTGGGTCAAGTACTAGCCTTCAGTCCCTCTCATGCTAGAGAAAAGGTTACATTTCACCCCCTGGCACTAATGGGATGCATTGTGTTAAGGAGGTACACTGTTAGGAGCACGAGAAGAGCATGAAACAGCAGCCCCTGTGAGTTTGGTGAGAGTATTATTAGGACAAGTATTTTTCTTACTTAAAATATTCTACTCTTTCAGTGAAAGTGTAAGATACAGTTTTATTTTGTAAACAACCAAAGTATAGTAGCTGCAACACACCACATAAAAGTGTAATCACTGTCAAAATGACGAGACAACATCACAGAAAGTGACTGCTGGAATTGACAGAGGTGACAATCAGGCTCTGAAACTGTTTTGTTCTGATTGCATATTCATGATTCCTCTCTATAATATGTTGCAGTTACTGTGTGAGTTACCTATTGCTGGGTCTAATTACCACCCATCCCACCTTCTTTTTGCCTTCTTTCTCAAAGAGTTTACACCTGAAGAAAGGGCAGTGGGGTCAGCAGATGACTCATGTGGATGCTCTACAATGGGGCATATGGCACATCCCTCAGCTTCCAAACATTCAAAGTTCTGCTCTGATAATTATAAAGCTGTTTTAATAATTATTTTACAGCTCTGTAGGAGCTCAGCCCTAAAGCAAGGCTCTCTCTCCTAATTTTTGATGTCCACACAGCAGCCACATTCCTAGGAATTGCATGGCATTCATGTGTGCATCAGAGTGGGGAAATTAAACATGTTAATCCTACAGAAGTTCAAGACCAGCAGTCAACAACCGAGGCAAGCAAGAAAAGCTAAACAAAACCCTTGGACCTTGGTAGAAATGCACAGAGGAGCAGATTTTCTCTGCTTGCTTTGGAGTGTACATGCTATCCACACTTTCCACTGGTTTTACACTGCTGGAAATACCCCCCTGGCTTGGCCAGTGGTTGAAGTCTGCAGGTAGATAAAGATCCTTGATATTGTCACCCCAACGCATCAAAGTTTCTACTTTTTTATTTACTGGCAGTAAGTTACCTGTAAACAAACATCTTTTGGCCAGATTTTTCCCTCAGCAACATGTATTTGTTCAGAGTGAGACCTTTAACAAAAATATATTTCCATGCTATTTTTTGTCCCTGGTGTATGAAGAATAATATTTTTTCAGCACTCTTAAAATGGAAGCAAATGGCCTGGCTACAAAGTTTTCTGCAGCAAAGGTTTTAGTCTTACTAGCTGGAGTACTTTGAAACTTCTTTTACATAACAATGACAGGATAAAAGGAAACGTCTCAATATTATTAATTTACATTAAGTTATTGTAGTATTTTATTGCATTAATTTATCTCAATATTTTACTTAAATTTAAAATTTGAAAAGAGGCAAGCTGTTGGGGTTTTTTTTTGGTGTTTTGTTTTTTTTTTATCCTGCCTGTTGGAAAATTTAAGCTATCTGTACTTTGAGTGATTTACATGAAGTGATATTTCCAAGGCATGGAGACCACAGGGGATTTCCAGATTGCAGAAGCAGCCTGGGACCTACCAACTCACAGACACTAGAATTTTACAAATACTTAGAGTCCTTAGTTAAAAGATAGAGTAAACAAGGCTTTATAAATACTTATTTATTTTGATTTTTGGCCCCCTCACCTGCTTCCATCTTTTTGTGATACTATTTACTATGTATTTCCCCCTGTGGAACTCCTCAGCTCGTTTAAAACATGCTTTTCTTCATACATCACAAATATTTAAACAATTTGACGTATCAGATTCCTCAATAAACAATGCATCACCAGTGCTTAGTGTTCCTTTGATGGGTGAACTTCAAATAAATGGCAATATGAAAACTTACAGGTAGAATCAATCTTGTGTAGGTTTCCTCCCAGCTCCAGCTGCAGCTACAAAGCTGGATTTGTTCTCCTGTGGGGAACCACACCAACCCATAAATCTGCAGCATCCCCAGGTGGGTCACAGGGGAACAGAAGCAGTTTGTTGGCATGAGCACGAGGCTCCCATTAGCTTCAGCCCCACGACCCAGAGATGCCATCTTTAGGGAGATATCTCTGACAACTTTTTCTGAGCTGGAGCAAGACACAAAGGAAAACTGAATATAGAAGTAAAAGGTTTCCAAATATAAGTGAGGTGAGCATGCCCGAGTGCGTTTTCAAAACAGCAGGACAGGCAAACACAAAAAATGAACTTTTCAGTGTATCCCCTATGGATGCCAGATTTTTCTTCTCTGCATTTTCCTTATATGCTACAGTCAGGCTTGAAGAATAAGGCAAGATGGATTGTACAAGAACTTTTTGGTGTTAACTCCTCATGCCTCTTTGTCTCCAGCATGCAACAAGCCCAGAGGTAACAAACAGGACACCAAATTAAACAGCCATCAGCCTGAGAAAATGCACCTACAACACAAAGGGATGATGAAACGTGGGAATGTGAAGGCAGATTCAGAGTTTGGTGCTTAGGCAACAGAGTGGGGGAGCAGCAGGGGTCACGCCTCCCTCCTTGGTCACTGCTCTCCAAGGAGCTGCTGCTCTGTGGGAATCCTGCAGCACCAGCAGGACTGCAGGCACACGCCAAGGCCTGACCCCATGCACCCCATTGTAAGAGGGAGCTCCTGGAGACGTGGTTTTGTCACAGCCACCCCCTGTGCAAAAGCATTGAATTCCCAGAGCCCCAGCTCCCAGGCAGAAATGACCCAGCTGAAAGGATTCCAGAGAAAATAACAGTGACCAGATGCTTCATATATAAAGTATGTAGTGGCAAAAGCAAAAGTAAAATCTAGGAATGGATTGCCAAAGGTGTACATTGCCACATCTTCACAGAGGCAGGGAGAGCTAAGACAAGTCATGCAAAATAAATCTCTCTCCTGACAGAATAGCAAAGGACTTCAAAGCAGAACTGGCAACACACAGAGTGGATACAAAAGGAGCTGAAAAATAAAAGAAAGGTTGAAAGTGGTAGAGAAGTTTGAAATTTAAAAAGGAGAGAATGCACTCACAACAATGCAAACCTGGAAAAATAGTCCCATTTAGGTCTCTGAATGATGTGGATGAAGAATTATGTTACAAAGCCCTGTACCATAAACTAGATGAAAAATAAGGTGCCATCTTTGTATTTTCTCAGGATTCCTCTGGGTTTGGGAAATAAAGTTGATCTGTGACAGGTGTGAAAAAAAAGAAAGGACAGACAATCTTCCTCATGGTCACAACAAAGAGCCATTAGACAGGAGGACCTGTCTAATGGTCATCTAAGGGTCATCATCATGGTCTCTATTTAGTGTGAGGAACTTTTAGCAGGTTTGGGGGTTTCATTGTGTTGAGTGGAAGTTTTGTTGTTTTGATTTTTTAAAAGTGCCTTTTTAGCAAAAAAAAAAAAACACTTATTTTAATGGCCAAAGGGAAGTTAAATAAATTTAAATAAGGTTAAAGAGAGGAATTGGGCTTGATAGATCCCACAAAAATGAGACTCATATGGTTATCCCGTGAAAAGGAAAAACTGTTTAATGGCTTTATAGACTTGAACAAACTAGAAATTTGGTGAGTTAATGTCTCTCTTGAACCAGCACTTCCCTTCTCTCACCCCTTGCTCACAAATGGCAAAGTGTTTGAAGCCGTGGCAAACTGAGACCCTTTGGAGCAGAGTGTTGTCATTCCTGCAAAATGCAACACTAAATTTGAATTCTCTTTAAACAAGTCATAACAGAGCCACTAACACGAAGCACAGATCCTAAAACGAGCGAGGATAAAAACATCTGCAGAAGTCTTTGTGTGCTGCAATGCCTTTCCAAGGGCTCAGGCCAGGCTGAAGAGTGCTAACATCCATTTAGAGCCGAGTCAAACACACACCCCACACCCAGCCTGCCAGGAATCCCAGGGAAGGCAGCTGCCAGCCTGGCTGCTGGACCATTGCTGTTTTGTTCTGGCTCACAAAAACATCAAGCACTCAAGGAACTGCTTTACCACACACTTAATTAACGCCCACATAAAATAATGAAGATAATTCTGCAACAGCTACAAACAACCACTTTAACCAGCCCCAGGCAGCTGAGGGCTTGGATGGTGGGAGAAATCCAAGCAGAACTGATTGGTGCCAACAGAACTTTCACAGTTGGAAAGGTTTCTGATATTAATTTCAGGATTTCAGCCTAAAATTTTGAAAATCCATGAGATTTCAGCCCATGGATGTTTGAACCAGAAGCTGATGCAGTGCATCCTGGAAAGGACATCTAACAGTGTTTACAAGATCAACATGTGCATATATAGAACAATTTGGCTAAAAACCATAAAGACTCCTAAACCCCAGATAAAGATTCCTGTGGGATATCAAACTGAAATTTCACCTTGCTTGTCTATTGCTTTTTCCAAAAGAAAGAAGACTAACTACCCCAGCATTATTTTTTCTCCTCTTGCCTGGATCCATCATCATGTACACATCTTTTCCCCCCCTCCCTATTCCATGTTTCCTCTGGGGCTTAAGCATTTGAAATGCTTCCATAAATCCATCTCTAGTCGGATATTCAGTTGTGGAGTTCATTGTTTAGAAATAACCACCAAAACCCATGCTTTGATGACCAAGTCTTTTTGTTTGGTTGGGTTTTTTTGTTTGTTTGTTGTGGGTTGGTTTTAGTGGGTTTGTTGTTGTTTGGGGTTTTTGTTTGGTTTGGGTTTTGGGGGTTTTATTGGGATATTTGTTGGTTGGTTTTTTTGTCAGTACATCTAATTCATCCTTTTGCTCAGAAGAGTCAAAAAAGTGCAAATGTCTTTCTTGGAATCATAACTATATTCCCCAAAATAAAATATATTCCAGAGCACCAAAGATGTTTTCCTGTGGCATATGTAAAGGGTTGGGGTACTGAGTACTGGTTTGGAGATGAGAACTCAGAAGGACCTTCTCCTAATTTGGCTCTCTCATTTCTACTTTACTTTTTCATTTTTCCCACTTGTAAGAGGAGAAAACACAGCCTCAGGGCTGATGTGATTAGGAATGATAATGGGGTTCAGCCTAACTACAAAAGTAAAGCATGAGTTTGTATGGCATGCTGAGGATGTCAGGCATCAGTTTTACATTCAGGACAAATGTATTTATATCTGCACCCACTCACTGGAACTATCCTGAGCCATTTGCCCCAATGAACATATCACAAATTGAGTTCATTACATAGCTAATGCCTTCAAAATAGAGGTGAATTGTAATCCATGACTGAAAAATATATGGTGGCAGCAGTGGGGTTTGGAGGGGAAGTTCACTGGTCTGCATTAGGAGATTCATTATTAAATTAGCATCCTCACAACGCATGAGAAGCATTTCAGTACCCTGGGTGGATTTGTAAACCATTTTACTGTGTTTAAAACTCAATCCTCCCATCTGCTTTGTTGTACATGTTAGCAGTGAGATAAAGCACTGGAATAGTGATTACAGAGATGTCTGTGCCAAAAGCAGGTTCTGCTGCCTGCAGGTATCATAAAACCACATACCCTGGCTGCTCCTTTCCCTCTGGAAAGCTCATCCTGCTGCTGGTGCACTTTCCAGATGTCATTGCCATCAGTTCAGCTGTTATTCCCTCTGCTCCTCCACCCTGGCCCTGGCTGAATGGTGCTTTTTTTTAACATTGTCAGAGGATTTCTAGTGCTTCCAAAGGATGCACACCACCCCACAGCTACAGAACAGATGTTCCCAGAGACGTTCAGTAATACAGAAACACATGAATCTTCACTCTGTACAGCACTGGCCTGCTCATTTCACTCAGAAATGGCAATTCAGCTTAATTCACAGCACTTTCCTCTGCAGCCATGGGTGATGGGGTGGGGAGGCACCTGTGGCAGTGCAGCACACAAACTCATCGTGTTCCACTGAGGGAAAGGCCAACCTCAGCCTTGCAGGGGCTTCTGAGAGCAGCAGCAAAGTTAAAACAAAACCCTGTGGTTTTTTAACAAGAAAGCTCAGTGAAAATGGGTATTTGAGTAGAATTTGGGGTGACCATCCATAAGTAGGGGCAGACACACAACTACAGCAATCCACATCTGTGTGTGCAGCTCCCAGACTCATCCAGTGGTGACATTCCATCTCCCCTCACCCTTCTTTTAACTGGCAATTCCCACTCTCACAGGGGCATGGCCAAAAAGTTGCTTCCAGTCCTAAGAGTGCATTGAAAAGTCAGGTTTCTATGTAGCAGAATAACTTTCTAAATAATTGGGACACACCCAAGTGGAAGAGAAGGCTGTTGCCTTATTTACCTCACCCCTGTGGAATTCTAAAGTCTACCAAGGTTATTTACAGACAAATATTCATTTTTCTATTATTCAGCATTTTTGCAATCCAAGTGTTCTCTGCTAGAATCTCAACTCCCAAAATCCTAAGTGCCATACTCACAGTTACATTTCTTGACAAACACAACCATGTCATTTTGTGGTGACTGTTATTGCAAAGTACTTTAAGTATCAGGAAATGTGGGAACAACATAAAATAAATCGCATATCACAGAATAATAATAATATGAATCACACAGTACATTTTTTTCATGTTAGCTATGTGTAAATGATCCAGTTTAAAGTTTAGCTGAGGCTGCTGCAATCTCTCAAGTTTAACTGATCTGGAGTGCCACCAAGAATAACATGTCCTGACTGTAAGTCAAGGTGAGACAACTTATGTGAAGCATTAGATGTTATTCCTGTCCCTGATTCTCCTTTTCTGCTTTTCATCTCCTGCCCTTTTTGGATCCTAGGGGTTTGTTCTGGCCAAGGAAAAGTTTTCTTTTCCCACAGCCTGCACTATTTGGGTGGGGACTGCGGTGTCCTTGCCAAGCAACCTGAACTCTGGGGGTTTGCTCCAAGTGCTCCAAAGCTTTCCAAGAGAACATCACCTCACCATGGAGCTGTTTCCAGAATCCTGTAACAGCAGAAGATAAAGGATTCTCACACAACTTCTTCAGCTTCTAAATATGATTTGAAACAAGCTGATTTCGTTCCAGAAGCCAAGCCATCTCAGTTTAAAATATTCTCAGCAATGATATGCTCAGACACTTGTTTTAAACTTAAACTTGCTAGAAAACAAGGCAACTTAAAATATCAGTAACTGTATTTGGAGTTGGTGGATGAACAAATCCTTCAGGAAAACAGGAAATGGTCCCAACACTTGCTTAAAGAACGTTTGTCTTTGCACCATGGCTAGAAATACAACACAGAACTGTATTCTTTAATGATAAAAAAAAGGTTAAAGTCTTGCAAGATGATCTTACATACTTTTGATTTTGTTAAACTCTTGTTCTAAGACTCACCAGCTGCCTTTCTCAATGTGCAGCACACAGCACTGCTGGACAGGGATTGATGTCCTCCTGCTTCATCTTCACTGCTTCCCCACACCTGCTGTAGACCAAAACCAAACCCTGGCTCCTGGCAGCCCTTAGAGGTACAATCTTCTGAGCATTTTGAAAATCAGAACACCTACAAAAGATAAATTTTGTTGAAGGACACTTGAATCACGAGACAAGGAGGTGAAAGAAATCTTCAGTTAATTCCCCCCACTGGCATGACTGATACCAAACATAATATATATTAACTGATGCTCAAGAAAAAAGTCAGAGATGTTTGAAATCACAGACTTTTTCCAAAGTTTATCCTGCAACTTTTAGTTAAATATTCAGCCTTAATGTTGACCTTGTCCATGTCCTTGGTTTCCACACCATGAGGACTTGGCTTTCTTTCACCTAATGACTTGCAAATAGACACTACAAGCTGAGGAGAAGCATGTCAGAAGATTGAACAAAAAAGACAAGAAATGTCTATTTTATTCTCTCTTCCTCTTGTTGCTGTGATAATGTTTTACTACCAAGCTTTCACCAGCAGAGGAATTAACAAGAGCCTGTGGCAGGATCTCAGCTGTGGAAGAAAGGGAGAGAAATGTCAGTCCAAGCAGCAGCTTCTGCATGTTTCCAACTGCTCAGAGGCACCCAAAGGGAGTGGAGGAGCTTCCTCTGACACTTGGGAACACAATCCATGCTGGAGGAGTTATAGCTGGTCCTATTGCTCCTGCAAGCATGAGGGGAGCTGAGGAATGGAGCTGAGGAATGGAGCTGGAGCTCAGCAGCCCCCAGGATTTATTTTCTAGCATCAAAATTTACCAGGTGAAAAAGACAGGCAGACCTTGGTACCTATTACAGTGCCAAATGTCACAGGCAAGCTGAGCAAACAAGGTCAGAGCAAGCATTTGTGGAGATAAAAACTCCCCTCCCTCAACTTGTACACAGGGCAAGAGTGGAGCTGCCCTGGCTGCCTTAGGCCTGCAAAACCTCCCAGATCTGCTATTCCAGCACCATTCCTGAGTCCAACAGGCTGCTCCACAGAACTCCCATCACAAAATCACACCTCTGAGTAAAACACAAGCAAAAATCACCAAGTTTTACTCACCAAGCAAAACACCTGAATCCGTGACATCTCTTCATTTTTCCTGCCTCCAGTATTAGGACAACTTGTTTTTTCTATACTCTTTACTTTTCTCTGAGTGAAACAGAGAGGCCCAGATGGACACTGAATGTCCTTTCAACTGGGAGGTGGAGGGAGAATTTCATTTTTAAGAAAGTATTAAAAATATTACAGAGATATTTTATTCGCTCCTTGAGGCTCCACAAGATATTTGTACAACAAGATAAAGACATAGGAAAGCAAGCTAAATTTGCTTAGATGTTTATTCTAATTAGTGAACATAGTGGGATAAATAGCATATGTAACAAATATCTGAACATCATAAAATGGCAAATCTAAAGTATATAGGAAAAAAATACCTTAACTGTTGACTTTTGAATTTTACCTCATTTGCTGGGTCTACTTCTAACATGAACAGCTCTGAGTTATACAAGGCAGTCATAAATTACTTAAGCATCCCTTGTTATGCTTTTTACTGTTTTTTCAAACCTAGAGCATGGAAATCTTTATGTTCCAGAGAACTGCATTTTTAGTTTTCACAGCTGAGCATAATGTCATGGGCACATATTTCTCCAGAACCAAAAGAAGGATCTAGTAACACCTGCAGCTCTTCATGGAGCAAATCAAAGCACGAAGAGCACAGATGGAGATGCTGCTCTGTATATCCATGGCACTAAACAAATTCGAGCCTGTTTTGGTTGGCTCAGTGATCCTGAAATAAAAAGCAGCTCCAAATTCAGATCTCAAGTTGCAGACAAGCATTCAAAGATGCTCAGACTGTGACGAAGTTTAATCTTCTGCAGGGAAGGTAAGATGGGAAATAGGGTTTCTTCAAAGAAAGGAAGTCATGAATGCTGAAATAGAGATGTGAGCTGGGGAGAGCACCTAAAACACCAGCATCACAATGGAATGCCAGTCTGGATTACATATCCAGGGTATTTGGAATGCTGCACAGTATCAGGGACGTGGGGAAAGAAGTAAACCAAAGGGCAGGGGGATGAGCCCTGCTGCATCTGAGCATGGAGAAATGGGAAAACAGGCTCCCAGAAAGGTGTGGGATCATTTTGACTATTACTAAGCTCCTGCAGGTAACTTTCTGATAAGAATGAACATCCCACTACGTTTTGGGAAGGATTTATCCCCACTTTGCCAAGTGAGGTGCACACAGGTGCAGGAAGGGAATTCAGATGACCAAACCACAGCTGTGTGGACTTAGTTAACCAGACCCCACCTGAAGAGCTGAAAGCAAGCAGCTTACACAGGTTTTTACCTGCAGGACAGGGCTCAGGCACCTCCCCTAAGGTGAGTTGAATCACCGTGGGGGAGGGAGCTCTCATGGCTCTTTTTCCTGCCAGAGCAGGCTGTATGAGAGGGTGAGATGCACGAGGGAGGTGTCCCAAAGCACCTGACCACCATGTCCCATTAATCTGAGCAGTAACTGAGTGGCACCAGCAGCATCAGAAGCCAGGCTGTGCAGGACCTTTTGTTTTTCTTTCCGGGGACAGGAGCCAGCTCCCACCCCAGCCAGTGTAGCTGTCAGCTGCAGAAACCCAGAATTATAGCCGACTTAAAATAATCCCCCTCCTCTCAGGAGCTGGTGCAGCATCATCCCCCACTCAAAAGCTGTTCAGGAGCTTTGGGAAAAGAGCAAAGCCTATTTGCATCAGCTTTCAGAATGCAGTTTATATAATGCTTCACCAGCCTTTTTGAGAGAAAGGACAGCAGCTGTGCAAGTTCTGGAAGTGTTTTGCAGCATGCATCAGGTTGGGAACAAGCATAAGGAAAAGCTCCTCTTTCAAGAATGCTCCCCCTCCTTTCTGCCAGGGTAACCATGTCAGCTGAAATCAAATTAGAAATGCATCCTACAGCTCCCACAGGTGGGGATGTTCAGATCTGAGATGATGATTGGCAATTGCAGAGCTGAAGAACACCTACAAAATCAGAAAGAAGGTTTATGCAGCAGCATCCATCCGTTTGGCTTACTCTGATCCAGGCTGCTGTCTGAGGATATCTTTCATTTATAATCCTCATTATAGATTGCAAGAAAATAAATAAAAGAAACAAAATGTGAAAAAGAGACAAGGCAATCTTCCCCCAAAGAAGCATAGAAACAACTCAACCCATCTCTTCAATTCTGTCTTCACAACTTACTGCAAGTCTGAACTTCTTTGGGGTTTAAATAGAAGAAAAAAATGAAAGAAAGGAAGAAAAAGAATCAATAAGTTTCAATATAGCTGCCTTTTGCTCCTGTCTCCATTCTGTTCTCCACTGAAAGACACAGAAGAGGTGCCAAAATAACACAAAATTACTGTTCTTCCTCCCATGCTCCCAGCAAGACAGGAAACACTATGGCCTCATGAGAATATTTTTTTAAAAACAACTATGGCTGATCCTGCACTGAGCTCCATGGAAACAACAATGGAACTCATTGCTGGACTGTAGCCTAAATCTGGGGTTTAGCTCCATTTTTTTTGAGTTTGCTCTCATTTTGTCCAAAACAGCCTACACATGTCTGGTACAGCTCTGCTGATCTGTCAGGAGCTAAGCTGAGCTCTCCAACTTCTTTTCAAACAAGATACCAAGGAGCCATGAAATGGTAATGACTTCCAGTATTTAGCCCAGTAACCCACAGGAGGAATGCAGGTAAAACTTCGTTGACTAATGCTGCATTATGTAAAGCCAGGATCAGATAAGTGCTGATATTTTTTCTATGCTTGCCATGACGAATAAAAGCACACAAAGCTTTATTTCAAAATATAAATGAGGTCAGGCTGAACAATTCCTGTAGCTCTTTTAAAAATTACACAGTTGAAAAAGAATTGTCAATCAATTTTATAGGGAACAATGAATGCTAAACCTCATTCAAGACTGTTTCTGTACTGGTCTTATTTTCCTAGCATAGAGTGCATTATTTTGATCCACATATCAGATGGTATCTTTATGCCCTGTTCTTTGAATGATTTCATCTTCCATGCACAAAGCCACAAGAGAATCCTGAAAGACCTTTTCAATTTGTTGATCTGAAAGGGTGTTTGAATACTGGAGAAGGCCAGCTATTTTATATCCTTGACTTCATTGTTTTTACAAAGTACAGCTACATGTGTTCCACTTTAGCCAATAAGGATGCCATTGAAAAGTATAAATATGCCAGTCAGTATGCAGTATTTTTTTCCCTGGCTGCAACAAGATGTTCTGCCAACTAATTAACATTTGCATGACATTGTAATACTTCCATTAGCATGGCTGATAAAAGTTTTGAAATTCTGGACATGTTGGCAACCTTCAACATTTTTTAAGAAACTTCTGCCCTACCTCTTCTTGAAGACAGGAAACAACAAAAGAGCCAAACTAAAGAACTAAACCAAATCATCATGACTTAGAAAAATGATGGGCTTAGTTTAATTTCTATATTTGCTTTAGGTAGGAAAGCAATTCCATTTCTTAATGTTCTGCTGTTTTAAACGTTTTGAAGAAATTGGCATCACAAGCAAAACAGACATTGAGAAAAGTTGGGCATAAAGCCAGAACTGGTCACACTTGTGAGTCAGTGCAGTCCAGAATTCTCCCATGCACAAAGACATGAGTCAAACACTGAAAGCAGCCAAAGGCCAGAAGGATGAGATAAAGGATAGCAAGGAGATAACTTCGAGCAGTTCCTACTTTTTAAATCCTAGGAGTAGCTGGCAGACCTTGTCCAGACAAACCAAACCTTGGCTGAGCAAACAGAGCTCACAAAAAGAAGTCAACTCCCTCAAACAGCATGAGGCCAAAGCACCAGAAATGCATGCAACACAGGAAACAATAAATAATGAAATAGATATTTAAATAGATATTTCTGATGGAAAGTAAGCAGCTAATCAGAAATCACATAGCCTCACAGGTGTCAGAGAGAAGCACTGCTCTGTTTGCATCCTCAGACTCAGGTGAAATGCAATGCCCCATCTTCTCACCTGAGACAGCCTCACAAATCCTGGAAGAGGGAAGTTATTTTTCCTTCTTTCCATAAATAAAGCCAACTAAAATAGAAATCTTAAATAAATATGGCAAAAATAATAATTTTAGATCAAGAATATTGGAAAAGAACCCAGGCAAAGCACACCAAAACCTCCTTTCTCCTCGCTCAGAGCTTCAGACCCTGCTGCTATGGGCAAGGGGAAAAAATACAACCCCTAAAAACCTCACAGGTTTCCTGTTGTGAGGCAACATTAATTACCTGCTTTAATACACTGAATAACCACAGATTGAGGCACTCAACTTCACCATTAATTAGCTCATCAACATCTTGCAATCAGTAGTGTGCAGCATAAACAATTCCAGGCCTGCTCCACTTGAAGCTAACTTAATTCTGATGAGTATTTTGTGCATCACTGATTGTAAGTGTGAGCTGTTCTCAGAACTGATAATGAAGTCTCACCAAGTGACAGAGCTGGAGCATCTCTTTTTCTGGAGTGTTTCACAGCGGTAATATTTGTGCCTTCTAGAAACATCATACAGCTGAGTACTTCAACCTATCCTCTCATAACAGTATTTTTTTTAACCTGGTAAGAAATACACATTCATAAAGTCTTTACTGAAAGACCAAGCACACAGTGCTGCAGGGCATCCATTACCTGTAAATTCTTTTGCCCTTTCACTGCCCCGTGTCTCAGCAGTCTCACACCAGAGCAACTCAGCCTACCACACAACTAGGCCCTAAATAAAGCAATATCTCAGAGTTTAAAAGTCATGTTTCAGCTTAAGAAATTAAATGCCCTGCAAAGGTCCCTGGCCAGTGGAAGAAAGCTGCTTTGCTTCTTCTGCACTTGGTCTACAAGCCAGACCTTGCACCTGTTGGAAGTCCTCACTTTCCACTGGGATCATCCCAGAGATTATGCTGCTGTTGTTGCATTAAACCCTTTCTTAAGGAGCAGGAATCAAGGGCTTGACTTCACTTGGTTAAAAACAGCACTCACAGATGGAGCAGAGCAGCAGATCTCCAATTTGTGGCCATGCAAAAGCTCTGGTAGGAAGCAGCTGAGAGGCTCACGTTCATCTCCCCACTGCAGGGCTGTACAATGCTCCTGTTAATTTGAGCCAATTTAACCTTTGGGTTTACACTTCCTCATGATTTGGCACTGAGATGTTCACACTGTTCTTGTGAATTGAAAACAAGCATTTGAGGGACCTTTTCAAACATCTTCACATGTCCAGGCCATTAACTCAGACCAAGAACAGTTCCAACCTAACCAAATACAGCCTTCAACATCTCTAACAGCAGAGGGTGAGAAAGAGCTACACCTCAGCCCCCCAGAACATATGCCTGTCAGTACTGCAGATTGATGCCAGGATTTATTATGTAAATTATTACACAACCATTTCTTGAGTCTCTGGTACTAATGGCTTGCTGTGAAAATAAATCATAAGCAGAAAATCAAGAAAGAAACCACATTATTCATGTCTGAGTGTTTTTACGTCTGCCATCCATTCCCCAGCCAAAGCATTTCTTGATAAATCCTTTAATCCACTGGTGACTGCCAATGAGTTTCTGTGTTTGTGTCTGCAAAGGGGCCTAATAATAGTACAGACAGCGTGGTACACACTGAGAACCACAAAGGGAAATAAAAGGACCTCTAACTCAAAGGATCATCTCACTTTGTACCCTGTGGATTCCATAAGAAAGTATGCCTACACAGCTCATTAAAGATCTAAATTTTTTTGCACATGATGGTGACATCCATTCAGCAGCCCAGTGAGACCCTGTGGCGTGGGCTGGTGTTTCACTGACTGCTGTTCAGAAACCTCCCACTTAGAGGTACAAATTCTGCAGCATTTTGAAATTATTTGCCAGATATGAAGGGTTAAAAGTGTATGCTCACAGCAGCACTCTTTGCACAGGTGTGTAACACCCACAAGGGAAGCAGAGGCAGGCAACATGAACCATGGAAAGAGTGCTTTATAGTGCCTCATCTCCTCAGTGTGGAGCCCACCCTTTCCAAAGCACCAGTCAAAATTCCACTGAAGTGAGCATTTACAACCAAAACCATCCTTTTCTATTGTTTTGATTTTTCTATCTGCTCTAAATCCCACCTGCTTTCTCCTTAGTTAAAAAAAAAAAAATTCTTTCTGACCTCTGTCAGAAATAAACATATTTCAAGTTAACAAGCCACCTTTCAAAAACATCTATGCTGCAGCCTTAAAAGTGGCTGACAGAAGAGTAGTTCCCAGTCTTCTGCTAACTAATTTTAGGCACTTAACTGCTGTCACCATAAATACCCTAAGAAACAGCAAGGCACCTCCTGACAGCAGCTGAGATCATGGTGGTACAAGCTGCTCATTTATCTCTCTGAGTACAGGAGAGACAGCACAATTATTTTCTCAACTGAAGTGCATTAATTATGTACTAAAGTTGTCCAGGCTTATGCAGACATAACGTTTACAGAGAATCACTGCACCTAAAGCACTTCTGTGGAGAGGTCATCCTTTTTAAAAGTTTCTGAAGCCCCTGTTACATTTTTAGGTACCTCATTCCCACTGAATTAAATGGGAGCTGGTGAATGGCTGCTTAACTAAGACCTTTCCCCAAAGCACATTTGAAAACAGCACCTCTGTTTTTCACCTGTTTTGGGAGTCTGGGCACAGCAACAGAGCAACTAAGGAGAACAGGTAACATGTAATGGGAGGAGGAACAGCTGGGGAAGAGAGAAAATTGATTTACCACCTTATTGGCATTTCCAGTACCTCAGAGGCTCCTGGAGAAACCTGCTGGCTTTGTGATTGAGGTAATTCATGAAGGTCAAGAGCAGCAGCCCAAGGTGGACGCCACAGGTGACAGTGTTGCTGCTCAGTGGGGATGCAGAGGGGCACGAGGCAGTGACAGCTTGCAGAGTCTCCCTCCGTGGGATGCACCACTTTAATCCTCCATAAAAGCATGCTAAGCAAGGGCTTGTGTATTTATTTGCAAGATAAAAACATGCTTTTGGCTAAAAGAAACTGTTATGGTCCAAACAAAACTTTTGTTGAAGGTAAACAGAGGCTCAGAGGACAAAAGCAGCACACACACATGAGATCAGCCAGGCTTATTTTAAGTCTGCAAAAAGTCTGAGAAGAGTTGAGGATTTACCAGAGCAGATCTGATAACATCCCCATATGTAATTAGAAAAAGGAAAACAAATACATCCTACTGTATCTAGCAGATCTCAGTTGCTGTGTGGGACAAAGTGCAATCCCCTTCTCTCTGCTGAAATGGGCCATTTACACCAATTAAAATATATCAGCTGGGTTTTAATATGTATTTTCACATGAATAAGAAGCATAATACAAAACACTGAGAGGTGTAGGCAAACAAAATTAGGAAGGAACAGCTCCACCCTTCCTACAGCTTGCAGCATGCGAAGAATAAGAAACAAAAATCAAATGCAGTACCAACCTATCCTCTCTTGATAATGCCCTAGGAAAAAAGTGTTACCCAATTGGTGTGGATTTAAAATACATCTCCCCATGATCTGATCCGTAGTCTAAAATGCCCAGTTTTCCAAATGCCAGACTCTTCACTTCAGACACAGCTGACAGAATTGAACGTTTTTAGGATACATTACAAAGCAATATTCAAGGTAATGTGAAAGGCTGACTTGACAACCTTGGATCACTGCTGCCAATATTTACTTGTGAAAGTGATAGACAGAGGTTTTCCATGGAGAAAAGCCAATTTTTTTTACAAAATAATTTGTCACAAAGTGTAACATAATCCATTTAATTTTTCTAAGACACAGCAAAATATGTCACATTGGGCATGCTCCTAAATGGGTGAAAGGTGGAACAGCTCTACCCTTCCAGTTTAAATTTTATTTAATTATGTTCTTTATTCTGGCTGAGCCAAATGTCTGCATTCAGCCATGAAAAATGCTACATCAGGCTTCCCCATCCTGCAGCAGCAGGTGAATGTGGTTTATGGAAGCTGAGGTAATATTGGAAACAGGTGGCAGCACTTAGATGTAGAAAAAACAGCACTTCGGAGCAAGGCTGTTCTTTGTATTAAATAAAGGCTGGATTTAATGAAAGTTGTAGTCCATTTTGTTCATTATAACATATGTTATATAGGAAATAAAAAAGTTTTAAACAATCTCTGGCCCAGAGCAGGTTATGCTTCCACAGCAAGAATTAATAACAATATCTAATAATCTCTGCAAGTCTCTTAAAACCCCTGGACCTAATATTTCCCCTCCATGAAACAGATATGACATGTATCGCCCTCACAAAAATCACCATGATGATGAAAAATGCTCCTTCTATCTAATCCTTCTTTCAAGGAAAAAAAATGTCCCTTAAGAAAAGATTAAAAGCCTGCTGGATGCAGGAGCTTGATGTAAGCTCAGCCACATTTTCCTTCGTTACAGAAAACACAAAACATATGCTCATATGGGACACAGTAGGGCCTTGCTGCTCCTCTTGGTAAATTCGCTCTCTGCTGGAAATTAGAGGGGTTTTAAGCTCTTTCTCGAGGTTTGCGGTGGCCTCTAGTGGTGTCTGTGGGAATGGGGCACTTCCCTCTCCCGGCTGCTGGGATATCCCAGGGAGATCCACGAACCCAAAACAACTGTGCTCGGAGTTCTGCCGTTCCCTCAAACGGGAAAGGTGTGAAAGAGCTAATCAGTAAAGCTCTTCCTTAGTTTGCTCTTTGGGATGACAAATACAGGCTCTTTGAATGTGAAGAAAAAACCTGATTTATTCTCTATTTCTTTGCAACAAGCTCATTAAATCCTTTATATTTCTAAATCATTTTCCTTTATATTTCTAATCCTTTATATTTCTAAATCATTTATCCTGCTGCCTAGAATTAGGCCTCTTCCCTCAAGTTTCCCTCAAAGTCTCCAATGGTCATTAACATGTACATGACTTCACCCTCAGTCCAGTGATAAAGAAATCTGAGGATGGTCTTTCCTGACAGAGACACACAGGTGAACTTCCAAAACTATTGGGACACAGTCTGACCGTGCTGCAATAATGAGAAGCAATAAGGATAGTTTTAGGGTCGGATTTTCTCACAGGAGAAATGTTTTTGAACTTCATTCCTTAAGCTGTCTTTTAAATATTCCTCAGGTTCATTTCAGAAGCAAAACACTACCCTCTGCTGAGAGAAGTACACACGTATTTGCTCACACCATGTGAGGAAACATTTCTGCATACACTCTCAGGCCTTAATGACTTCTTTGCCAGATGTCATTTGTCATTTCTCTCTTATGTGTCTTGAAATGATTCTCATTAAAAGACTTAACCATCCAAACCCAAGTCTCTGCTGTACCTACTGCAAAAATACTTTAATGCTTACACTATTTCTTCCTCCCCACAGTGATGCCTGTAAAGGCTGACCTGGAAACACAGACTAGGTAGAATAAAAGGATAAAAGGGATTTATTGCAAGGATCCAGCTTGGGCAGTGCAGGAACCCCTTGGGCCTACACCCAAGGCAAACCCACAGATGGGCACAAAATGGATCCCTGGTCATGAGGGCTCACACTTTGATAGGTTTTGGTCCCTCAGCACATTGGAGTGAATTGTCCAATTCCAGCTTCAGGTGATGAAGCTCCATCCTCCTTGTTCCCTCTCTTCCTTCACTGTTGTTTACACTCTTGGGCCTGAAATTTGTCCTTGGTCCTCAGCTAGAAAGGAATTGTTTTGTCTCCCTACTCTGTGAAGGGAGCTTACCAATACAAAGCCCATAACTACAGACTGAAGCAGCACAGAATCTGAAAAACAGAAAAGCTAAAACTTAAGGCATCATTTCCCCCCCTTTAGACCCAAAGGCCAGACTGCAGTAGTGTGAGAGGCTCTAAAACCAGCAGGAATGTGTAGCAGCAGTGGCAGTGCTCACTTTAGCCACCACGTTATTTAATGGCTCTGAGACAGTTTATTCCCAAGGCACATGCTAGCAGACATCAGGATCACAGAATTCTTGTCGGAGATGTTTGAATGAGATGTGCTGAGGGAGAGCCTAATGAAAGTTGGATCTGTCCAAAACATAAAGGGTTTTTTTTAAAAACTCTCATTTCTTCAAGGGCTTGTACAGAACTCATTCTATCTAGTTTTTAATTTCCTCTGAAATATAAAACATTGAGCAGTCAATTTAATAATGACATCCCCTCTTTCAGCAGCTCAGCTGGGCTCCCAAAAGAGGCCAGAAGCCTCCGTGGAGGAGCCCACACAACAGCTTTGAATGGGGACTTATGTGGGCTGGGAAACTGAGTCACAGACAGAAGAGTCCACAGATAGGACGTGACAAGGTCAGAAATAAATTCCAATTTTCCCAGTTCCTAGGATCCCATCCTAATCCCTGAACACATTCCTTTTCTTGGAGGGGTTATTTCATAATGAACCATTAAATCCCACCACCGTTCTCATCTTTCTCTGGCCAAATGATATCACATGCTGCTTTCATTATTGGTTTGTGCTATCCTTTTGCCTCTCCTGCTCCCCTCCAGCTCACTTGGCTTGGCCCACGATCTTTTCAAAAGCACAGTGCAAGTATTATTTCTGTTTTATGCAAAAAGCTTGCCTAAATTTGTGGCAAGGAAAAGGCTGCAGAAGAACTGTATCGTGTGACTTCCAAACAAAACCAGCTGCCTATTATTTCCCTGCCTGTAACTTTAGACCAAATTATGTGAGCAGGAAAGCAAATCTTCAGCCACCCTTTGACAAAGAGAGAGTTTATAATTATTTTTATTTGTATTTTGTGCTGTTAGCATGGAAATTTGATAGCCAATATGAACTTCTTGTTGTCTCCTCTCACTCAGCCAATTTTGCTGCAAAGCTAATTACAACAGTGTGGAAAATTTGCCTTAGTGGGTTGTTACATTGTAGCTGCAAAGTAATCTACTAGTAAGAGACCAAAAATCAGTGGCACCACCTCCCCTAGATCATTGGCAGGGGTTGCAAAGCTCTTCTGCAGTCTTTGCTCTGCTTCCTGACAGGCTGCAAAGACTTCCACCAAACCCCATGCTACTACAGACCTGTCTGGAACCATAATGACTGATCTAAAATTAAATTTGGGTTATTAGGTATAATAATAGGTAATAAAATATATATATACACAATATTGTTGTATATTTATATATAATATATTTATATATATTATATATATATATACACACACCCACCTATATTATATAATAATATAGGTATAATAAACCAGATAAGAATACTGGCACCAGGGGCTCCCTGAGAGTAGCTGAGTGTCACTACTGTTACAAGCTTGTCTACAAATATTGTATGTCTTTCAAAAATAATTTTTCACTCTCAGACAGTTAATGTAGGAGCTGTCCCATGAAACATTATGGCCAGAAGTCTGTAAGGTGTAAATTAATTGCCTAATTGTCTCTTTGGTTATTAAAGCATATGGTTTTCTCTTGAGCCTGTATGTTAATTAGCTCTCTTTTGGCTGCAAGACTGCAGTACCTTATTTCACCTCAAGTATTTCAAAACTTCCTTGTCCAAGCTTCTTTATTCTTGTGGGGAAGCAGAGACAAGAAAAAATTGATATTTTCCTCATTTTTTCCCACCTTACTTCCTGCATGCTGTTCTTACTCATTCTTCTGCCTGAGGTCTTTCAAGGACTACACCTGAAAGTAAAATGACACTGGTAAATCTATTCAGGCTCTGGCAGTGTGAGTATATGAAAAAAGCTACAACAGAGCACTACCTAGTGGCTTTAACCAAAATTAAAACTTCAGTACATAGGAGCTGCATCTTTTAAGGCCTTGAGTAACCTAAACCAAGCTGTGATGCACATCTCTTACCACCTGTACCCTCATGTGCAAATGTTCTGTGTCTATGGTTCACCTGATCTGCACAGGACTTCTATTTTTTATGCCTTTTCACTTCCCACCTTTTCAAAAGCCAGAGTTCACAGACCCACACAGTCAATGCTCAAAATAGCTTCTGCAACCCATTGAGAGATAGGTAACAATTTTCCTGAATGAGGCAGCAGATTTGTTGCAGATAGAACTAATAGATGATGTGAGATACCTTCTTCCTTCTTTGGAATACTGTGCATTAAAGTATCTACCACTGATTTTATGGGAAACGTGAGCATCCAAAAATAGAGGTTGGTGGAAGCAGGATGATGCCTCAGTGCCAGGTCTGAATCTCTATGGTCTATTCACAGCCAGCACCTTGAGGCTCAGAATAAATCCTGCAATATATTTTCTTCTAAAAGGAATTTATGGACAGGAAGAAAGCTGGCTAGCAGTGTGAACTCATTGTAAAACAAACACATGCACAAATTCTGGTACTCTTCGAAGGGTAATATATTCAAATCTACTTCCATCCAATTATTTCTTCATTTTCAGAGGGCACAGTGGAATGAAAGTATTCAGAGGAATGAAAGTATTGAAGCTTTATCTTAAGCCTGCCAGATCTGCATAACAGAATGTGGTTTATAGCTTAAGGCAAAAACACAGTTATTTGTAGAACCTTTGGCTTCCTGGCTGCATATCCCATGGGCTGTGAGCATCCCACATCCTCATCTGGCTCTGAGTCTCCACCTCAGCAGATCCTCAGCAGAGCACACCAGTGAAAGTGAAAAACTCTCAGTTACCCAGCAAGCTGGGCATGCCACAAGCTCACCATCTCCTTTGACAACATCAAAGTGCAGAAGATGTCCTTGGCATTCCCAGTATAATTGTTTTTTTTTTTTAATTTCCAGAAATAAAAACATCTAAGCTGAGAACAGCAACAGAACCCAGATGTGAAAATCCTAGATCCTATGCCCACAGTTTTTGCCTTTCAGAGATAACTCAGAAGAAAGTTCCCAACTCTTCATGGTTCTACAGATTTGATTTTCCTGCTTAGCTTTGCCAAGGTTTTAGGGGTTGAATGCCAGCACGTGACTCTCTGGGATGTGAAAGTCACCCTTGTAGCTCTAAATTAATATATGCACCTATTTCTTTATATATATTTACCTAAGTATCAAGCTGATAAATATGCTGATACATAACCTTGTAAACATGTAAACAAGTCCTGGAGAATGTAAATTGCAGCATACTCCTGGCAGTCAGTAACCACTGGATTTGCCCATTGATTTTCAACTCCTTGCTCTTCCTTACACACTCTGCTTCTAAAAGCTTGCCTGTGTTATCAGTAGCAGTACTGATGGCTGTTATAGCAGCACTTGCAGATTAAAGCCTTTTACTTTTAGGCCTTGTGTGTGATAGACAGCAGTGCTCTGTGATGGGTTTTTAAAGTGTCTCTGAGCTCCTGACCTGACCCATAATCCGACTGAGCCAAGCCCCAGACAACCCTTCCCACTGACTGGGGGACAGGAGCAAAATCTTGGCAGGATTTTAGCAGTTTATAGTACCTAGAAAATACATGCAACTGCAGGGTTCACAGATTATTGTTAAGGCAACTTCTCATATGCTTCTGCTGTGATTTCTTCTGACTACAACATTTTCAATCATTTAAGCTTGCTTGCACTTAGAATAAATTTTCTTCGTGTATATTACTTTTAGTCTTGAAAAAAAATCATAGCAAGTCCTTTAGTTAAACAATCAACACTAAAGTGGCTGGAGCAAAGGTTTTTTTAATGGAAATTTTGTAATAAATGAACAATTTGAACACCTACCTACCACCACCCCCTTTCCTGTCAGCTTTTCACCTGGGATTGTTTTCTACTGTTCCCAGCAGAACTGAGGATTTCACTTGTATGTCTAATCCTAGACACCACTCTTGAATTCCTTTGAGAGCATCTTGCTCCTCAGAGCCTGCAATTATAAGTTTTCAGTCTTGCATTTTTATTATTCCCATTTCATCCTTTCAAAAAAGTTAATAAATAGTACAGTTTGAGAGTACAATAAAATTCTCCTTCACAGCTTCAGTGTCTCTTTAGCCAATCTCAATGTACAAACTTGCTATAACCAATGCAACACGAATGGAAGCTTTTATTCTTTCAGTGTGCCCATTTGAACAGCAGAAATTTTAAGCCCAGTAAGACTCTTTATAAAATTTTGAGAGTTTTTCTGTTTTGGAACAAATGCAGTAGTTTGCTCCACTGTTTTCAGAGCCATTATGACCAGGCTCAACATTTCTGGTCTGTCAGGCTGCAGGAACTGATCCACTTACTAAGATAAGTTTACTCTGTTAATAGACCTAATTTCCAAGCCTTAACTGACCTTTGACACAGCAGATTATGTGCTAGCAAGTGCCAAGCCATTTGGTGGTGTGCTTTGCTGCTCCTCACAGCAGAAGCTCTTATTTTAACTTGTACAACAATCAGACCAGTGATTACAGGAGGAAGCTTCTTATTATATGGAATTACTCGCTCCACCTTTGTCTACAAGAAAAAAATTCGAGTTCAACCTGCCCTGAGTCACACTGCAGGCACTCAGAGGCAGCATTTAACCACAATAAAACTTACTCTGCAACCTCTGACCTTGCCCCTGGTATCCCAGCCACAGTAACATTTCAAGAGACAAAATTTCAGTTTGCTAGTGTCATTTGTTGGTGAGATGGAAGCAATTTGCTGCAAATCATTTTGACATTCTCAAGCTTCAGTGAGGCTGAGAGCATGTGAGGTTTGGAACATTTTATTGCCCTGCATCCATGTTGGTTGTGATTAAAAAGACTCATTTGACTTGCAAATTAAGATATTTGTGAATTATATGCTACCTCATTAAAATGATAAATAAGATGGACAAAGTAAGTCTCTTTTACAGCTCTTGTCTCTAAGTGAAATAAGCTGGGAAAAGGATGAGGCTCTGATTGAAACTTCAAGACACCTGAAGGGCTCCACTAACTTAATAGGGCCAAGTATTTTCTCATTTCCAATTTCTTCTTTTATTATTTTTTTCTACTTCCCTTTGAGCACACAAAACTAATAAGTATGTTTTTATCACAGAGAAATAAAGTAGCACTGCTGAAATCTGCCAGAGCGAGTGGGCATGGAAAGCATGGAAATACCTATTATTTTTTTTTCCTAATAAAAGCTTTAATAAAGATGTATGTATAAGCCTTGCAGCTCTTCAATTAGACCCTGAGCCTGCATGATGCTACAGACCTCAACTTCCCCTGAAGTTGGCAAACTGTTTCACAGGAAACAATCTCGTGCTGGTCCCAAGGCAATGAACAATATTAACTAATATATCTTTTCTATCTTTAACCTCTGTGATTAGGTTCTTAATTACATCAGTTGGAGAATATTAGGAACACAGGAGAGTGGAAATGCAGATCCCAGCTATTTTTTTCTCCTGGGGGACACTCCCAGTCTTTCACAGTGAGTGCTGGGAGAAGAGCAAGCTCCCAGGGTCCCCACCCACTCTGCCATGCCCAGCCCTTGTGCTGCAGCAAAAATGCTTCAGTTGCAGGCTCTGCTGTAGGAATGTGGCACCAAGGCCTTGGTGGCCAACAGGTCTTAAATTATTAAATCTCATTAAATCATTCAGGTTGGAAAGGACCTCTGAGATCACAGAGTCTGATTTCCCCCAGCACTGCCAAGCCCACCACTAAACCATGTCCCCAAGTGCCACCTGTCCACTCCTTTTAAATCCCTCCTGGGCTGGGGACTCCACCACTTCCCTGGGCAGCCTGTTCCAGTGCTTGGCAATAGATTCTGTGAAGAAATTTTTCCTAATATCCAACCTAAGCCTCCTCTGATGCTACTCCAGGCCATTTCCTCTTGTTCTGTTTCTTTTTACTTGGGAAAAGAAACCAACTCTTAGTTGCAGTAAGCAGTCAATATGTTCTAGGAGGAGAAGCTCAAAAATCATTTTGGAGGCAGCCATTCATATTTTTTCAAAGTAAATTAATCAATACTTTTAGCAAGAGATTTCTGTTTCAAAAGGGGAGATTTGATAAATTGGAAGTACCAGTTAATAAAATGAACTTGTCTAGTCAACCAGACAGAGAAACCTGGGGATCTGAATGCCTGCTTGCAATTTCTGCAAGTTCATAAAAGGCACATAAACTCATAAATTCACAGCAAGTTCATAAAAGGCTTTATGACACATGGTGCCTGTGAGAGCAAGGAAGCGAGCCGCTGTTCAATCCCAGCAGAATTTCCAAAATCCTCCTCTTGCCACACCATCCTGCATGGCCCAGCCTCTCAAAGGGTACCCTCACACCTCACTGGTGTCCAGCCACCAGCCCAAGCTGGGCACAGGAATCCTCAGCACGAGGAGAAATTCTGGTTTCGGGCCAGAGGAAAAGCTGAAATAAAATTTTGTTTCTCTTCTTTATGGCTTTGACACGCTCTGCTCAAAATGGAATGCCAGGAAATTCAACTTACATTAGGGCTGTTTAGAAACATCTTATTTGTGTTTGTATTCAAAGTTGTGCTCAGAGTTGATTTACACTGTAATAAAGAAGTAATATTCCTCTGGCAAGTATTCTAGCTACTTAGATATTCCAGTGAGAGCATGCCTTTAATGAAAACAGATTCAGTAAGAAAAACAGACAAACAAGCAATTTTCTCTGCCTGTTGAACTGTGACAACTGTTTTACCTCCTATCGACCTTCATTAACAGGGGAAACAGTTTTATCCAACAAGTACTTAGAATAAAAACTGTAGGCAGCTCCAAGTTTGTGGGGATCAGCACTTTGAATTTAATTACAGATGATTTCTGATGCCTTTTAGTACAAAAAAAATATTTCAAAATGAAAAGTTGTGTGCTACAAGACACATGCAATTAAGGAATAAGCAGATCAGTTACTTACCAGAAGAATTGATTCTGTTTTGAGGCTAAGTCACACTTAACAGCAGTCTAAGCAGTACAACACACAGATTTACAGATGTAGGAGGCCAGGCTGGAGGTGTGGAATAGAGACAGCAGCTGAAAGGATGTCTCCTTTCATGAATCACTCTGACAAGACAGGGAGTTCTGCTGTCTTCTACTGCCATTTTTCAGGTTGCAGGAACGCTCAGAGAAGCAGGGAATACGAAGCTGACACAATGATAAAAAAGGGATTTTAGTAGTAACCAGCCCAGACAAGTGCTGCTGTGTCACAAACAGCCACACGTGGGCTCAGGTAGAATCAGAAATCTGCAATTCAGTACCTGAGTAGGAGTTAAAGATAAGGTATTGCTGTTACAGCCTGATTAAAACACTGGAAAAGTTACAGAAAATGTCATTTCTGAGACTTAGGCACATAACATATAACAGTACATCTCCCCTACTTTCTCTCTTGTCTCAGTCTTCCATTGCTACCAGATAACCAAAATTCCCAAAGCTACAGAGTTCCTCAGACTTAGATGTAATCCTCTCTTTTGACATCTAACAGAAACTGAACCAAATGTGTGCAACAGGATGGAAGGCACAAAATCCAAAAAGAATCTTTCAATTCTCCAACTACTTAGTGTCACTTTAAAGTCCAATAAGTAAAAGGTGCTAGCAAGAAAATGACAACCACTAAAATACAAAAGCTGGCAACAAAAGATCTCATACATTATATAAATGGCATAATGAGCAGCCAGAGTAATCAAAAAATTATTTGTGGGTATGACACTGTAATTTACTTATCTCCTTAAAACCCAGATTGGATGCAAAGAAATCAGATAGTCACAGTTGCTGCTGATTGCTCTAAGTGTTAATGTCAAATGTTGTCTCAGTGCTTTGTATTCAAATATCTTTGTATTCAAAATTTTATTGCTACACAACAAAACTGAAGTACACTTAACTAGAGGCTTAGGAACAGGGGAGTAAAAAATGATTAAACAGGAAAGAAGCTGCCTGTGTCTTTTATCTGCCCTGAACTATGGAACAATTAAGAGCCTTGTCTAGTTGTTAAATTTTATGAGCACAAAAAGCTTGTCTACTTTCTGATTTTGGGAGTTTCACAGCAAAACTCCCCACCTTGGACATCCACAATACCCAGTGCCTGCATGGGAGGATGTTTTTGTTGGATTTTTTTTTTTTTACACAGTGGGTAAGCACAGAGTATGGGAAAGTTACAGCTATATTAGAGGGAAAAAAAATTAAGAAGAAAAAAATACCCAAACAAACTACTCACCAAGTTATCAGCATCCTGATGGTATCAGCTGAACTCTGATCCAGCCAAGTCCTCCCAGGCCAGGTGCTTTAATAGGGAGTGTAAGAAAGGCCAGGTGAGGCTGATTGGAGCCATTAAGGCTAATTTTGAGCCACAGGGTCTTGGCCAAAATATCTCCAATGTCGCTTTCTCCCCACATGTGTCTTGCCTTAAGATAATTGCAAAGGAACAAGCAGCATCTTGCCCATTCTGAAATGCAAAATCTGCCCTGCATTCAGCAGTGAGATCCAGGTGCTGTCCTGAGCCAGGAGTTTACTTTAGTGTCATCGTTAGAAAGGAACCCATTTTCACTTGTGCTGCACGAAAAAGCACCCATGACACCAGTCACTTTTACAGCCCTAGTGACTCACAGCAAAGGGACTGCAAATGATGCATAAAACTGAGGTAATGTGGCTGTTCAGAGCCACAGAAACCAAATGAAAGGAAAAAGATGCCCCCTGGAGACCCAGGCAAGCGATTCATGTTTAGAAACAATCAGCATTTCAAGTAAAGTTGAGCTGAAAAACAGCGAATTTCTCAGGTGTTGGCAGGAAGGCAGAGACAGAAGGAGAACTTGAATGTGCCAGAAAAGAGGAGAGGTCACTGGCTGCTTTGGGCAGAAGGACAAAGACTTGGACTCCTCCAGACTCAAGTTCTCCAAGCATGGACCTCTCACAGTCAGGCTCATGGCATGACCATCTCCCTGCTGTTATTTTTTTAACTTTATGTATGGTAGAGTACCAGCCCTTAAGAGTTTGAAATGGGGAAATACATAATAGCAACATGAAAAAAGAGGGGAACAAAACCCAACAAACAAACAAAAAACCCCAAACTAATGTATGCAGTTCTGGCATACCCTATACACAAAAAGTAAGCTATAGAGTCATACCTACAAATAATTTTTTCTATACATTTCAGGGCCCATAGTTACTGTGGCTGCTCATTATTTATATAATGTATGAGAGCTTCTGTTGCCAGCTTTTGTATTTTAGTGGTTGTCATTTTCTTGCTTTGAATTAAACCAGGGGAAAAGTGTTACACAAATCTTCATTGTGGGCAGAACCAGAACGTTGACTCTGTGATCAAAGCATTGGTTTGATACCATATAGTCTAAACTTTATTTTACCTGTGTTTGTCTATAAAGCTAACAGCAGCAGTGAGTCCAGGGCAGCAAAGGTGAAGGAAATGGGACTTTGGAGGAGATGAATGCAAGGAGCAGAAGGAAAGGGAGAGGAGCTGCACAGTAACCCAGGGGATGTAGCAAAGGACTGCCATGGTGAGGAAGCCACGCAGCTCATGGGACCTGACTGCAAGTGCAGGCAAGAGACAACCTAATTCTAAGGGTATCTCATCCAGCCAGCTGGAAAGCTCTTCATATCTGCTTTGGATGCCCCATTGTGAAATTCTCCACACATAAATTTCCTCTGGCTGGAAAGTCCTTTCCAGTTGTAGCTGTGGCAGCGTTCAAAAAAGCTTCTTCCAGCACTGAAGCTGAGCACCTCGTGGGACAGAAAACAACAAAAAAGAGCCACACACAGCTGTGGGACCAGGCACAAAGATCATCAGGTTGCAGTCTGGTATTTAGATGGAATTATCAAGCCCACAAGACAAAGAAATGTTCTGTACCTGGCCATTAGCAAGCTAGACTAATCAATCCTTCATACAGCACTGGGTACAGTTTCCTCAGAGCAGTTACAGGCTGCACCTCCCACAGAATGCTGGTACTTAATAGAAAGCACAGACAACAAATCATCCTGTTTACCTTGCTTGTAATTTTCACAACAGTATGCAATTAAGAGCATTAGGTAAAAGAAAAAATCAACAGGAAAACATGATGCTATAATACAGAGTGAAAGCAGCCTGGATTAAGTGGCAAGGAAAAGGTTTGTGTTCCTGGCAGAACATCCCTGATCCCAAGGATCATATAAACTCAACCCTTCCCTGAAATTACATTTGAATATTTTTGAGGGGGACTCTCCTGTGTAAAAGGAAAATGTTTTGAGTGGAAACTATAGCAGAGCTGTAGTATCATGGATCTAGAGGTCAAGAAAACTTTTACTGACTTCAGCTAGCCAAGAATCATTTTCTTCATCATCCACCTACCCCACCAATAGTCATCCCCTCTGCAAACAGCTGATAGTTGTGTGGGTTGCCACCATCAGAAATGAAAATGTACAGATTTTTTCTCTGCTCTCTGTGGATCTGATTGCAGCCTGTAAAGATTTGGATGAGAGAAAAACAAAATAATCACTTGGTGGCACATATTATGAGTTCTAGGAGTGATAGAGAAACCTGACATGATTTCCAGTAAAGAGATGTTAGCATTGGAGAAACTATTCCAAAGCTGAAAATTGTAAGGAAGACTAAATAAATATTACAAGACTACTTTATGCCATTGGCTCAAAGAAATATGAATTAGCCAAGAGCAAAGATTTGTGATTTATAGTGATGTGGCAAGGATTTAAAAATCCACCAGAAAGATGGGAAAGGAAGAGAAAAAAGTAGCAATTTCAAAAGTTTCCATAAAGTAAAAAATCAAAAATCTTCTTTTGTGTGTATGTGTCCATGTGACCATGAGTAGGAGTCAACTAACAAGGCTACAAAAATGTCGGTGAAATGGCAAATGCAATAATGTATTAAAAATGTAATAATGAATTCTACAGGTGCAACAGTAGAATAACAGGCACAGATGTGATGGTGTGGTCAGTACTTCAGAATCACATCAAAGTGACTCCATGCCCAAAATGAGTCTCTAACAAACCTGACTGAATGGATGTCTTGCAGCATTTATAACAAAGCACTTGGAAGCAATCAAGTATTTTATCTCAGCACAGTTTCCTGTCATCTTCTACAGGTCAAATTAGCATTTGGCTTTGTTTGCAAATCTGCAAAAATAGAAATTCTCACATAAACCAAACAAGTGTGGAATAAAAGAGACATTACAGCAAAGCTTTAATGAAACTGCATCCAGCAGTTGGGGACACTAATTATTTGTGGAAAAGATAGAGGAGCTTCTTCTCAAGAAGTCAGCAAAATTACATTTGTAATGCTCTGATAAAACACAAAGAACCATGTAATCTCTTTCAGCCTGCTGGAGTGTAAAAGAGCCACATTTTTAGAAGTCATTAGAGTTTGAGAAGTGGATTGTAAGGAGACTTGTAAGTGATTTTTTTTTTTCCAGTGGGTGTAAGGTGTTAATAGCAAAATGGAAGTTCTGTGGAGTCTCTGTCTCCACTATCAAGAACAGAAAAAAACCAATCAGAGAGCTTTGTGATGCCAACTTACAGCAGCAGCTCAGTAGAGACAAATTCTTCTCACACTTCCAGAACACACAGCTGAGATCTCCATTCAGGTGGATCTTCTGAATAGCAAGGATATCAGCAGGACACCGAGCAAATCTAAATATTCAGAACATTTGCAGTAGATATATTCTGCTTATTCCTTATGTTTTGTTTTGGGTTTGTTTTTTTTAATTTTTCCCTGCTGCACAGGAAGTGACCAAGCAAATGGCTTCTCTTTCACACAGTATTTAACTTTGGAATTCCTGGAGTGAAAGGGAGAAAGATAATTGCTGTTTTAATAACAGAAATCTATTTTTAAGATGTAGAGAATGTTCAAAGCCCAACAGCCATGAACTTCTGTTATTCAGAGAGGACACAAAGTACCTGCACAGGTAATGGAATTTGCCTTCAATAGCTCAAGTTTTCTTTTTATTTCTTTAAGAAAACATCTCAGTGAGTACCAGTATACTTCTGTTGGGGGAAAAAAAAAATCAGTCTTTGTGACACTTAGAAATAAACATGCCAAATGTCCTTGGTTAAAGGCACTACAAAGAGTTTATCTTCATGGAGCTATAAAATATGTTGCATTCTAGAAAGTTAATTGAGTGTAAAAATTCAGCAAAAATTAAAGCCTGTGTTGTTTTTATGTGAGCTATTTAGTTGGGATAACATCTATAAAGGATGTGAGAATTGATGCTGATTCTGTCTGAAGTGAGAATTACCATCTGCTCTGCATTAGGATTTTACCACCCAGTCTTTCTGAAGTTACTTTTTTCCTTAGCAAATCCAGTGCCAAAGGATTTTTCTCCCTCCCTGCTCTAATCCAGTTTACTTCCTCTCTGTCAAATCTGTCAAGCAGTGAATGGTTGGTACATTTCTGTGCATGTTTTATTTCAGCTGCTCATGGCAACTGAACTGTCACCCACCCACTTTTGGGCTACTCCCTTTTGAAAGAGCTGCTGAAAAAAAAATGAAAAAAAAAAATTTACTTTGTTCAAAAGCTGTCCTCACATCAACTTGAAATTAGTAGCTCTTCCTCCCTCCCTGGCATCAATTGCTCAGTTGGTTTTGTTTCTCTCTGGATTTTTTTCAAAAATAAAAGTTCCTTTGGTAACACAAGCCATGCCCACCCACATCTCCTCCAGTTTAATTCCACTTGGGCTCCTCCTTTCTGAGCACAGTTGAGTGTGTATGCAGGGTTTCAGATAAGGACTTGCTGCATTTTGTGAAGGCAGTATAATCCCTCAAACTTGAATGAAAATACCACACCCAACACATCACACCTTTTATTTCAAGCCAAAATGTATGGGTGAGCACAGAGCATACAGCAGAACTCTAATGGGAGCCTTCCAAATTAGCAGAGACTTGAGATAGTGCAGCCTAAAATTCTTCTTGGACAAATTTTACATTCTTACATTTAGGGAAAAGGAACCGAAACTGAATCTAATCTTCTTTTTTGTTGTTTGGTTTGGTTTCGGTTGGGTGGTTTTTTTTTGTTGTTGTTTTTGGTTGTTTGGTTGGTTTCTGTGGGATTTTTTTTGTGATTCTTTGTGGGATTTTTGTTTTGTTTCAGCTTTTTGGGGGTTTGTTTGTTTGTTTTGTGGGGTTTTGGTTGTTGTTGCTGTTTTCATTGGGT